>SRSM01000124.1:6000000-6600000 GCA_019593545.1 Apocynum venetum | reverse complement strand
AAGAAAAATATTTATATTATTTTATATTTTATAAGTATTGCATTTATTTATTAATTTCAATGATGAACTTTTATTTTGCTGATCCACTTAAAATTTTCTAAAATAATATTTTTTATAAAATATGAAAAATAATACTATCCTCTCAAAATTTGGTTTTTTTTTTCTCCAAGTCTTTCTTTCTAGAAGAATATTCTGCTGCTAACTGTCCCTCTAAGCATCAGTAAGCAAATAGAAGGCAATAAGGTAAGAGATTTTCTCTGCACGCCCAACGTTTCCAAAAACAAAAGACAACTGAAGAGCCAAAGGTAATTTTGTGATTCTCCCTTATCAATGTTCATTGGCTCGTTCCCCACACCCAAGCCCTTCCACTTTCACTATGGATTTCCCACTTTTCTCATATTTTCATTATCAATTTATTCAAAAATATACTCATCTTGTTTTAAAATATTTCAATTTATTAAAATATCATATTTTTTTTAAAAAAATTAAATTAAATTAAATTATTTATTTTCTCTCTCTTTATTTAAAATAACTTACAAAAGTATTAAAATATTTTATATTTTAAGATAAAGAATTTATTCAAAATATGTTATACAAATAGAATAATTTGAAACGAATAGAATACAAAATTATACAATTGATTTAGATAGACAACACTTTAAAATACACACAATTCAATTTAGAGCAAAATATACCAGAGCCCGTCAAACTTTTCAAATTTTGATATAGATACTTCAAAATTCAAAACGGTCGCTTCCAACTCCGACTTCAAGAGAAAATTACAATTCCTATATTCACTGTTGTTATGCTCATTTCAACAATGTTTTCCTTCTCCCTCATCATCCCAGAACAAATTGAATCCATATATAACTGTCGCTTCCAACTTCAAGTCACACCTACCAAGACAAAAACAGACATAGAAATAAGAAGCGTGTATTTATTTTTAAAAAGCAGATTTATTGATAATAAGAAGCGGGGGAGTCCTTATCTAAAAAAAAAAAAAAAAGAGGAGGGGAGCCCCAAGGATAGCATCTCTTAGGCTGCCAAAAACTTAAGAAAATACAAAGAATTGGAGGCCAAGGAAAGGGACATAAAGCAAAAAGGCAGGAGCACTGGAAATTTTGCAGCACTTGGGACCGCCAAGAGACTCCAAGAGAGAGACCAGAGACTTAGATGAAGCCCATTTAATCTGAATGAATTTTTCTTTCTTTCGATATTCATTCTTTATTTTTTTTTCTTCAATTTGACGGGTTGTTGTTGGTGAGGTGAGGGTTGAGAATGGAGAATGGAGAGATCAACAAGGAAAGGCTTTTGATGTTGGGAAAGAAGTAAAGAAAAAGATGGAGATTACAGAGGAGATGGTGGCAATGGTGCCTCAATTTGAGGAAGAAAGGAAAGGAAAAAGAAAAGGGCAAAAGGTAAATAAAAATATTGTTAATAAGCTCCTCATTCTTTGACCATAATACCCTTTATTATAAACTGCACCAATTGAAAATTAGAATGTAAAAATTATTCATTTTAAAGTTTAAGCGTTTATATCGTTAATTTTGAAAAGTTTGAAGGCCCATTATATTTTGGCCTTCAATTTATCATCTTTTCATTTCGTCCATGCAAAAAAAAAAAAAAAAACAGAGAAGAAGACTAGAAATCCCAAAATATTCCTACATGGAAACATGGGCTAACCATATGAACTAAAATATCAACAGGATTGAGTAGTTAAAAATCCACACTATTATATAAGGAGCATATCTAATCTAAAATTCTTCCTCGCAGAAATATGGAAATATTAACATGATCGAGTGCCACACTTCAAAACATTAAATCTTATGGGATTATCCTTCTATTAGCACCCGAAGAAATCAAGCTCTTAGCTAAACTAGCACAAACCTAAATTAAAGAATTGAACAATCATGCACCAATCAAAATGTACATTACTAGACTCCCAACAAACATACACACACATATATAATTGCATTCCATTATCTGAATATATAATACTTTTTTTAAAATGATTCAAATTGAGTCTTGATAAAGTAATTTCGATCATTCAAAAATTACTTTGATTAATTTTAAGAAGATTTAAATCCTCTCGTAATTAGATTATGTCACTTATTCTATAACGAGGATATATAATATTTATTTACGAGACCAAAATAGAGTATGAAATCCATATACTAGATGCTAGTGGTTGAGGACTTTCAGGAGAATCTAAACAACGCTTACTGCTTTCATCTTTTAAAATGGTATATTTTAAATACAGGATGCCGCTTGTCTCCAATATCACAATATTTTTTAAAATAAAAAAAAAAAACCATCCCCGAATGTTATGACATTATAATTTCTCAATACAAAAGATAAACAAATTTGAACACTATAATGTCTACGGAATAATAAGATTGGGCATTTGGGGACCCACAGTCATGAAAAGAAAATCCAAGTGATCAAAGGGGGCCATCGAATAAAATAATTAAAGGACTGACAAAGGCTTTTAAACACCACTAATGTCTGATTAGAAAGCTTAAGCAAGTTGCAGATGGCTAATGGTCGTCTATGTCAATTGTCAACCTGCCAACGCCACTGGGGATGTCAATGGGGCGAATCGGGGCCGGATTCCCCTACTTCCGACCCCGACCCCGCTTGAGAACACCTGTCCTCGCTCTCACCCCGTTTCCGCTTTAGAATATTTGAAGAAACCCCAACTCCAACCCCGACCCCGCTTTAGAACACTCGTTCCCACCCCCAATTCAGCTTCGTTTTGACCCCATTTTGACCCATGTTTGACCCCTATTTGACCCATGTTTGACTCCACTTCAATTTTTAAATTTTTTTTTAAAAAAAAAACTATTTCATCATACCACTAAAATCTAAAATAAACTCAATTCATATTCCATCATAGTAAACTACAAATATTAAGGCACAAGGTCATTTAAACATGTCTGTCTCATATTAAAATTTTTTAAAAAATAAAGCTTTCAAACTAAAAACTTCAAATACAAAATAATGAAATATTTCATATATCGAATACAATCACTAATATAAATATAAATCATTATCCTTAAAAACTATAAATTATAAGCAATCTTCCAAAATTCAGCTTTCACTCTTTAATTCAGCACATGCCCTTCCATGCAATGAGGTTCTTATAGTTAGATATATAGTTATTATATAATTTATGGTCACATATTTTTTTTATATTCATATATAGTTAATAATGTAACTCATAGTTAATTAGGTATATAGTTAATATTATAAACTTATTTAAATAAATATAATTAATAACATAATTTATAGTTACATAGTTTTTTTTAATCATCACACACACACACATATATATATATATATATATATAACTATTTTAAGTATATCGTTAATATTATAAACTTATTTAAATTAATATAGTTAACTATATAATTTATAGTTATATAGTTTTTTTTAATCTTCACATATAATTCATGATTAATAATATGATTCATAATTACTTACTCAATAATATAAACTCATTTTAATCTACATAGTTAATAATATAAACTCATTTACTCAATACAGTTAATAATATAATTCATAGTTAGTTAAGTATATATTTAATAATATAAACTCATTTAAATCAATATAGTTAATAATCATAGTTTCATAGTTCTTTTAATGTTCATATATAATTACATAAATAAAATAATATAACTATTTTAATTTACATTCTTAATAATATGATTCATAATTTACTTAGTCAATAATATAAACTCATTTTAATCTACATAGTTAATAATATAAGCTCATTGAATCAATACAGTTAATATATAATTCATAGTTAGTTAAGTATATATTTAATAATATAAACTCATTTAAATCAATATAGTTAATAATCATATTTACATAGTTTTTTTAATGTTCATATATAGTTACATAAATAATAATATAACTATTTTAATTTACATTTTTAATAATATGATTCATAATTAATTACTGAATAATATAAACTCATTTGAATCCACATAGTTAATAATATAAACTTATAGTTAGTTAGGTATAATAATGTAAACTCCTTTAATAATATAACTCAATTTATTTTAAATTTCTTTTGAAAGTAACCAAATGGATAAAATTGTTTTATTTTTAAAAAAATATTAGGAATAAAATAGTATTTTTATTAGAGATACTGAAGTCGAAGTCGGGGATTCACCTTCGGGAATCCCCGCGGGGATTCAGTGGAGACAAATCAATCCCCGCCCCCGCCCCCGCTAATCCCCACATTTTATAACCCGCCCCCACTGAAGTCGGAGAATCCTGAATCCCAACGGGACGGGGCGAATCGAATCCCCAATAATCCCCGCTTCATTGACATCCCTAAACGCCACACTATTGCATTCCAAAGAGAACCCTTTAGTTTATCCGACGTCATAACCATTGATGATTGTTGGGGCCTTTAACCTAAACCCTTCATTCCCTATGCTCAACTCATGGTATGGACAACAGTTGGAGGAAATGATGGCGGTTTGCATCTCTTAGTCTATGAATCATTAACCTGAAACACAATTATACTGCGTCCTACTTGACCATTGCCTCTAATCAATCCAATTACAATAAGACGAAATCTCCACTTTGTTACCAGGGGCAGAACAGTACTTCTACACACGAAAAGATATCAAGGCCATTAGCATAGAAAAAGCATATATTAACCTAAATGGAAGCAATAAGCTTAAATAAATTAATCCTTAGATCAAACAAAATATGGGGGGGATTGAGCACATGAAATGACTGATTCTATTTTTGAAGTCATTTTGTATGTGAAGCTTATAACTTCAATGGTAAACTAAATATACAGTCATTAAAACCTGAAAAATGCCACTACTCCGAAATCCACATAAGATATCAGATACAAGGATCCATTAGTTTGTTAGTATTTACTCATTCCATCTATTTTTATAAAATACTTCTAAACCAACTATCTTCCATTTAATTATAAGATATTTTACTATTTTCTATAATTATTATTTTCAAATTTACCCCTATTTTATTGAGAGAGAAATAAATAGAACTAAGTAGTCAATTTTTCAATAAAAATTAAAATAAATAAAGATATAATAAGAAGCAAAATAAACGAAGAGAAGAGAATATATTTCAGGGGTGTTGCAGATAATACGAGACAACCCACCACATACATTTGAGTATATACACAAGACTAGCATGTAAAGATCATCTATAGATTTGGGGGAGAAAGTCTTGCACTGATGAAGAAATCATGCTAAAACTGGAGAAGTATTTTACAGAAGAAATGAAGTCCAACTCTACGAGCCAGGCAGATTAAGATGGAAAAATCAGGTATAGAAATGCTTCCGCTATAATAGATACAAAACTCTTTTACGTCCAGTAGACCAATATAACTAAGTTTAATTTATCAGTCTTATAACCTAATTAAGCGAGTAAAGGCGGTGGCAAAAGAATAGAACAAGGGGCAGCACATGACAGCAGAGAGCCATAGAAACAATTGATCTTATAACCAGCGATATCTTAGTAGAGAACTGCAATTCCAGAGCTTTTTTTATAAGCCAAAAGAGTCATGAGACACTTGGGAGAATAACCCAAGCACGGCATGTAAAAGTTACTTCATGAACTGTTATGAAGACAGCCCCGAATATAGTCTAAAAAATGAACTGAAACATGTCAGACAACTTAATTAAAATAAATACTCCCTCTGTCTTCACATTTTGACTTAATCTATAATCTAAAAAATTATGAATAGTCTTTGATTTCAATAAAGTTACCTCTTATCCTTATTATTTATTAATTTAGTAGTGAGACTAAATTAAAATCTCTTAAATGCTAGTCTCTTGTCTCCTCGAGACTATTAGTTTATGGATTAAAATCTCTTAAATTTAAAAGTTTATTGGCGTAAGTTTAGATGAAAAAAATATTTATTTTAGAAAATTAGACATTTATTTTCAAACATTCCATGTAAACATTCAATTTCGGACGAAGAGAGTAATAAGTAGTATCCATTCATCAAGAGAACATCATCAAATGATGTACTAGCACTACCATCTTGAGTACAAGCCTGTTGGTTCACCAGTAAGTTTGTGTCATACATATCATAATACTTAACAGTGCTAGCAATTACAATGTTTGAGCATTTTACGTGTAGCAATTGCTTCACTAATTATCATGATGCCGAACTTAGAGCTTTAATTTATTGCTTCAAACCAATCATGGTCAGAACACAATCAGAGGAGGGAGGGTGAGAGAAAACAAACACACTATCTAAATATGAAAGACAAGAAAGGAAATGAAGTGCTTCTTCACTGATGAATTAGAAGAGACCATGTGGAACCCTCAATTGATAAAACCTAAGACGTTTGCATTCTCAGTCTAACTCTTAGACATCAGAAATTGAGCTAAAAAGATAGGAGGGGGGGGGGGAGGGAGGAAAAGAAGAGAAGAATAAGAAGCTGGTGCATAGGCTACAAGCAGGACTTCTCCACTCTTAGTTAAGACGGAATTCTCCATAAGAGCTATGCAAAAACCACTATTACAGCAGGTACCACCAGAGAAGGCAATAAAGGATTACAATTCCACAGACAGAAAAAGCATCAACACCACATATGAGGTAAGAAAACATCAACGACATAGATTCAATTTTTATTCAATCTATGTCCAATGCAACTAGAATGTCAAGAACCCTTCATGGGGTAATTCTAAACCTGAGCATATTTTGTCCCTCAATTACATATGCAACTTTAGTCTTTAAAGATACATTATGTACAGAAGAAACTGAGAAAATAGCGTTTCTTACTAGGTCAGTTGCAGCTATGAAACATAGTTGATAAATGAAATGAATATTAATTGCCAATAGAATATGATCAAATTCGGCTAGAATGATTATCTTGTACCTCATATAGTCAGTCACTAACCAGGGGTAAAACTATTGTTGAGGGTAAGGAGAACTGTTGCTTTACCAGCAACTTATCAAAACAATGAAGCAACAGACATCCACTCATGATACGATTTATCACTAATTAGTGAACTGCATTTTGAAGCAATAGAATTTGTCACCACATTTTCACATCATAATACACATAGAAATCATTTAGTTGCACATTTTTCTCGCCTTTATCTACTTTATTTGGGAGGTTGAAAGAAATATCAGAGATTCATGGACCTCAAGATTTATAGCAACACTGTAACAAAGTCATGATTCATGGCCAGACTAATCCAAATTTACGAAAATGTAGTCAGACACTATAAAACAACCATCAAAATCAACTAAAACAACATACCTAATCAAATTCACGGCCAAGTGAAACAGCTGATATTTATGAGTAATTTATAGGACAAATCTCTGAAGACAAATAGCCAGCTTGAGAAGAAAAAAGAAATTAAAACGAAAACATACAATGAAATAAAGTAAAGCTTCAAAATTTATTGGAGGAACGTCGATTTTAAAGAAGAATCATCATAAAGATCAAAGGTTCTAAGGAAAGATTTTTTAACTTTTCTTTCCCAAAGTAAACTTTTGTGCTAGTAGGCCCAACTAAATCTTTTAGGATATTTGATGACAGTGCATCAGGTGTTTAATTCCCTATATCGAAGAAGTTGGTCTCAATCACACGAACTACCATCCCCCTTGATCATGATCATCAGTTAACATGGAAACCTTATGAGAAACAATAACCTTCATGTATTAAACAATGTTGTTAAACAAAGACCAGATCGGCTGTTTTGACAGAGAACCAATCCAAGGCCCTATCTGGATTAATATCCAAAGGTGAAAAAACAGTGAACGGCTTAGCAAAACAAATGAAAACAAATAAAACCACAAGATCATATTTTTCCTCTTTTCTTTAACCTGAATTGATGGCATCGATTGATCTGGTAATCATATTGGAAACACTTCTTTCCCACTGTTTTGAGATAACAAATAGTAAGCAAACAATAGAATGCTTAAAATATTCTGTATTGGTATTTTAAAATAAAATAAAATATATCTGTCGATAATGGCTTTTGAAGTCAGCATAGTTCCTAGGTTTTTTATTCCAAAATGGTCAAGAAATACATAGCCGGATTATATGGAATCTAACCATCTTTGTACAACAGTTAATAAATAAAAATTTAGCTCTAGCATTACCTCAACAGAAACAGGGATAAAGATTTATTATTTTAAGTACAGAGCTTGAGTCTTCTGTTTTCATGGATAATTTGTTAGTTAGAGAGAACAAATGCAAGAAGTCATTTAGGTGCACAGTCTACCTTACAATACAAAGCACTCTGAAGCCAACAAGCCTAAACAGAGTCTGAAGCAGGTCACTGAAGAAGCTACTAGTTCTGTTCCCTCGAAGTAATTACCATTACTTCTTCAACAACAAAACAACTTAAACAATAATCTAAAACAAAAGATGATGATAGAGAGACATCCATCACATTTTTCTTTTCAAGCCCGTTTTACATCAGAGTAAATTTTATTACCCCCTCTTATAAGTCCTGCATGGTTCAACAGTTCGACTAGACCCTTGGAGTGATGCAGTCAATATAGAGGTGAGCTTGCTAACATCCAACTTTAAATGAAGGTGAATCTTCAACAAAATTATATCAGTATTGGGGAAAGAGGTATTTGGCATTCTGGTTGACAACAATAACGATATTTTAGGCAAATATCAAACATGACATAGATTCACAAGTATGTAGTTAACAGTTATTAGAATATCCAGTAAAAAAAGCAAGGCCTCGGAGCCAAAATCTGACGTGTATACTTATTATACATATCAGAAACTGTAAAATTAATCTCTCAACCCAAACTATCACATTCAGTGCTACCTAACAAAACTAACTCACAGATTGGAGGCTATGATTCCCGAGGTTTATCGCTTCTATTCTTGTTGCCATAAACCAATCCCGTTTCCTGCCAAACCTCATAGTTATCATTAACCATTACCAAAATAAAAAGCTGGCAATTTTTGCACTTACTAAAAGTAAATAAGTGGCAGGTGGACAGTACCTGAGGATCTGGAATAGGTTTTCGTTTCTCGACATAACGATAAGGATCTGAGGCTGCAGCCATAGCCGCCCTCTCCTGAACTCCAAAAATGGAGTAAACTCATAATCCGAATAAATTGGTTGATTATAAACAAATATTGAAGAAATTGAATAGGCAACAGAGAAAATAGGAGTACCTCTTGCTCCTTTTTGAGCTGTTGAGAGGGCTTTACCCAAAGGAAGTAAGCCAGGGTCCCGGCGACAACCCAGGAAGCCAAATTGGAGCCCCCCCTCAGGCCTCCCATTGAGTTGCCGATGAATGATCTCACATTCCCAAACGTTCTCTGCCAACTACTATTACCACTACTACTCACCATTTTTGGAGTTACTTGCGATACAAAGAAACCCACAAACACTAACTGATCACTTCCCTAATAAAAGCCAAAATTATTTCTTTCGTTTCTTGATCCTGAATGTCAGAAAATTTTTACGAGGGAAGCCAAATATGTCAGCAACCATAGCCTGCCCAAGGACGGACTCGACAGGAAACTGCCGACTGGAGTTGAAATAGGGTAAATTACACGATGACCCCCTCAAATTTTGTGGTTCGTATTACTCCACCCATCAAACATTGGCGTTTGCCACTTAGACTCTCAGGAATACTCTTTTTTTTTTTTTTTTGAAGGGATCGTGGAGAGGAAAAGAGGGAAGAAGATTGAAGAAAAAGATAAATCTTAGATTCTGTTTATAATTCAATTAAGTATTTAAAATAAATTTAGTTAAGTAGGTTTAATAATAGGATGGTCTCATATATTTTCTTATTTTTTAACAAATGTAATGGAAGTTAATTGTAAATAAAATTATTATCTCTTAATGCTTTGTGTCCTTGAAAAATTAATTAACATATATAAATAAAGATTGAGATAAATTAAAAATTGTTGGATTTTGAAAACTTTTATTATAAAAATTAATTATTTTAAACTTACCAACTAAAAAGAGTTACAACACCTTCTAAATTTAGCTAAGTTTCTTTAAATTTTATACTTTTCAATATTTTAAATTTTTCTTGCACTTCTGCCACAAATTGAAATATATAACATTTTTAAACAAGTAAATTAATTGTTATTCCTCTATTTTATAAAAAAAAAATTTCAAAGAACTAACCTTTAAACTATTAAAAATATAATATTGTCTTTTTTTATGAAATATAATATTTTCTTTTAATTAAAAATGTTAATGTTCAACTTTTGTCCTCAAAGTTTTAAAATATTAACTCTTGCACTTCTTTGCAAATTGACCATTAAGGATCTGAATAAAAATGCAAGGATGGCAAAACGGGTTGCTCAATCAGCCTGTTCATGCCGATGGGGAAAGATAGGCCGGGCCGAGCCTTTAATGGCAAAATGTAATAATTTTATATGCTTGTTAGTTATTCTCTTTATTCAAAATTAAAATTTCACATTTTTCTTTTGATATATTCAAAATTGAATGTACACTTTTATAAATTGTAAATATATTTTTCATATAGAATTTCACAAATAACCTATTTAATTCAAGATATTTACATCTCACTAACTAATAATGTTATGATTAACCAAATTAATAAAAAGATTAGTCTTGTGACTTTTTTTATGTCAAAAACTCTTCTCAATTCCATATGTAGACAATATTATTTAAACGTAATTTTGAAAAATGTTCAAAATAATTATTACATTTATTTAGGTAAAATGGTTGCAACTACTCATTTAAATTGTTTTGTAAAATTTAAATTTATATTTGTATATTTATTAAACTTATATTAAAAATAACCAAGAAATAGGAATAAATATTAATTTATACTAGTAAAATGATAAAGAAAATATATTTTTCATAAGTAAATAAAAGATAAAATACATTCAACTAAAATAAGTATTTTATAGAGAAATTAATTTGAAATGTTATCATTGTACAAAAAAATTGAAATATTAAAAAATTATAAATGTACTTAACAGTTAATGTCTATTGTTTTAAATTCATAATTAAACATCATGATTGTTCCCCTTTAAAAAAAAAATCAGGATTGAGATCAACATTTGCCAAAAATATGGATACTCCATCTCTTTTAAAACCTAGTAAATTCAAGTTTCAAATCACTTAGTGTTAGAGCAACATTTGTTGAAAATTATTATTTAATAGCATTAAATTAAAAGAAATTCATTATTCTTATAGTAAATAAAAAAAATCCAAAAAGATTTTAAGAATTTAATGATAAATGGATTCAAGAAAAGGAATGCACACATACAGGAACAACTCGTCCTCCTGGTAGGAGAGTCTTTGCTTATAAATTCTAGCGAAGTGACTCAACTCGAAAGAAAATGGGGTGTGCTTGTGATGACATTGCTGCTTGGTGCTCGCATCGCTTTCTATTCATTTTGGAAACGACAATCTTTATTTATACACTTTCTTCCCAAGTGGGAGTTATGGAAGTGCATTATCTTCTTTTGTCACTTTTCTTTAATTACTCCTCCCACCTCTTGAAATGACCTTTTCCATCATTTGGTATCTTCTTTTTTTCTTTTCTTTTTTTGTATACTTATTGGGAATTCACATTGTTTATAATGAAATTTATATTATATTAGAAGAATATATGTAAGGCTTAGACCATCTAAAAAGAAAATAGAACAATCAGCGATCAAACAGTAAACTGCGACGCCATAGCGGGGCCTTAGGCAGGGAAACAGAATCCAAAAACAAGTACAATAGTCCACCAAAATCACATGCGCAACAGACAGAAAAGATGACAGACATATACAGGGGGACCAAATCGATAGTGAAAGAGAATTAGTAAACACCATTTCTTCAACTCGTGGCCCTCTCCAGCTCAAGAAAGACTAACAGCCGCCCCCCCCCCCCTAGTGGTACCCAACCTCACCCAATTATAGTTTAATCTCTACACAATCTCAATATAGAAAAAGAATCACTCAAACGAGATCCAAAGATTTGTCCAGAGGAATATTTTGATCTCCTTCCGAGTTATGTTTGTAACAACAATACTTTGAACGTAATGATATGATGCATGATTAGTAGTATTTTAATCCTATTAATGCCAAATTAAAGTTATCACATACCAACAGCAATTATGGCCAGCGCCCCTGACCATAATAATAATAATAATATAGGAAGAAAGTTATCCAATCTCTGGAGTAAAAAAGGAAGGCGGAAAAAAGAAGAAAAAAAAGAGAGAAAAAGGTCCTTGTTCAATGATCATTTAACCATTTCCAGCTTTGTGCGTTGAGCATGTCAAGCAGCCTTGGCTTGAGAGGTATTGGTTAAAAGCAAGAGCAGATTATTTTGAAAGAAAAAGCAAATATGGGAGACAGACTCTGCTTGCATCATAATATCTTTAATTCATCCAAGCGACATAATCAGAGTAACACAAGATTGCAAGCATGTGAATTCACAAAATACAACTTTGACAAGCCATGACCGAGCAAAAATGATGTTACCAGAACTAACTGAGTTCATCATCATCCATAGTGAAGAAAGAATATAGCTCATATTATCTGCCAAATCTTACTTTTCCAGTGATGAGAACTCTGCTGCAGCTGGGTCACTATTGCATTCTTTCGATGTTCTTATTCAAGAAAGGTTTCAACTCTGTACACTGCTTTTAAACCATTCCCAGGATAAATATCTCTCCTGAGGATACATAGTTACAAAGGAAATCTACCAAAAACAGAAGCGGAGAGGACAATTGATAATTGGTACAAATATTTGGAAATGCTTGAAGAGGTTGCAAGGGAAGGTATCTGTGACTGTACCTGACCTACACAGCCAAAAGAAAACTTCAAAGGGGTATCATCTACATCTGTCCCAACCACACGCTCCCCCGCCTTACAGTCGCATCAAGAAGCACCTTCACATGTCCATCTTCATCTTGGCTCTAATTCTTCCTCCCAGTCTTAACTTATTAATTCCCAAAAATTTCCGGCAACCTTCTTACTTCTAAGAGGAAATTTTGGTAATATCCCTGCTTGACCTGTTGTATTTCATGTGACTCTTAACAAGCTGCCCAGCTGCAATAGCTGACATCAGAGACAGCTCCCCAGCCAGGACTGAACCAGCTACAATAGTGGCCAGGAGCCTGGCATTTAATCCAGGGGACTCTTTGTTTGCACCCTTCACACCAAGCAGGTTAAGGCAAGCTGATTGAGAAGCAAGTTGAGTTCCACCTCCTACAGTTCCAACCTGGAGATAACAAGGAAAAAATTAAATAAAAAAAAAAAAGGGGAGGGTGAAGGGGAGAAAAAAGATAATTATGGGTCGCTATCGTAATAGTCCAAAATGAAGATAAGAACCAACAAAACCAGACATTTTTGGTCCCAAATTGGGTAATTACTAATTTTGCTTATAAACGTAGCTATAAGACATGGAAGCTAAGAACCAACAAAACCAGACATTTTTTGTCACAAATTGGGTAATTACTAATTTTGCTTATAAACGTAGTTATAAGACATGAAGCTCCCATGCAAAAGTAGAGACGTCTCACTACACAAAGCAGGTGTCAACTACCAGCCCAAACTGGAAACAAATTCAAATTCAGATGGAAAAAGACCGTATAGAATTCAGCTACCTCAATGGAAGGCATTGTCACTGAGACATGAAGATCCTTTCCATCGTTTACAGCCTCCATCATTGTAATGCAGTGAGAACTTTCAATATTTTGTGCAGGATCCTGCCCAGTAGCTATAAAAATTGCGGAAACAATGTTGGCAGCATGGGCATTGAAACCACCCAGAGCACCCGCAACAGCAGATCCAGTAAGGTTCTTAAGCATGTTAAGCTCTACAAGTGCTGGTACAGTGGTTTTTAATACCTTCTTCACCACTTCTTCAGTAATAGTTGCCTCACAAACAACTGACTTCCCTCGTCCTTGGATCCAATTAACTGCAGCAGGTTTTTTGTCAGAACAGAAATTCCCTGCACATAGCAAGACAATCCTGTCAGTAAAAGAAACATTTTCTCCAAGAAGTCAGGAAATAAATACCCATTTATCATATAGGATTTAATATATGAGAGTAATACTGCATGTATCTGCACTGACTGTTTCGCCACAATTGAACTATAGACTCTAGCGCACACGTTAGTACCAACTGTGCGTCATTTAGAACCCAGCCAGCATAACAATAATGTAAATCAATGCCGTGATAAAAGTTAACCACAAATCAGAGTTCACAGGTCAAAAACAACTAAGAGATCTGAAGTATCTTTATCTAACTAAACCAATGATTATTCACAGCGAAGAAAAAAGAAAAAAAACGGACAAATTGTAAACATGAAACCTCAAATTCCCAATTTCCCACCCAAACAAATAGTAGAGCCAGACGAGCAAATCAGAGCATTAATAAGGACAAGAATAAGTACAAAAATTTCTTATAAAAAATATCATCCAGGTCCCTATTAAATGTCGGAAGTCCCAGTAACCCAAAAATCAGTGATTAAAGGAAACGAGAACCAACCAGAAATCCCAATAACATCCATGTCAGAAAAATCTTCACTCCGAAGAAAGTCCAAAACGTTCTGAACGCCTTTTGACACCATGTTCATCCCCATAGCATCACCAGTACTGCAGCAAAACCGGACATAAAGATTTTTCCCTGCAATAGAGCATTGCACACTCTGGAGTCTCGCAAATCTACTTGATCTGTAATCAGAAAAGACAAATATAGATAAAGGGACAGTGGTAAAATCTAATCTTAAAAGACATTTCTTAAGAAGGAAACTCTAGATTCAGATAATTAGAGCAGAATGAAAATACCGACTGCCAACGTTTGCTCCACTAATTACCTTAAATGAAGTTAATAAAGACTAAAAGGAAAAAGAGGAAAAAAGAAATGAAAAAGGAAGATACTTGTGACATGCTCATACAAGCCTCAGTTGCTACTCTGCTCTAGAAAGCAGATGGCGTGCCAAAAATGACCTAAATGAAAGCTTTGTAAATCTTGAAAGCTACTGTACCCGTAGATGTGCTGTGAAGACAATACTTCGCTAGACCTAATAAAAAATTCATGCAAGGGCATTTCACATTCTGAGTTCCAGCTATTGGAACAAGAATTATTTACAGGCAGAAACAACTATGTAATAAGCAAACGAAAAGGAAGCAGGAAGATTAATTCCAAGTGAAGAAAACTCCTCGCTGGAGATGTACAAAACTAACCTAGCCAACCTGCCGTCCTATCAACGTCAAAAAGATAAACAGAAAAGGAAAAATACAAGACAAGAGGTAAGACTTGGTGGTCCAATGCACCGACAACTCAGGCATATCAGAAGTTAAACTCCTGATTAAACTTAACGTTACAAGTTTATAGTTCAAAATTCAAAAGAAATCAAAGCTAAAGATCTAAACAAAAAACGATAATATGTGGAAGAGAAGATGAAAGATAGCTTACTTGTTGAAGACCGCCGCCAAAGTTCCAAAATTTTGGGGGTCCTCCAGGAAGAATTTCAGCTCAGCGGCCCTTTTAGCCGTAGGGAACCTGACAGCAGGAGCTCTGGTCATCCCATCCCTGAGAAGAATACCGGTAGCGCCTCCAGATACATATATAGCCTTGCAACCTCTGTTGGCACTGGCAACCAAACAGCCTTCTGTTGTCGCCATTGGAATTGAGTATTCACATCCGTTGAGCAATAAAGGACCCGCAATTCCTACGGGAATCTGTACAAAACCAATAGGCATCTCACAGCACTGCCCCAGAATGGAATCATAGTCAAATCCATCCAACGGAAGACCCGACATTGACTTTCCAGTTAGCCTCTGCAAAGCCTCACGGCGAATTGAGGCCGCTCTGTAACAATTTCCGAGCTTGGATTCCAAAGAATGCGACGGAATTTGGCCTGAAACTACTGACTTGACCAGTTCCTCGTCTTCTTCAGAAGAAAGGGAGGACATGGACAGAGGATCCACTATCTTAGGAGGGGCAGAAGTAGCGGTCGGGAGAGCGCACTCTAGGGCGGCAAGGCAAGGACCAGTGTGGCTGCGATCTTCGTCGATGATGAAGCGTTGATGATCATCGTCGTCGACGTCCCAGGCATCATTAGAAGCGC
The DNA here is from genome assembly GCA_019593545.1 of Apocynum venetum. Classification (NCBI taxonomy): domain Eukaryota; kingdom Viridiplantae; phylum Streptophyta; class Magnoliopsida; order Gentianales; family Apocynaceae; genus Apocynum; species Apocynum venetum. The sequence continues at coordinate 6,583,956 of SRSM01000124.1, read as the reverse complement.
GAGAAATGAATGACTGAACAAAATCAATGCCAAAGAATCCTAACAAATAAATGAAAGAAGCGATAAGAGTGACAATGGCGACGAGTTCAGAAAGATTGACAACGTGGAGAGGGGTGGAGCTGCGGATCTTATCCCGCCAGCGAAGGAGGAGGTAGTAGGCGACGGAGAAGAAGAGTGTGAAGAAAATGCCGTTGGTTAGATAGAGAGGGAGGGGTAGGGCGTCGGAGGCCTTAGGAGAACGGTCGTCGATTTTTAAGGATGGCTTATCATGTTGGTGTTGGTGGTCGACCGAGAGACGGGAAGGCTTAGGCGGCCTCCGACGGACATCCATGTGGGGAATATTCCGGCAGCGGAGGCAGGGGGTTGGGTTGGGCAAGGAGGACTAAGGAGGAAGGGAGAGAGAAACCGTGCGCCAGCGATTCTTTCGGGAAAATGGAAGTCTCCTTTTATAATTGCGCGTCAGTAAGGTGCCAGTAGACTCAGTACTACTGTTGCCTTTTGATTGCGTGGTCGTGAACTTTGCGGTAAAAGGTGGTGAGCTTTATGATGGTAAGACGGTAAAAATACATTTGTTTTTTAAAAAAACAAATACACGAAAATTATCCATATTATGATTCAATTTCATAATCTTTAGACATATACGTGTGAGTAGCTGTTTTACATATTTGTCTTCAATTAACTTTTTTATTATTATGAACTTTAAAATTAGTACTATTTATTTTTTATTCAATATAATAACTAAATATTGGACCACTTAAATTACAAAAGTTATTTAAGAAATTTTAAAAGAAGATATGTATATATTTTAAAAAAATATTAAATATTCACGAGAGAATAGTATTATTTTATTTATATATTTTTATGAAAATTTTAATTATTGTTTTCTCTTCTTGTTCAAAATTAAATATTTAAAAATTTATTTTAAGATATCAACAAATAAATGTAATTATATATATATATATATATATATATAATTTCATAAATCACCTTTTTAACTTAATTATTCATCTTTCTTTAATACAAGAGTCTCACTACTATCCTCATTATCAAAAAGGGAAAAAAAACTAACCACTAAAAATGATAATGTAGTAACTCAACTATGATAAAAAATTAAAAAAAGATCGCATAAAAATATTTTCCTAATTTTTATTCAAAGTAAAAAGAGGTCATTCTATTTTGATCAAATAAAAGTAATATTTTATTCATAACTTTTTAATAAAACACAAAATTATTAATTAATAAATAAATAACATAATGAATTTAAAAAGATGAATGCTTATAAACTATGGATGAAATACTGTGCATATACAATAAAATAAACAACTCGATAATAAATACCTTCTTAGGGAAAGTTGACCTATGCAATGATTTATGTATAGTAATTTAAAAGATTTATGGGGATGAGAATTACTTAAAAGGAAAATAAAAAAAATACGGAGGAACGATCTAAATATATTTGGTGTTATAGGAGTTTTTCAAGAAGATGAAATTTAGGGTCCCTCTAAAACATTGAAGAAAAAGCATGCTAGCCATTCTGGAAGCAAGTTTGAAAAAGGAAATTTATCAATGTTTGTGAGTGGAAGTAGGCAAGGAATAATTGTATATTCGTGTACAAATTAATTGTCAATATTTATATTTTAGCTGTTCATAAATAGATATTTACTTTCATAAAATAAATATATTTTAATCTAACTTTTTAATTTTAATAATTCATACTCCACTAATGCATAGGTCCACGTTAATAATAAAAAGAAAATTGTAACATATTTATAATCAAAGACTATAAATAAGTAATACGCGTTGATTGTTGATCTTGGCCAATACTGGAACTTCAACTTTATTATACCCAGAACCAGAAATAGAGCACGGTGGATAAGAGGATGAGAGGGGGGAAGTCTAGTATAGAAAGAGTGGATTTTTGTTTAAATGTTTTTTTTTTTCAAAAGTGGAGAATTTAGTCGAGAGTTTTAAAGAATAAGAATTTACTTGAGAATACGTTACATTTTGGAGGATTAATTTACACTAATAATGACGATGATTCATTTGGGGGAAAAAAAAAAGAAGGTAAAGCCCTAACAACATTGAGTGGATTTGAGATGGAGCAGGTTCAGCTTTTATATATATATTATATGTACGTTCAGTTGGTTTAGTCCATGAATGATTGAGCTTTTTTGAAGGTTTCAATCATTCAACTTATTTAATTTAATAAATTTAGTTTAGCTGCTTCAAATATTATTGGAACACATCTATTGTCAGTTTGGAAATTTGTGTTTGCCTTAATATCCTTTTTTCTTTTTTCTTTTTACTTCTCATAACATGGAATGAGAGAGTCTCATGTTTGACACCCAAAAACTAACATGGCTGTTAACCGATAGTTTTTATCCAAAATATATTCATCATGTACCAAACATGTGATTAGATTAAGAGATATACCTCTCCATCATTAGAAAGAATGGACATTCCTTTGTTAATGTGAAAGCACATACTAAACTTAAGTTAAAAATCGAAAATTCTAATTAAGGAATGAACTCACTTTAGGCGTGGTTTACTTAGCAAGGTCCATCCTTATTAATTACTAATGCTATACCTCAATTTTTTTAAAAAAAATAAATAAATAAAGTGTTTTATTTCTTTTCTTATTTATGCAACTTTCATTTCCTTCGTTTATCCTTAGAATTGACGGAGCTCGAGGTCTGTTTTTTAAAATGATTGAGTTTCCTTTCTATCATTGACCGCCGATATTCGTGTTTAATAAGAAATAACCATGCTTACCACATACATGCGTATATTTGTCAATAATAAATGATATATGTATCGTATATGACATAATACATTTTTTAGGAGTATGTTTTAGATAAAAATTAAATAAACAATTAAAAGAGGCAAAAAATTTAGAGTAATTTATCATTGCAAAAAGGAGAAAATAAAGGAAGATCAATGTTTCAACGTATTCAATGTTGTCACTATATGGACAATTAGTAAATGTATTATTACTCTTTTGTCCCAATTTTCGTGTTTGTTTAGTGTTTTATGATGAGTAAGAAAATATAATTAATGTGGTTAATTTTTTTAAAAAAAGTATTCATGTGATAGTCTTACCATTTATCATTTCAAATTGAATTTAATGTATATTTTAGATACAAACAATTTTATTTTAAATAAGTATATTTTGATCGACTAAAAAATATATTTTTTATTTTAATAAGAAAGTTGACCTATAATTTTTTTAAAAAAAAAAATAAACCTATCAAATTGAGAATAATAGAGTAATATGGTAATTCACTTAATTGAACACTTTCTAGATCAAATTACATCCGACTGTGTAGTGCTTAAGGAAAAAGGGAAAAACAAAAAGTAGAAAACATCATTCCTTCCGCCCTTTTTTCTCTCGCAATCGCACTTAGTACTTCACATTTCTCCTAAAACGATCTCCGCTTCAAAGTTATTCAAGGAATATGCTATTAATTATATGTCTCAGAAGAACGAATATATTATTATAGGATAACCTTTTGCTAGTCATAATTGATGAACATGTAAAAGCATTTTTGGGTGTACTTTATTCATTTAAAATTGATTTTTTAATGTAAATGATGATTGTTTAGTGAAAATAAAAATATATTTTTAAGAAAGTATTATAAATCATTTTTAGATTTAAAAGTTTTATTTTTATTATTATGTCAATCTTAATAGTAATTACATTAAATATGAAGATAATAAAATAATTTATCTATTTTTCTTAAGTGTGTTTCGTAAATTGAATAATTTTTTAATCTCATTTCTTTCTTTTTTAAGTGTTTTATTTTAATTATTTATTTTTTAATTTTAATACGTATTTTTATATTTTTATTCGGTTATTAATAAAAACTTTAGATGAATTATTTACAATTTATTAGAAATTAATTTTTTTTAAAATAATTAATATTTATGCAATAACTATTAAATATAAATAATTTAAAAGGTTTAATAGTATACTTATTATTTTAAAGACAGGTATTAATATTTGTGTAAATTTAAAATAAATAATTAAAATGAAATATATAAAAAAATATATTTGATCGGAGGTTGAAAGATGACATCACATGGGTGACCTGGGAAACATAACGAGGAAGAGGATAATTTACACGAGGCATGAGGGCATAAACCTTTTAAGCCCAACAGTGACTGGGCTTTGGTTCGTGCCACACATGGATGGTCGTGTTACTCGTGTACAGGTGTACTCTTGTCTTCTTCTCTCTTTTTATTTTTTAAATAATTCATTATTCTATTTACGTTATTTTATTTAAAAATATTTTTTAATTTTTTTCTTCATATTTACTAAATCACACATATTATTATTAAATTTCATATTTTTTTGACAGAAATACTCCTATGCTTTTTCAATATTTTCTCAACATCCATTGCAAAAATAAATTCATCCCTTCTGCCGTGTTTATCCACACGAAACCATAATCCCATAATCCCAGTCGAGATGATCAAACTAAAAATTATTGGACTGAGTTTTTGTGGTAGATTGAAGCCTAAAATGATCAAGCATTGCTTTTACATGAAATGAGTTCATTCTTTGTGTGTTAAATGATGGATTTAGAGAGATCGATGAGATTGACATTGCAGGTTCCACGTAAGGATCTTTAGATTTCAGTGACGATTGTTTCATGGAAGTCTTGGGTGAACTACATGCTTTCATAAGCGGGTTTAAAAGCATCTATAATCGGGTCTAAAAGCATCTATAATGTAAGTTATCGATCATAAAAAAAAAATTAGATCACATCATAAAAGTTTAAGTATTATTAAATTTTTTTATAAAAGTTTAAATATTATTAATTTTTGTATACAACGTAAATGTTATGAGTTAATATTATACTAATGTTTAATTGACAATGTTAATAAAAATATCGTCTCTTAAAATACTTAATATATATAGATAAATAATAATATTTTTTAAATAAATTAATTAATAAATAAATAATACATGAATAATATAATTTATTATTGACGTCATGTATTTGATATGATTTTAAAATTGTATATCAAATGTGAATTAACATTTTAATTATTAATTAACACGTGATATTTTTTTTTAATATTAATATTAATGCATTGGAGATTGATATAAGGATCAAGTTCGAATAAAACTAAACTACTTATTCGACATCAGGAGTTCCAAATTCAAATTATGGTAATGTTCTCCCTGTTTCAAATTAATAAGTGAAGATGCTATTTTTTACAATTCATATAGCAGGCCAAAAGAAATGCATGTCAGAAGGATTACACTTCTTTGCAGGTTCTGATTAAAAATGCCAGCAAATTAATTAAGAGTTCCTTGCGCTTAGATTAATGCCAAAGATTGATGGATGTGGGGAAGATGTTTTTACGTAAAAAATGATATCAAATCATGAAAAATTTAATTTTTTTTATAATGTAAGTGGGGAAAAATTGAGCTATGTGGGAAGAAAAAAAAAATTAAAAGGGTAGTATAGTCTCGATAACAATAAAAATGCAAGGTTTAGTAATAAATGTGTGCGATTTAGTAACTCCTTTTTTTTTTCCTTCTAAGTAATACTCTAGTCCTGATCTTTTTTCTTTCTCTCCCTTTTAACCATAGTAATTATTTTATTTTATTTTTAATATGCAAAATTTATTTATTTTTCAATCATAAAAATCCTTGTAAAAAGGGCAAAAAATATATCAACTTGACATATTAAATATAAAGTACAAGAATTACTATGACTAAAAATATTCATTTGGGGACTATTTTTATTAATATAATTTAAATACTAAAATGACCAATTTCCTTTATAAAAAAAGTAAGTCAATTAAATTTAAAATATATTTTTCAATAATTTTAAATTATTATTAATGTTGTCGGATCCCTACTGGTGATTTCGCCACGTACCTATCAGACAAAAGGCCAAATTGAAGGTGGCCCCAAAAATCCATCCACAAATATCAAGGCATTACGTATTAGTATTAAGACATTTCGGCTATATTTTGACAATAATTTCTCCAAATTTTATCAATTCTTAATAAAAAAAATATAATCTCTTTCATACAAAAATATAATTATCTAGATTCACTTTTACACAAATCAATAATTTTTTATTTTTATAAAAAAATAAAATTATTTTGAAAAGAAGAAAATATATGGAAATAAAAAATATATTATAAAATAGATGAAAATAAATTTAGTAATATGGAAAATCAATGATAAAATGTGTATAAAATTATGAAAATGATTATATTTTGAGATAAAAAAAACATACAACAACTTATATTTTTTTTATGTAAGGAGTATTAATAAACAAATTTTCCTTTCAAATTTTCTATAACATCAAAATTTTAAATTTTCTCTTGATCTGGTCTCACATATTTACATAAATAATATTTTTTAATTTTTTTTAATGAAAACCACAATTCCATCTAATTTATTAATTATATTTCATTGTATTTTATATTATTATCAAACTTTCAATTCCATAAATTTAAAAATTTTCCTTTTAATTTTCAACAAAAAAATATTATCTAAAAATATATATTATATTAAATAATAAAATAACAAATTCAATTCAAAATTCGAATGCAAATTTACACGTGATATTTAGTCAAAGCATGATGTTTATATACACTAATTATTATTATTTTTTTATTGTTTATTATCCTTTTAAAAATAGTTAATCGGGCACTTTACTGCTATATTTTATTCTTTCTTGAAACATTTTCATTTTCTTACTCAACATTCAACGACGGACTAACTATTTGTTAATTGTTATAGAAAGCTGGAGCTATTTTTAGTTGTTAATTTTTTTAAAAAATTAATATAACATTTTGATATGTAATAAAATTTAATAAAAAATTATTTTGAAAGAAACAAGTTTTTTTAACTAAAATCAAAAGTAAAAGGCAATCCAGAATAGATAAAAACATTTTTTAGTTGAAAGAAAAAATTTTTTTTATAAGCAACAGTGAACAAAGCTTTCCAATAGCATCTTGCTATGTAATGTTATATTTCTTTGTCATCAAAATTTAATATTCATATTTTTTTCTAAAAGATATTCAAAATTGATTTTTTAAAATAAACATATTTTTCTCTAATTTTTTTCAAATAACATAATTAATTGAAGAGGTTTATTCTCATTAATACATTAAATTCTATGACTATCTACAATAAAAAGTAACTTTAACTACCTTCTTTTACTATTATAATATTTTTTTTTAAAAGAACTGTTACAATAATTAAAGAGCTAGATTTGTGGGAATTCTGGAAAGAAATCACCAAGAATGAGGGATGCATCATATTGCCATCTTTCTAAAAAGAGATAAATGACCTTTTGCATAAAACTATTTCTTATTTTAAAATTTTACTGTTAATGTTGATTAATTGTAGCGCACTTTTATTCAAACGGACAGAATAAAATATATAATTCTTTTGTTTTGAAATTAAATAAATTTTTTTATTTTGATTGAAAATTAAAGAATACTTTTACTTTAAATAACTTATCAAATTATATTTTATATTAATATAATACATGATGAAACTTATGAATCAGGGATATATAAATATATTAAATTAAGATGATGAGCGGTGAAGAGTATGAATTGATGTAATATAATATTTTAAATAAATGAGATTATTAATTAAAATTTTGATAAAATAATATACATTAAATTTTAAATAAATAAAAATAAAAATATGAATAACCTAATATTATTCTTGCTTTTGTACCTCAATTATTGAAAAGAAATCACAAAGAATGAGGGTGCACGCACCTTGTTATCTTTCTAAAAGTAGATTACCTTTAATTTTTACTGTTTTTCCTTTATAGGCCAATTATTGAAAAGAAATCACCGAGAATGAGCAATGTGCATTGCCATCTTTCTAAAAATAGATAAACTATATAACCTTTTGCAGATTGCATTTCACTATATTAGTTTTGAATTAAATATACATATTTTTATTTTAATATATTTAATATTTAATATTTATATATATTTCATTTAAAATTCTACTTATAATTTTATTAATTTAAAGATTTTACTCTACTAATTAATAGTCTCACAACTAATTTAATTAATAATATATCATATTTACTCGAAGATATAAAGAGTTGGATTTACTTTTGCACCTAACGAAAGGTACTCACGCCCAACTGAAACGTGGTGCACATCCAAATTTGTGATACGCTCGACTCCTTCCAGATTTTTCTATTTTCCTGGATTCATGTGTAGTACTTAGTAAAGTTTTTATTTTTTTATTTTTATTTGGATGAGTACACTTAGTAAACAATGTGTGGCTCTACCAACTCTAGTGACCCTGTAACCTCATGAATGGCAATCGCTTTATATTGTTGATGCTAATTAAATCAATTCATTAATAAACAAGTAAAATTGAATGTTTTTTATATATTCTCATTTTATCCCCCTCTTAACTTATCTATTAGTGCTCTAATTAGGAGCAATATTTTCCAAACATTCTATATTAACCACAACGTGTCAAAAATAATTTCTTCTAATAATGCAAAGTTTTTTTTAAAGATTTAATTCTTAAGTTTAACATCAAATTGTTTTTTTTATAAAAAGAAAGTTCTGCATCAAATTAAAATATATCATATCTTGCTCTTTATCATGGTCTTTCTTTCAATTCCTTCCTTTTAAAAATTTAAAAAAAATCAACCACAATAGAACAAAGAGATGCAATATAATAAAAGAGGGATGACAACAGACAATGCCAATGAACCATATACTAAATAAAAACAAAGAAATGTCACTTCATCTCTTATTTTTCAAATAATGTATTCAATTATGACTTTAATATGGGATTGTTGTAGGTAAGAAAATGTTAAATCCATGAAAAAATTCAGTAGTTAATCTCCCCGATATTTTTTTTATGAGGAAGAGAGAGAACTCTCCCATCTGTATCAGAGGTATTTTAATTAGGTGTGTTGTAAATCGAGAGATGTGTTCGAGTAATAGACACATATGAGGAACCAACATAATTCAAAATTCAGAATAAATCTCCATAATATTTTAATAAAAATTTTCTTCACACGAATTCGAAAATTCATTACCGGAGGATTTCTTACCAGGTAGTTACCAACTCCACTACGAGACTCTCCCGATATCTTCTTCCCCTCTTCACCATTCTTCCCCACGTGTATTGACTGCAATTATTCAGTTGCTGTCCTTCCATGCAAACAATAATGAATGCCTGAAATGGTGGCGTTGTTTACTAACTATATATAATTGATGTCATCTTTTGACTGGTACCCTATACAAACCAATTTACACATTGTCATTTTCCGAAGCTATACCAATAGTTACCCATCGATTTGAACCAAAAATCTATTTGTCTTATCTAAAGATCCCAAACTCCATAAAGTGTCTTGCAATTTCTTCTACTTTTCGGGGTTGTATAAATTGAGAGTGCAATATAGCCTATAGGATTCTTTTCTTGGACTTTCCTAAACCATTAAAACGTTTTTCTCCATTCGTGGATGGACGATGCAGGCGTTATGAAACTCACTCAATAGGAATTATCTATTTTTGTTAATATTTAAGTTGTTGTAAAATTATAAAAATGGTATAAATGCTGAAAATGAAAATGCAATATAAATGATGAAAATATTTTAATTGTGTAAAATGTCTTTTAGCTTGTCTAGTTAATTTATTTAAAAAAATATATAGGAAAAGGCAGTATAATTGAAGAAGACATTAAAATAATTGTATAATTTTTTTTTGAGATTGTCTAATTAGTTGAAAAAAATTAAAGGAAAAGGTGCTTAATGAAGTGACAATTTGTTTTTTTAAAAAATGTGATGAGAGATGTTGCTTCCATCCCCGTCTTCTCATCATTATGACGTTACTGGCAATAATGTCTTTATCTCAAAAATTCTTCAACATTTTTCTCAATAACGTATTAGATTATTTTGGTTCATCGTCCGAGATCATTTTGGATAAAAAAATTTAAAAACAAGAATTATTTTGGTTAAAAATTCCTAAACACAAATGATTACATGTGCAAACAATAATAGAAACAATTTTTTATTCTTGGATACAAATTTAAAATTAACAATTTATTAATTTCACATAAAAATATTTTTCAAAATATTTGTTTTTTTTAACATTCAAAATTTATATTACATCTAAGTCTCAAATTCTCTTCCAACATCACACATGGATCTTACTTATTCACATAAATAATAAATTTTCATTATTATTATTAATTAAAATAAGAATTTCAAACAATTTATTAATTGTATTATATACATTTTATACTATATTCAATAATATGGAATCTAAAAAATATCATATCAAATTTTCAATTTTAAATAAAAAATTGTTATCCAAAAAAAAAAAAAGTAAGCTTAAAGATGGAATGAATATTCAGATTTTTCTATTCATTTCGTGAATAGTTCTATCAGAATATTACAATTCAAGCCTAATAAAAATAAAAGAAATATAACCCGTCGAGACCAATACTACATGTAAAGTTCTATCTTGAATATTCAATGCAAATTCGTGAGCTCCAACTCGCTTGACCACCATAGTGAACTTAAACCTTCAAATTTGGTCACCGTGTTAGTCTATGAGGTGACCAGTCACGCCTAGATTTTCCAAGATGAAAGATAGGATAAGTGACTCTCTCGAATTGTAGTTGCCAAGTTGGAACTTGGAACGCTAATATTAGTATATATAGTTGCTTGATATTCGAAACAAATTGATCAAATGTGCTACTTCCTTATCCCGAAGAATGTTCACTTTTTTCTTTTGTTAAAAAATTTAAAAAATTATTAATTTTAATTAATTTATGAGTTGAATGTAAATCCTTTAATTAAGATAGTGAATAATGAAAACTGTGAGCTAATGAGATATAAATATTTTAAATTAATGATATTATTAATGAAAATTTGAATAAAAAATATATTTATTTAAGAAATGTGAATATTCATTTATGGACAAACAAAAATAGAAACGTGAAAGTATAATATATCTTTTTAATGATGTATAATCAATTACATCATTTTGAAGTATTTGATGCATTTTAGTTAAAAATCATTTTAATTAACAAAATCCTAGTGGTGGACTATTAAAACTTTTGTTCAAATTATTCTTACCTAGTTATAATGATGATGGAAATATTTTTGCTGTTTCCTTACTTTTATTCTGAGCACATGATAACTAAATTCGATGAAAGTTTCTTGATATATATATATATACAACCTGAAGCTCTCGAGTATTTATTAGACTTGCTCCCCTCTGTTCCCTGTTAATTGTATTCTCCCGTTCCAAATTCACATCCACGAGATCAGTGTTTGTCCGAAAGTTGAAGTCTGTCTTGTCTTTTAGTTTGGTTGTTGCGGGTGTGGAAGGGTTCAATTGTCTTGATGGCTAATGCGTCTGTAGTGCCTTGTGTAAATGGTCCTCACTCTTGACTCTTGAGCGATTTTATTCCCTTTTGATTTATATAAATAAAGCTTTGATTTTCCATAATAATAATGACTTTCATTTGTATCTCAGCTTGATACTCCTTCCGTTCAATGACATAAGTCTGTATATTTTATAAATATTTGTTCTACTAGGGGGAAGAACAAAACCTCGTAGGGGGGAGCTCATATCATATTAGATCACATCTAATGTGGAATAAGGGTATAATTGGACTATCTAGGGCCAAATAGCATTCATATTGTACTATTTTTAATTGCACTCGTACTATACAAAAAATAAGTAATCTAAATTAACAATAGGTACTAAAATTAGGATTGACAATGATGTCAACTCATGATAGGAATTAGGACATAAAAAAAATGACACAGATTTTTCGGATATAGAGTAATTGATACAATTAATAATGAAAGTCTCGCTTTGCAAGTAAGAGAGTGAGAATTCAAATCATATTAAAATTGTGAATATCCCATAATTAACACGACAGACATAGTTGACAAAGTCAAACTTCACCTACCCACCAAATAATGTGAATTCGAATTTATACTGAATCAACTGCTATCTTATTCCTCATGTAGTAACAAATAATAATAATAATAAATAAATAAAAAGATATGGAGTAGGGATCTCGTCCCATCCTTACCATTCCACACATGTCCACGTCCTCGATTTGCCTTTCTTAAAACATTAGCAAATATTCCAATCTTTGTCCCTAGAGGGGATACAGTCATCCCCACCGCTGGTCACCCTATATACAAACGAAAGAATAGTATTCTCCCCCTCTAAATATAAAATATTATAAACACTATGTTTTATCCTTCATTATAGGATAATTTTATTATTTTTTAAATATATTTGACTACTTATTTTCAATATTATATTTATTTCTCATTATCTCTTTCCTCAATTTTTCTTATTTTCAATAAGTGATTTTAAATTTTCTTCATATTTTCTTATTCCTAACATAAAACTTGATTATCTCTTCATATATTTATTCTATTTCTTATTCATGATACAAAGAGTTTTAATTTATCTTTCTTATTTTTAAGATAAAATGAATGACGATATTTAATAACTAAAATATCTCCTTTATTTGTGTGCAATTTCTTCTAACACATTATATTTTATTTAAGAATAGAGGGAATATAAAAATTATTATTTAAGTTCCCTACTATATTTGCATCCAACCTTATAGACCGATTTTTAATTTGTTCTTTGATAATTGTGACAGAGAAGATCAGCCAAATCCTCCATTTATTCCTCTCTTTTTTTGGCCGGTTCAGTTCTGATGTACTAAAATATCATTAATTAAAATAAACTATTATAGTAATGAGCAGATCCAGCATAAAGCTATGGGTTTAAGTTATGAATGTACAATTGTGGTCTAATTACAATCAAAAGATAAATTATAATAAAATGGAATTGATGGGCAATATATACAAATATATGTCAAGAGAGAATATACTAATATTATTATATTTCCCTTTAAAGAATGAATAGTTGAGATGTGAATACTATGACAAATTGTGTCATCTTTGGAGTTGGATTGGTCCAATGGACTTGAGCAGCTATAACATTGAAGTAGTTAATTAAAAAGCCCACAATGTTAAAATGAAGTTAAATGCAGTGGACCATTATGCTTGTCATGAGATGGATCCATTAGCGAAGGGATGCCACATAATTATTGATACTTCAAGTTATAAGTACTCTCAATGCAGATATTAAGACTATATTTGAACTGGATCTTAAAATATATTCTAATATATATATTCTTAAAATCAAATTTTAAATTCTTAATAAAAATATATTTTAAAATATTTTTTAAAATTCTATACATGAATTACACTTAATTACATAAATAATATTTTTAAATTAAAATTACAATATCAAATGACTTATTAATTATATTTTATACATTTTATCAATCATGTGGAATAAAAAATATATCAATTAACTTTCAATTTCAAATAAAAAAAATTCTTATTTAAACATAAATTCATTTAAAAACAAAATAAAAAATTCTTTCAAAAACCTAATCCAAATATACCCTAAATCTTGATACTCATTCTCCAATGTAATAAATAAAATATATAATTTTCATTTCATCAAATAAAAGCCTATAATATTTACTATTTTGGAAGAAAGATAATATCAGATAGTAAGTTCCCTCAAAAAAAGAAAAAGAAAAAAATAGAAGAGAGGTAGAGTAAGATTGAGAAAAGTATTCTAGTAATAATAATTATAAAATAACTAATATTTTTTAATAAAATAGGAAAATTAAAATGATTTATATTTAAAAATAAATGAAATAAAATAATGTTTTTTTGGTGCATTTATACATTAGTAATTTTTTTTATAAATATATTATAGTACTTCATAGGTGGATAATTGAATGCTAATTTTTGAATTTAATTAAAATTTAAGAAGAATGTTTGAATTTAAATAACTTATTAAATTATCTTTTAAATTAAAATGTTTAGTAACAAATATTATAAATTAATTATATATAAATATTTTAAATTAATAAATTTATTAATAAAAATAAATTAAAAAAATAAATTAAAAAATGAATATTTAATTTCAAATAAACTTAGATAAAAATTTGGAGGTTAAAGATTAAGGGTTATGTGCATGAATTTATCAAAGAAAATGTTATGCGAATGACTTACCATAATAATAACTGGAACAACTGGTGCCCCATACTCCAACACTCCTGACTTCCTCAAAGAGGATATAAAGTGTTTCCGTGAGCTTTTATCAATCCTCATTCTTCAGAGATCCATGGCGGCATCGGCGGAGAAGGGCGGCAGTGTATGCGTGACTGGAGCAGGAGGCTACGTCGCATCTTGGCTCGTTAAATTTCTCCTTTCCCGCAATTATACCGTTCACGGCACCGTCAGAGATCCCGGTATTTTTCAAATATGCCATTTCACCCCAGAGTTTTAAGCTATTATAGTTGAATTCATGTATTTGCTCGCGCCTTGTAAACTCCAACTTCATCTCCTAGCCATCTCTAATTCAATTTATAATAATAACGACAAATTTTTCTTTGACATATGGGGCTTTGCAAAATCCACTGGGGGACTTTGTTCTAAACTTACTCTAGGCATAACTAGTTAAACTACAAATTATGCTGACTTTGGTGGTACTTTGATCAGCTAGCCTGGAATATATAACCCGTGTTGTAGCTGAAACTTATAACTGACCGTTGTTAATTGCTGATTTTAAAGGCAAAAAATTGTTTTGCAGAGAATGCCAAGCATACTCATCTGAAGAGCCTTGAGAAAGCATCTGAGAACCTTAAACTCTTCAAGGCTGATTTGCTGGATTACGGTTCCCTTTATGCTGCTATTAAAGGTTGCAACGGTGTCTTCCATGTTGCTAGTCCAGTTCCTCCCAGCTCTGTACCCAATCCTGAGGCAAGACCTTTTTAGATTGCTGTGAAAAGATTTCATTTTTTTAGTTCCTATGCCAACTTCTGAGCTACTTGGTATACGTGTTTATGGTTTTACCTCCTCCAGAATGTCAGCCTAATAATTTGCTATAGAATAAAGTAGTCATAAGCCAATGAAATTTTTGCTTTCTTGAGGGTTTCCTGAAGTGGGGCAGCAATTTAAAGCAATCAGGGTTCTTTTGGTGGGGAAGTGACTTAAAAGAAAATGTGTCACTACAATTGGCACAAAAGTGAAGGCCCCCCAACAATCATGAATTATCTTATAGTTATCGTTTTTAAAATAGAAAGTAATAAAAACATCCTGGCTGTGCAAATTTTGATCATGATGGGCTCTGCTTGAAGTAAACTTATGCAAATAAAAAGATGCTTAATTTTTATTTTTTTTCTAATCATCCAATCATGATGGGCTCTGCTTGGTGCATGATTAGTTTTACGAGGCAGTAGTACTTCTAGGGAGATCCTGATCACCAAAGAATTTAGTGATGTTACCAGCTAGATTCTCTGATGGACTGTCATCTGTGGTAGGTGGAATTGGTGGAGCCTGCTGTAAAGGGTACCCTCAATGTTCTCAAGGCATGTTCAGCTGCAAATGTAAAACGTGCTGTAGTTGTGTCCTCCGGTGCTGCTGTGTTTATGAACCCTAATTGGCCTGAAGGGCAAGTCAAAGATGAGACTTGCTGGTCGGACAGGGAATATTGCAAGACAACAAATGTAACTATCAGACTGATTCTTTCTTCTATTTACAACTTTGATATGCGAATTATGTCTTATTATTATTTGTCAAAATCCATTCTTACTGATTTTATACTAAGATGGTTGCTTAGAAATGCCTGGTTTTCTTATGGCTGTAGAACTGGTATTGTTTCTCCAAAACTGTAGCAGAGAGTGAAGCTTTTGAATATGCAAAGCAAAATGGCCTGAATGTGGTAACTCTGTGTCCCACCCTTGTGTTGGGTCCGATGCTTCAGCATGCAACAAATTCTAGTAGTTTTGTTCTCATAAAGCTGGTTAAAGGTATTTACCAGTTCCAATGCCACCTGAGACAATTTCTTCTTAGACAGGAGATTGTCATTGTTTATTTCCATTCACATTTCTGTTTCTGTTCTGTTCAGTTCATGACGAGGGTTTGCTTTCTGGTCTGACTTCATGGCTGCAACCATTTCTTGTTGATAACTATTAGTAAAACCATATAAACTTTCTGAGAAGAAAAAAATGCAGAAAATACTTAAAAGAGATCAGAAATTATTTAGAATACACAGAAAACACAACAGCTGTACATATACGGAAAATGAAGAAGAAAAAATTATACCAACTGAATTAATAGGTAGTTAACACTGACTGAAACACTTGAATATAGTGCTCTGGAGTTATACTACTTGCCTTTCATAAATATTCTCATGATATATATGGGTTTGTACCTGTAGCATGGTAGTTGTCTGATTGCATTGCAAATGTGCTGTCCTTTTGCAGTTGGATGAATATTAACTTTGCACCCTCTAATTGCAGAGGTTGAAACATCGAATAGCTGAATATTTCCTGTTTGCTATTGCTGTTCAGTTCAATCTTTACCTGGGGTTTCAATATTACTTGCATTATTTGAATCTGGACGAATTCTGATTGAAACTCCTGGGAAGGAGGCATATTTTTGAGCTTTGATTTCATATCTTTCTGAGAAAGGACTCGTAAATGGATACCTTGATTTTTTTTTTAAGTCTGAGAGAAAATGTGCTGCAGGAGTCTCCACCTTCTACTTGGCTGGTGTTCCTTGATAATCCTTACTCTTGATTTTGTCACATATTGTGTTGTCCAGTTTATCTCTTCCGACAGTAGTAGTAGATTATCTCTCATTAGATACGGCGAAAAGTGTTTTAGCTGGATGCTTTTCGTAAGATGAAATTGGTTGTGTAAAATAACATATGTGTTTCTGTAGGTAATAAATCTAAACATAAAACTGGTGTGTGTTGGTAGAGTGCTAGTTTTTGCTTTGCAAAATGTGCTTACATTCGGTGGGAAATGTGAAACATATTGAGTTTATTAAACTAGTTTGGGTAAGAGGTAAAATTTATTTCTTGTTCAGGAACCTAATCATCCAGATAATTTGTAGCTATCACTACTTATCTTGACGTATTTGAGCTTACATAATTGAGTGGACCTCCATTCTTGATGATTTCTGCAAAGACCATTGCAACATGTGATGAATTCCTGCGGAACTCTTTTCCTAGTGTGGATGCTGAGGTGAAGATGCAAATGTCATTTTCACCAATGTCAATGCACATGCACAATGAAAAGAGAGTGTGATCAATTTCTTGGGCATATCAGAACTCTTTTATAATTATACTAGTGCATCCTCCTATTATTCCAGGATGGACTATGTTAGATGTAAAGCATTTAATGGTCCTTGCCGAACCTTGTATGGTTTAGCATCTTTCTTTATGTCAAATGAACTAGTTGGTGCATGGTTTATCTAGTTCCTTTTTTTGCCTAATCAATATTCAATAATCAGACTGTGCTATGGATGGATATTGATATTATTATTATTATTTTTAATATAAAATTTGCGCCGTGCCCACTTAACTACGCAGAAGGATATGAAGAAATTGAAAACCAATTGCGTTCCATAGTTGACGTTCGCGATGTGGCTGAGGCACTGCTGTTAGTTTATGAGAGTCCTGAAGCAGAAGGTAGATACATATGCACTGCTCATAGTGCTCTATCAAGTGATTTGGTGGGAATCTCGAGGAGAAAATATCCAAACCTGAATTATCCCAAGAGGTAATGACTGCCCTTACAATTTAGTTTGTCCATTAATAAGTTCCCATGGTTATTTCTACCCCTGTTTGCTAATCTTCTTGTTTCTTGGAAGGAGTAGTATGTGTGAAATAATAGAATTTACAAATATGAGTTGATCCATCAATACTCGATGTATTTGCAGGTTTAAAGAGGTGAAGAGCAACATCAAACTCAGTTCAGAGAAATTGCAGAGTCTGGGCTGGAAATATAGGCCACTGGAGGAAACTCTCGTTGACTCCATTGAAAGTTACAAACAAGCTGGGCTTGTAGACTAAAAAGCATTGTATGTTGTAAGTTAACCTTATGTTACCCAACAGGAGTTGGCATGTGTAATAAAAGAATTGTACAATTATGTGTTAATCTGTCAGTTCGAGGAGGCAATGGGGCAGGAATAAACCAGTCAGTTCAGAGAGATTCCAGAAGCTGTGTTGGAAATCTGGGCCAGTGTTAGAAACTTTTGTTGACTCTCACTGAAAGCTACATACAAACTGGGCTTGTAGAAAAAAAAGAACTGTATTCTGTTTGTTGATAGCCATCAAGGTTGACATCACGAATTCTCATTCATCTTTTAAACTGTAGTTAAGAATTTGCTGATAACAAATCGTTGAAGCTTTTATTTTGAAACAATTGCAGTATGTGCATTTAGCACACTGCTAGTTTTCAGTTTCATATCGAGGGCTGCATCAGCACAGCTTTGGAGTGTGTTTATGCATTGACCATCTTGAAGGGTGTCCTCTGTTCTTGGCTAAGTTATGGTCTCCCTCTCCCTCAAATGGTCGTCGTGAAAACTGTCACCATTCTCTTCTTCATTTTTTTCCCCCCTTTTACAGTGTGTCAAAGAAATAAGTCTTCCCAGAATTGGTTTGTTTGCACAGTCAAAACTTCTTTAACGTTGAAATGACTTTCTGTACTAGTTTTTGCATACAAATAATTTAGTGATATTATGTGAACTAATTCTTTAACTTCTTGGCTGAAAAATAAAGTCAGCATATTTACTCATAAATTTGGGCAAAAAACATATTGGTGGGGGAGCACGAACTACAGTAACATGGCCATTCTGAGGCCTGAGGGTAATTGTTTATTGTTTATCCATGAGAGGAAAGAAGAACGATTCATTACATATAAAAAAATTTCCTCATATATTTGTAAGGGTCCCTCTATTTCTCTTCTTCCCGAACAACCAACGCAAGTTGCATTATGTCATTGCACGTATTGTTAGGTTTGGTTACGTTGACAAGCTTTATCCATCCTTTTCTCTGTAAAAGTTCTGATTAAGTCTAAGTGCCAAATCATCTAAAATGAAATAAAGTCAAGTGCAAAATGTTAAGGATTTAACAATATATTACTATATAAATAAACACCTTCTCTCTTCGTATTTCTTGCAAGTAAAAAATGAATTGTAACAAATAATGTATTATTGCTCTTTCATTTTGAAAATTAATGTTTTTATTTTCATTTTAAAATATTTAAAATTAGTAGATTTTTTAAATTAACATTATACTAATAATTATATTAATTTCATATATTAACTCATATAATTAACTCGTATATTATACTATTTATGATAGAAAAGATCATATGTATAATCTTAAATATATCATACGTCCGAATAATAATCATATATATATATATATATAGACTCCGCAAATCCGTGGAATATCGAATGGAAATAAAAAGTGTATCTCCTTTTCGTCTATCACCCCCAGAGTCAAAAGAATGTCAAACCAAATAAAAAGAAAAAAAAATTTGCTTCCCTACACCACAATCAACACTCATCAAAAGCACAAAAACGAACAGAAAAAAGGAGGGGATCTCTGTTCTGTTAATCACCAGCATTTCTAAAAAAGTGGAATCCTATTAAAGCATGAGATTTGCAGTATACTTCGCTGAGAATTTCTAACCGTTATCTTTGCTGAAGTTTTTTTTTTCTTGGGGTCGACCCAACGAAGAGGAAATTACTTGTATCTGTGGCTTTGTCGCTCTATGGTACTATGAATGGTTTTCCACCAATATACTTGTATTGTTATTCTTTTTTGGGCTAATATTTGGAAAGCGGAATTGATGTGTAATAATTGATAACGAGAAGGAAATCTACTAAATTGTATTGTATTGTACAGTACCAGAGGCAGAGGGAGGGTTGAGATGGGGATAGGGACGAGGGCGAGGGGGCAGGGGTGATTCATGGATGAAGAACAGTCGGGACCCACATCTGCCCCTTGTCCGAGCTGTACCCTTGTTGGATGTTTCGTCTTTGAAAGGAGGGAGAAAGGAAGAGAGAGAGAGAGAGAGCGAGAGAGAGAGGGAGCTTCTGTGCTGCTAAGCTATGGGTGTTTCGATTGAGAGAGGGCTGGAAGCCCTTTTTCCATTTGAACCTGTTTTTCCATTTGCCTTTGCACTGTCTATCTTTTCTCTGTAAAAACAGATAAATGATTCTCTTTCTCCATGCCTTCTCTCACCCTCATCATCACCCTCACCCTCACCCGGGCTTCTCCTATTCCTCAACCAAATCAAAACTCAAAAACAAATCCCTCCTTTTTCCTCCTCCTTCCTAAATAGTAAGTAATCATCAGACTATCTCCTTTCTTTCTGTTGTAAATATATATAGATATAGATATAGATATTTGTTAGGTTATATAAGACTACTACTGTTAGATTTTAGATTCTTCTTCTACTTCTACTCCTTGTAATAATAATAAAGCAAAGCTAAAAAATATAACTTTTTTCGCCAACCCCTCTTCCTTTCTCTACTCTCTTGTACAGCTGATCGCTTCCCCACAAACCCCACCCCGGGGTCTCTTTTGACCTACTTCTACTTCTGCCTTTTCCATTTCAATTCTAGGGTTTTCTTTCATTTCTTTGATTTTCCTTCCTTTTTTTTTCTTTCTTCTTGATTCCAACTTCTGCTCTTGTTTCCTTTGCTTTATTATTATAAACGGCCAAAGCCTTTGATCTTCCTACTTCAATCCAACCTTCTTCTCTTGTTTATTTTTTCGTTCCCCCCCTGTATTTCTGTGCTCAATTCAATGGCTTCTTGCATAGTTTCTGGGGTTTTTGTAGGGTTTTTCTGTTGTTAGGATGAGGCTAAATGTTTTTTGGATCGACTTTAGTATCACCTAAATCACTTCAGGGCTTTTCTAGTTAAAATTCTGTGTCTTTGTTCTCGGAATCCTTTTCTCCTTTCCTCTCTTTCTCTCTCCCTCTCTCTTTTCATCCAAATTCTCCCTTTTCTATTTCTTTTACTTTGTAGTATTCAATGGCATATCAGCAGCAGCAGCAGCAGCCGCCCCCGATTCCGGGCCCAAATTCGGGTTCCGGTTCTAGTTCGGGGCTTCAGTTCCTGAATTCTCCATTTGGAGACACCACTTTCACCAAGGTCTTTGTCGGAGGGCTCGCCTGGGAGACTCAGAGCGAGACCATGAGAAGGTACTTTGAGCAATTCGGTGAGATTCTCGAGGCTGTTGTCATCACCGATAAGAACACTGGCCGATCCAAAGGCTACGGCTTTGTGAGTGTTTCTTTGTTTCCCCCCCTTGTTATTCTCTTTTCTGACTATGAAAGGCAATGTGAAAGAATGTTTTCCCCAATCCTTATCTAGTGGGTTAGGCAGAAAGATTGTTCTTTGGGCATTATTCCCTTTCCATTTTCAACTTATTCAAAACTCCCAAATTGCCATCCAAATTCATCTTTACTCCCAATTGACATCTGGCTATTCGATTAGATTCGATGTCCTATCTCCATCCGTTTGTTTGTCTATTTGCGCATCACATGCTCACGTAAGTTGGTGAATTACCAATGTCTAATCCAACTTCTGTTGAATAGCTAAAATATCCTCTGGAGGGTGTCAATCCAAGCACGATATGAGATTATTGTTTGTCTTGTCTGCATGCGTGATATACACTTTAGTGGATGTGTACCTTTAGCTATTTGGCGAGGGTAATCTTCCACAGGGACTGAAACAAATTTCTTTTAGCATTTTTTTTTTGAAAAGCAATATCTTTTGGCATTTGATACACTTTAGAAACATGTGGAGGAGGTAGACATACTGGGATGGTTTAGATAACATTTGGGAATGATGTGATAGGCTCTTTCCACTTGTTTAATGAAGGCCTTGAGTAAGAACCTCGAGCAAATCTTTGTAAAACTATTCTGGGTGCTTTGTCCTTTACATTGAGGGTCTGTTGGAAGATGCTGATTGGATTAGTTGTGGATTGTAGAATGCACACAGATACTTACTGGGTTTATCTCATGAAGGAAAAATGGGTACAATGTTAGAGCTTGGCTGGTAAATTGGGATATTTGGAAAAACTAAGAGAGACAATGTGTGCATCTGTGAATATTTGCATAAAAATGGTGGTTGTATGCTGGTAATGATCATCATTTTGGCCAGCTATTAGTTTTGGTCATCATTTTTCTGTTGCTACTATTTACTGGCTAATGTTTATTTCCTGAATCTTAGTTTTTGTTTTGTGGTCATTCTCTCTTTTATTTTGGACATGGTACGGAGTGAATGATTGAATGACTTTATTTCCTAATGGTATTTGTATGGAGGGTTTAGGTGACTTTCCGGGACCCTGAATCAGCTCGGAGAGCATGTGTTGATCCAACTCCAATAATTGATGGTAGGCGAGCAAACTGTAATTTGGCTTCACTAGGGCGACCTCGGCCTGCCTTGCCCTTTGGTAATATGCCCTATTATGTCTGCATTTCTACTATTCTTTTGAAACATATTGTTATTATTGTGTCTCTAAAAGCTTGCCTACTTGACTGTGAAACTTCTTGGGTGCTGCAACCTTTTCCACAGAGAAAAAGGTTCAACACAAACTTTGTTACTCACAAAACGATGAGAAATTGTTTACACCTCGTTACATTTATTTGGATCACTTATTTAGGTCAATGCAGAATTTATTTGTAACTTTTCTCTCTTTTCCTTCATTTCTGCTATAGGTTTAGGCATCTAAAACATTGGTATGCCGTGTATAAAAAGATTTAATGTTTTGATGCAACAATGCATTTCTTCTGAGCTAAGCATGCTGGAATGTTTATTTGCTTGCTTCAACGGGTTTTATGTAGGGCTGGTATTTAAAGAATTTTTTGGTATTGGTGAACTTTCTGACGAGGATGATTGGTTATAGATGCACTACTTTTCTAAATTGACTTTCTGCTGGGTAATGTGCAAGGGTAGTGGCCGAAATGCTTTGCAAATTTAATTAACTAGGTTTCTTGTTAGCTTTCTGTCCACGCCTTTTTGCTGAAGCATCCAGTATACATTTGAATTGTTTGGAGATGCTTTAAGGTCATGCTTGTTTTCTCCATTGTGAATATTATGTCCTATATTGTGAAATGAACCAAGGCTCGGTGCCGGTCTTTCAGGCTTTGAATGAACAGTGATGAGTGATTGTGGAAACTGTTTCTTTTAAAAAATCTAAGGAAGGAAATACCCTTTTCTTTCACATTTTTGTTTGAGTCTTTAAGGAAAAATCAGGTTATGATTTAATGTCATGTTGAAATTGGGCTTTAATCAATTGAGTACTTCCTTGTGTTTATGCATTCCTACACACTTGTGTTTGCATTGGACATGTCTCTCTGAGTGAGAGAAAATAATTACAATGCCTGACTTACTTGATTGTAAAGGTAGTCATCATTGAATTGTTATAACTATGTCAGCATTCAAATTGAATGACTTGAACACAAAGATTGAGTAGAGTAATTTATCATGTAGCATATTACTTCCTTTCCCATGATGGGGATAATAGGCCTCATTCATCAGCAGGGATCTATATGTTTTTTGGTTGTAAATGACACTAATAGCGTAATGTTAGATTGGAAAATGTGTTCATTTTATGAAATTGGATGGTTACATTAGACAACCTAGAATGGGGAAGAAATTTGTTTTGAAAAAAATGTAACATAATGTATTGTAATATCCTGTTTTTCGTTACATTGGCAATTACTAGTTACTGAAATACAACAAGAATGCTAACTAGCACGTTCGTTAGATCTACCTTCTTAGATATGACAAAGTTCAGAATCAAATGGCCCAATGAATTTCGTTGGTGCCATTGCCAAATCTTCCTGATGAAAGCAGAGAAATACAGGTCCAGTTCCCAACAAGAAAATGACGATAGTATTTGGTGTCTTGTTTTTGGGAAAGGGTGTGAGATTGTTAATGGAAGAATCATTGTCTATTAGTAATTCATAGCAAGTACCGAGAACAAGAATACACTTAAATTCAGTTTACCTGATCCACAAATTGGTAATTTTTGTAGAATGCTGAGGTGTGATCTACTTTTAAGATTCGCTGAAATTCTTTGCTCTAAGGCACAAAGTTAGCATTACAATGCAATGGAAAATTGCTAAATGGAACTGGTTAGAAGCACACTATTCCCATATCATTCATGATGAGAAATTAGTTAGAATCTCACTATTCCTAAATCATTCGTGAAGATATGTTAAAATTAGTTTTAGGTCTCTATGTTTATATTACTACTTGTTTCAATATTTGCTTTACAGTATGATGCCTTGTGTTTTTGTTGGTGATAGGACGACTTAGATCACCAACTACTTACCTTGGTGGGCTCTCAGCTGCACGGGGTGCTTATGTTGGAAGTTTTGGGTTCCAGCAACCAGTTTCCTATGGCTACCAACAAAGCCTAATGTATTCTCCTTATGGGTACGTTAAAATTCAGTAATGATAGTACATGTGCTATTGTATATGTTTCAGAAAGGAGCATTACTAGTTCTCAAACCATTTGATGCCCTGATGTCTCAGAAATTCAATGCTTGATATGTGCATGGAGTTTGGTTTTGTTTTGTTAACCTTTGCAGCACAAAAGTAGTTGTATAACAGAAGAGTAGTTTATAAAGATTATGTTTGAAAAAGTGCTCTTTAAGAGGACGAAAGTTTGCACTGGTATACCTACTCATTATCAAATAAATTAGTTAATTCTAACAAGGTATCCCAAAGTTTGGGTAGTTATTCAATTGAGTACCACTTGTTTGGAACTTGACAATTGAGGTCAAAATTGGGAAAATGCTATTTTTTTTAAACTTCTCCAGAATTTATGTTTACTTTTCCAATGCACCTCTATAAATCAGTACTCCCTCCAACCCAAAATATAAGTTGCTGGAAGTCTTTTTTCTTGTCCCAAATTATAAGTCGTTTTACGACTTTTTAAGAATATTTTACTTTGTTTATAATATTATCCTTATTTATTTTCATCTCTCCTCACTTCTTTCTTATTTCCAAGATAAAGTCTTTATTATCTTCATCTCTTTTTTATTCCCTAGACAGAAGCTTTCTTCTCTCTTCATCTATTTTTTCTCGCTTTCTTATTTTCAAGACAAAATAAATAATGGCATCTCAGGAACTAAAAAATTTCTTTGGTCTGTGTGAATATCTTCCAAACACATATATTGGGACGAAAGGAATCTTTTTTCTTCCTTTTTTTTTGGGAGGGGGGGGGTGTCCTACTCTTGTCTCCATTTTTACTCCCTAACCATAGTCGCCAGCCTTCACCTCTGTAAATAGACATCCTAACATCATGCATTCTTTACTAACTAGATTTTTCTTTACATGGTTAATAAAAAGAAAAAATCTGCTCTCTCCACTGTCTTTAATGAAGCTCTACCAGTCCCGCGTATAGTGAGCAACACAAAAGGTGGCTTCTACGCTAACTGCTTCCAGTTGGATCTGCTTGATCTGGTTTCCTTATCCCTTTGGTGTTTGACATCTTCCCCTTCAGTAATTATACATGACTCCATTGTAGAGGAGGATTGGCTCTTATTTCCTATTTATCTCCACTAAAAATACCTCATCTTGGATTGACCCTTGAACTATTTGAAAATTCAACTTTTACCCCTCAACTAAAAACAGTTGAATCTTGCCCTTCCATCTGGATCTTTAATGAAAAAATTGGACTGGAGGGCTGGATCTGGATGTTTTAAAAGTTTAGGGGAAAAATTTGGATGCTCTTTAATTGAGGGGCAATAATTGGATTTTTAGATAATGTAAGAGTTAGCTAGATCTTTTGCCCTAGTATATTTGCCAAGAAAGAGGCATATTAGGAAATTGTTAGTTTAACTACCTTTTGAAAGAAGAAAGAGGCCTATCTTTGTGGAACCTAGAGAGTAGTCTTCAGAATTCTGATGTCATCCCTTGGTCAGAAGCAAGAAAAGCTTTAGAAGTCTATTAATTTTTCTGCCTTACCATTTAAGGTCACAAATATGCATCTCCGGTCTTAATATACATGCAGTAGTTTTGATTCTTGCATGTCAGGAGTGTGCCACAGTGTCTTTAATGAGCAACTGAAAGATGAAATTACTTTAATTTTTCACTTTTGTTGCACCATATAAATTTACTATTGTTGCTAACTGCCCGGTTTGGCAGTTCTACTTTTGCCATTGAAGACACTGCTACACAATATTTCTTGTCAAGTGGAAATATTAGTTCCTGGAGTAATTCAAATTTTGTAATTCATTGATCTGGCACAGATGTAAGTGCAGCAATGTGAAAAGTAGCCTATGCTAATATCAAACTTTTAGCTGTAGTCAAGGGAAATTCATGACAACTATGCATTGTCATAATTTTAAATATTGGAGTTATAATTGTTGTCTTGTAATTCTTCACTTGAATTTATTCTCTTGACATGCAAATAAGGAAGTGTCTTTCATTTCTTTATGAGAGACTTTCTAAATTTGGATTGAATTTTGAAAATATTTTTTGTTTTTTTTTTAAAAGAGTTGTTGATGCAGGCAAAGTTAAGCAAATACTACTATGATTCCTAGTTTCTAAAAGAGTTCTTAATAATTTAGGAATATTCTATTTAGTATTCTATTTCTTAATATGTTAGAATTATAATTTAGAATCTTAGTTGTATTTAGAAATCTTAGTCTTGAAGGACAAGGACAAGGACTAGTATTATGAGATGTATTCTTATTATTAATCTTCAGATTTATATCAGAGGATTTTATCCCTGAAATATATTCTTTGTTCCAACTTCAATCAACCCTAATCTAGTCCTAATTGTTGTGTTCTATTGCCCTATCACCTTTCCGCTACGTCAGTTGTGTTTGGATAAAAATATTTTATTGGTAATTAAAAGTTTGATATGATATAAAATATAGTTAATAAAATGTTTGAGATTGTGATTTTAATAAAAAGTAATGAAATAATTATTGTTTATGTGATTGAGTGTGATCTATATGTGAGGTTAGGAGATAATTTTAAAAAGTGTATTGAGAGATGTTTTTATGAGGAATTGAGAAAATATTTTTAAAATCCAATCCAAATTTAGCCTGTATCTTTAATTTTAGTAATGAAACTTGGTTAGAGAGTGATGATTTCTTGTTTGGTTCGGATTTAATTTTGGAAAATTGTTTTGACTGTTATTACACAAAAGTTTGTTTCTTTATTGTTAGTTGCAAAGTTTCTCAGAAGATTCAATTTTCTACTTCTCATTAATTTAGGTATGCAGCTTATGGTCAAGAATATGTCTACCCCCAGGTTAGTAGAACGGTGGTATATTAATTTTCTCTTATTAGTCAGCTACTTGACTCATTTAGTTCTGACTTGTTAAACTGGCTTCAAATGCTTATTTTGTCATTTTCTATGTTAGGGCGTTTACAATCCTTATGGAGGTCAGCAGTACCTTCATGTATATGGCGTACCTGGAACAGTTAATACAACTATGTATCCTTACAACCATCTAGGTCAGACTGTTCCTGGAGGTCATGGTTATACGGGATTACAGGGCTATGCAATGCCAAGTCATCAGATTGTGCAGTTTGGGGGGCCCAGTATCAATGCAATGACAACATCATCTGTTCCAACTATTCAGTCACCATACCCAACAGGCAAATTTTCTTTGACGTATCTGGTCTTCTATTTTCTTTTCCTTCCTTTACCCCAATTAACATGCTTTTCTATGCTATTTTCCGTTTGCACTTTCTTGTGTGTGTATCTTATGGTGGGACAGCACCTATGATCTGTATACCGTGCAAAGGTGAACTTGTGCACTGTGAATAAGTTGTTCTAACAACAGGAGAGCTCCTATCTCACCCATTCTGGACTTATCTTTTTGGGATGGAATAATTTCCTTTTCTTTGCCTGTAAATTGGATGAATTTTTACTGTTTAACTTGGTAAAATCAATAGGAATCTGTATTGAGTAGAAATCCATTTAATTTGTTATCATAGGTATGACGGGCCCAGTTCCCCCACAGCCTCAGTTTATACTTCCTGCTCATTCTCCTCAGTTCATGCAAGGTAGTGGTTCTGACCAAAATACTGGGTGAGGGGTTAATCAGGTCAGTAGCGTGATCTTGATGACTTGTTGGAGCCTTTTTTCTTTTCTCTCTCTTGTGGCTGCCACCCGGTGGTTTTCTGTTGTCTCCTTATTTTGATATTGTTTTGCAGTTACCCTTAGATTGCAGCAGGACTAAGAGCAACAGTACTGCTACTTGAGTGGCGGGCTTCGAATCTAGCCTTGCAAATTGTTCATTTTGCATTCTAGAGGTACGACTACTATGATGCAGTATTTGTATTTTTCTCCAAATCAAGGATTTTGCAAATGATGCTTAGCCAGACCAAAGAATCAATTGAGAGGATGCTTCACTTAGTTCATGAATTGAGAGAATTATACTGGTTTGCTCTTAGATGCTCTCAGACCATTGTCCAGGAAATCAACTTGCATTGAAATGATCTTGAGGTTTTGAATGTAGGAAGGTAATTTAGCATATACTTTTGGTTATAACAATATCATTTGAAGGGTAGCCTAGGTAGAGGAGGACTTTATGGGCATTTCTGATTTGTGACCAGGACTTGAATAGTGTACTTCCTTTGAATCTTGACCTTCCATCCTGTTCTGATGATTTTTGAAAGCAGCTAGCATCCCTGGATGTTTCACTTTTGCAGTGAATTTTCTCAGGTTGTATGGTATCCGCATATTGACGTAGTGGAAAGGTGTTGGGCAATATAACTCAACAATTAGGGCTGATTGAAGTTGGAACAAATAATGGAATTTAGGGAAAATTTCCATTGATATAATCTGAAAATTAATAATAAGAATACATCCCATAATACTAGTCTTCTAGCCTACTGAAACTTTAAACTAAAAACAAATTAGGATTTTAAATTTTAATCCTTGTATATTAAGGAAATAAAATACTAAATAATCTCAGCATCAAAATGGCTAAAGATTTTAGCAACTGCCTTATCCTCTTGTGAACATTTTTTATAACTTGGGATAATTGATAATCACTTATTAAGAATTTGTATGATTTTTTAAATTTTATTTGGTAATTATTTATCTTCTGCTTGACATTTTTAAATGCCCCTGAACAGATTAGCTCTTATTTATCAAAAAAAAAGAAGAAGAAGATTAGGTCTTACTGTCTTTATTTTGATATTACATTTGCCAATAACCTCTGAACTGGTTTCTTATTTGTTTTATGTACCTCAAGTGCTGCAATGCTCTGATTTTGTATATGCAGGTCATATGTAATCATGCTCACCAGAGAAATCAATGTCTGAGTCGCTCCTGTTGGTGGAGAGAAGACATGGAAGATGCGGATAGCAGTTCTTTCATCATCGTCGTCATCGTCATCGTCATGTATCTAAACCCTTGCATTCTGTCAGTGTTAGGGATGACTGGCAGAGACTCACAAATGGAGGCTGCCGGAATCGGCTTCCGGCTCCCATTGTGGTAGGAATAAATTATGTAAAAAAAAGTCATCTTAGAATCAACATATGATTCTTTCAGTCTTTTTGAGTCCCAGCATTTTGGGTCTGTAGATAGTCTCTGGTGTCCCCTTTGTTGGTGCATCTGCATTTGTATTTAAAAGACACAAAAGTCTGTGCATAACAAACAATAGAATTGGGATTTTCATTGAACATTTAATTTGTGTAAACTGGATTATTTTTAGAACCTGACTTCTAAGTATGACATGAAAGAAGCTTCAGGGTGTATAAGACTCTGTATATTTTCCCAGAAGGGGAAATCTTTCTAGCCGCTTTCCTCTTCTTGTTATAAATGATACTCCCATTTTTAACAGTTTCTAGTCATGAATTTGCTAAATGGGAACTGTTTCATTCTTTTGAGTGTTAAAATTTTGAATGTGTATATAAATGTGGGCGAGTTTGCGGATATTTTTACGTTGGAAAATAAAGTGATGAAATTGCTTTTGATTTATTGTTTGGTATTATCTTCTAGCAGATTTGTGTATTCTATTTTATGCCTGGTAGCTTGGGGTGCATATCATGAAATCCGGCCAACCAACGCAAATCTTTCCAAGCGTCTAGGTGGTGGTTCTAACTGCTCACTCAGCGGTAATATGCTTGAAACTGACCCCCACTACGGCAGCGTTTGGTTCAAAAGTGGAGAGGGAAGGTGAGGAAAGACAATTTTCTTGTTTGGTTTGTGGGGGAGAGAGGAGGAAAAATAGAAGTAAATTGATTAATGTTCCAGCTATAGTTCAATCCCAGTGTTGCTTCGGTTGAGGAGTATCAAACTGCTACTGCAGCTTCTCATTCCCCTCGAAGCATTGCCTCTGCACTCACTACCATCTGCTTGGTGTCCTTCTCAAGGTGGCACTCTTCTCCAATCAACCGCTGCAATTGGTATTATTGCCTTTGCTTCCGTTCAAGCTTTTGCTTTGCTCCATGCTATCTGCTTTGCAGCTGTGAATCATTAATAGCTATGTGATCTTTGAGGGCGATTGTCATAATAACTTTCCTAAGGACAAATAGTTTTTAGACCTTTGTGTTTTAATGGAGAGGAGGAAAGGACAAATATCACAGATATTTGAGTTTCTTAATTGAAAATGGATGAAAAGACAAATTTTAAAAAAGAAAGTGACATTTTGAGGGACTGAATTGGAATAATTGCAAATTTTCATTTTTTTTAGGGACGAAATTAATGTTAGTATAGTTTGTGAGTTTTGAAGAAAAAAATGATTTTGAATTACAATAGAAGAAAGAAGGAAATTTTTTAGAATGTTGTATGAGGAAATTCTCTTATTAGTCATTTATTCTTTTTGCTTGTTATTTTGATGAAATTTTTGCACTCTAATTTGCATATAGAAAGATAGTGGCTATTTTATAAAATAATCTTTCTTCTTCCATTCCCTCATCTACTTTTGAAGATAGTATTTTTGAGTATTCGAGGAATCTTTCTTCCCCATTTCTTTTTCTTTCTTCCCAACAAAATCTCCCATATCAGATAAATTGCATCATTTACTCAAAAAACTAAAATAAAAATTGGCATCTCCTTCCTTCCAATTTCCAAATCACTCCCTTTCTTTCCAAAATTTTCCTCCCATACAAGCTGTAGAAAAATGAGGGTGAAACAAATGTTATAAATAGCTGAGGGACTAATTTGGAAAATAATTCTCTGTCTGTCTCCATCAGTAATAATAATAATAATAATAATAATAATATCAGAAGAGGGAAAACCGAAACCCCGGCGGTGCTTCAGCCCTCAGCAGCAGCGGCGACACCCTCTGTGGCCACCAGCTTCTCTGCCTATCTCGTCTCCGGTGGCTGCGTGGTCTAAGAAAAAGTTACCTTTCATTTGAAGAGTGATTTTAGTCGCCCTAGCTTTTCAAACATGGCTACTGCCGAACCAATCATCAAAAACTCCCATGAACCAGCCACCGTTACCACTCAGACTCAGCCGCAACATCCTCCACAACCAGAAGCTCCGAAAACCACTAGCGCAGCAGTTGCCACCGACTCCAAAGATGTGCTTCCCGTCTCACGCTCTCTCGACGCTGAAGTCATCACTATCCCCAGCTATTCCAGTAAGACTTGTAATTTCTAGAATCTCAATGATGACTCTTTTTCTCATTAATTTCGTAGAAAATTCTAAAATTTACAACTTTTTGGGATTTATGAAGAGTGGTTTTCTTGGGACAACATTCACCAATGCGAGCTCCGATTCCTTCCGGAATTCTTCGACGGCAGATCACCTTCGAAGAACCCCAAGGTTTACAAATATTACAGGAATGCCATTATTCGGAGGTACAGGGAGAATTCCACGAAAAAGATTACCTTCACTGACGTCCGAAAGACAATTATCGGTGACGTGGGCGCCATTCGTAGGGTTTTTGATTTCTTGGAGGCCTGGGGATTGATTAATTACACTGCTTCAGCTCCTAAGCCTGCCCAACTCAAGTTGGAAGATAGGGAAGCCAAGTCCACAACTGCTGCCTCACCTCAGGTCGCTGAGGGTGCAGCCTCGGGCTCTACTACTGCTGATTCTGCCACTCCCAAGAAGAGGTTTTGCGGGGCTTGCAAGTCTCCTTGTACCATTGCCTGCTTTTCCTGTGACAAGGTGATTCAATCTACTATAAGATATATATATATTTCCCTTCCCTGATTTTATCAGAGTTGCTACTAATAGACTTTATTCCAGCTAATTTCTCAGTGCTGCACTGCCACGTGGTAGTGTGAAAATGAAGTGTGTAATTTTCTCATATAATACTATCATTTGTATTGCAGCTTTTAGCACTTCCTTTGAGCAGATTTATCAGATCCTGGATATTATATTTAATATGTGGTTGTCCTAGTCCTTGAATTATCCTTAAATATGATGATGGTATGATTGTTGCAGAAAATCTTGACATGCATGTTTTGTATCTTATGCAGTATGATTTGACTCTTTGTGCAAGGTGCTATGTCCGTGGTAATTATAGGGTGGGCCTTAATTCTTCAGATTTTAGGCGGGTTGAGATTAATGAAGAGGTGAAAACTGACTGGAGTGACAAAGAAACTCTGCATCTACTAGAAGCTGTTATGCATTATGGTGATGATTGGAAGAAGGTTGCAGCACATGTTGGTGGTGGTAGAAGTGACAAAGAGTGCGTAGCTCGCTTCATTAAGCTTCCTTTTGGTGGGCAGTTTGTTGGGCCTCCTGAATCGAGTGAAGTAGATAAAAACCTTGGATCCAAAAATTTGTTACTCCCAGACAAAAGGATGCGTCTTACTCCACTTGCAGATGCAAGCAACCCAATTATGGCCCAGGTAAAGAATTCTAACTTTCCATTTGGTGGAAAACCTGAACCTTGTATATCTCGGAAAAAAGTTAAGCTAGTTGTGGAAAGAAAGCCGTTTCAATGTGCTAGCCAGCAGCACGTGGACCAATATCTTACATGTAGTAATCAAATTGATTTATGTTATGATAGGCAGTATAGCTGGGGCTATACTTATTTAGAAGGTCTCCATTTAATTCTTCTGTCTGGAGATGTCTTGAAGGTATAAAAGTATCTTGTTGGGTTAGACTTCTCATCCAAGGGATAATTTTAGAAAAGCATCAGTTGATTCCTTAGATGTACTAATGAGAGTCTGCAATAAGATATCATTGATGTGCTGGAGCCTCTTATCTGATAATCATAAGCAAGTAAGAATTTGCATACATAAAATTTTATCTGATTTTATCTCAATTTCATTACCACAAGCTTGCTATCATGCTGTGGGAGCTTTATAATCTGCGCTTTATGTTTTGTCTTGCTTTTGTACTGCTTCTGTATCCTCCTCTCTTACTGGTTTTACAAACATAAAATGATCGTAGCCCTTCAATAAATCTGTTATCATTAGATAAATGAATGGTTTATTAAGAATGTGGCTGAAGGTTGAAAGATATCTTTAGTTTGGGAAGCTAGTTTTTAACTCTGCAGTTAGTTTGTTGCCCTGTTATTTGTTTAACACTTGCAATTGTATCCTTCTGTTATTGATGTATTCTCTTCAGGCTGCTTTCCTTTCAGCTCTGGTTGGAGTTGAGGTAGCTGAAGTAGCATCTCATGCGGCTGTAAAGGCTTTATCTGGCCACAGTGAAGGAAAGATTAAAGAACATCTAATATCTCTTTCTGCTGGGACAAACAATCAAGGTATTTTATGTTTCCTACTGATGCATTATTTAGCATTCTTATAGTTATTATTGGTTTATAATCTCATACTGTCATTGGGAAAAAAGCATTATACCTGCAAAGACTGGAGGCTCATATTTGGAAGAATTTTAGCATGCATTGAGTTCCAAAATTTCCTTGAGCAATTTATTATTATGGCTTGTATATTATAAGGCTGAGCTAGCACTAGCTGCTTTATGGAAACTATTCAAACAAATTATTCAGTTGACACTTGAACTTTTTTAACATCCAACTTTTGCACTTGAACTTTTTTTGGTCCAAGTTTAGCATTTGAATTTTTTAATAGTTCATTCTTTGCAATTCCATCCCAAAAAACCGTTAAGTCCAAGTTTCTGTTAGTCAAGTAATCAGCAAGTGACTTTTTTAAGGGTAATTAAGTCATTTCAGAACTTTATATTCTTATTGGGTTTTAGTTATAATAAATGAAAAATTAGGGCCATCAAATAATTTTTTCCCTTTTCTCCTTTTCACTTCTCTTCATTTTTCTGAACAAAATCCATGGCCACTACCCGTCATCACAGTTGCCCCTGTCACCCATAACCCATCATAGCCAGCAATTGAACCTCCCTAGCTCAATTTGATTTTGTTTCTCCATGGGTGAAAACCTGAAGAAGCAATGCCCCTCAACTGGTTTTAAAGCGGCACTAGTGGCAGCACCAATTTTAAGGAAAGTTGTTCTTGTTCATGTCACTGAAGTTGGCAGAAGTTGATGCAAATTTTCATGTTTGTGGCGATGTTGTATATCCTTTTAGTGAGTTTTGAGATCCCTTTTGTTTTAGAACTGGTTTTAGTACAGTTTGTCAAGAGGGTTATGGTGGGACTGGTGGTGTGTTCTTGAATTCCAAGTCTTTTTTGCAAGAGATTGAAGAAAATGAAACCCCAATTGGCCCTATAGATCCCTTTGTGTTTCTAATGAATCAAGACCTGAAAGGAGTATAAAGGAGTTTAGTGTTCCTTTATCAAGCTTAAAATTTGGGTGGTGGTTTGATATATATTTAGATAGGCGGTGGGGTGATGAGGAGTGGCGATGACAGGGACAATTTTTGTTCAGAATAATGAAGAAGACTAGGACAAAGGAGAAAATGAAATAATAGTATATGATGGCCCTAAATTTTTACTTATTATAATTAAATCCCAATAAGAATATAAGGATCATAAGACTAAATTACCCTTAAAAAATATCACACGACTGACAACTTAAAAGTTTTTTGGATGGAAGTACAAATGGTGAACTTTTAGAGAATTCGAGTGTTTAAACTTGGATGAAAAAAAGTTCAAGTGCAAAAGTTGGATTTCTGGAAAAATTTATGTGTTACTTGGGTAGTTTGCCCTAAGAAAATGCTGAAAACTTCTGTTGATCACTGCAATTGGCCTAGGTTTCAGCAAGCATCTCTTTTACTAATGATCAGTATTCTGTGTCGTGCTATTCCTTTAAAGAGAGGCTAAAATGGAAGAATAACAAATGAGCACGAAGGGATATAATAAGTTCAACTCACACGTTAAACAGAAAATGGATGTAAAATGTGGACTACAGTTCTGTTGACCTGTTGAATTGAAAATTAGGCTGGCCATAAAGTAAGAATGCTTTATAGTTTATAATATTTGCATATTTGTGCCAGTTGTTGAAAATTTTATTAACTGTGAGAGGTAAAAACTTAACTGGTCCATTCTTTCTTGGGATCTATAATAACCCATCTATTAGTGGATTGGTTCAAAGCTCTATTCATGGTATATCAGAAACTAAGACAAATGCAATGGCCTCCGGGGGTTATCATGCCATTATGCTTTAAGTGAGATGGTGATTCAACTTGTTTGTGCAGAAGAATGCATTGCAGCTAATGGTAACACTGGAGATGCAATAGATGCTGCTCTTGTTGAAGCTGAGTCACAGCTTGACAAGGAAGACAATGACCTGGAGAGAGCACTCTCTGGCATTGCTGTTCAGGTCATCTACTGCTTCCTTCGTATTTAGTGACATGAAATTTGATTTAAAAAATTGCAAATTAGATTGCAGGTTCCAGTATCATTAGGTCATGCATCATGAATATCTAGTTGATTCTTTAGTTGGTTTTCCTTCAAAAACCTTTGCAGATAAAGGAAATTCAGGACAGAGTTGCTCACTTTGAGGAGGTAGATTTACAACTGGAGAAGAAGTGCCAGCAATGGCAGCAGCTCATGAATTTGCTCTTTGTTGACCAACTAACTTTAATGTTTCATAAGGCTGCTGCTCAGAGAACAGGGGAGAATGTGGGAGAAAATACTGAAGCAGAATGATTGTTTCAAAGATTGTTCCTTATCCTTTAATGCTGCCAGTAGTAAAAAAGCATTTTTTGGTGGCTATGTTCTTGATTCCCGTGCCTGAGCAAAATGTCTCACTCCGTCGCATTGATAATCGGGTGCTTGCCTACTTGTGGATGGAAGAAATGCTGCATTCTTTTGGGACTAAATCTTCATGCAAGGTTTAGTCTTATGATATTGCTTTGACCCATCATGCAACTTGTGGAGAGAAGTCCATTACCCCTTACCCCTTACCTAAGGGCTTTTTCTATGTTGCCAATTTTTTTGGCTCCGTTGTACATATACAAGAATTCTAAAGACTTACATCCAAGTTTTGTTGTTTTCAGGCGAATTTTCATTGACCTTCTGTCTTCTAACTGCTTTATTCTCACCAAAATTCTATCATCTAGGGAGGATAATTAGGCACATGCTGATTCCATATTAACGAGGCACGGAGGATAATTAGGCACATGCTGATTCCATATTAACGAGGCACGCATACCTGCTATAAATAATGCAAGTTGCGGTGCAAAATTATTGGGCAGAGGAAGCCAGGGATGGATCTCCAATCATCCACAGCATGCCAAACTTTTAAATTTGTTACTTTAGTTGCTTATAAAGACTAGGATTTGTTTTTTTTAAAAAAAAATATTGGTAAATAAAGGACTAGGGTTTAAAATTTTGGGTTAGCTGCTCCGATTAATCATGCTGGGGAACATTAACAACGCTAAAGTTTTCTATTTCTTCCAAGAAAGAAAAAGAAAAGAAAAAAGAGGACTTCTCATTGTTTACAGAGCTCAACAGCTTGCCCATCTAGCTGTCTTGCTGGCAACTATGAAGATTCCACAGAGGTTTTGCTTAGAGAAACTGTATGGCTTTTGTTTGTTTGAGACACTACAAGCAAAATACTGAAGATCCAAAATCAGCATATGTTACAGAGCAGCCGTTCATCGCTCCAAGATTGTTACAGCACTTATGAACCTGGTAAAGTTTAAGGCAGGGAGTAACACAATGAAGAGACCAGAAATAAGGAAGAAGTTGATAAAAAAAAAAGAGGGAAAATAAGAAAGAAAAAAATACTACAAAATTATGAAACATCAATTGATTTTGACTAAGGTTTCAAAATTAGCCATTCAGTACATGCATATAGGTTACTTTCCTATAACTGAGAAAAAATGTCATCTTCACTATCAGTGAACAACATAAATCCATCTATTTCTAAGGTGCATGAAAAAAAGATAAAGAGTTGTTAATGCATGGGCATATTTTGCTAATTTATAGAAGTTTACCCATATATACTTGATTCAGCAGCAGGAACTGTAGGAGTAGGACTGGTGACTTACACCTATTCTCCAACAAAGACCTTACAACTCAAAACTCCAGACTAAAGTCCCAAGTCAGTAGCGGCAGATATATCATCAGATTAACCGGAAAGAAGCAATAGCCTGTAACAAATCAAGCAAAGTATCTCATGATGAAATTATCACAAAAACATATCATGAGTAGTACATATCATAGAGATTCTAAACTCTTCAAATGACCATTGCCTTAGAAATTTGTTACAGAATTAACAAAAATTTAGTGACTGCTTGACAAAATGGTAGAGAAGCCACAGTTTAAGGTACATGTATTAGCATCCTTTTGCCATGCTCAAAACCAACATGAAATAATGATGAAGAAATCTTATGAGGAACACCAAGTAAATATTAGATGGATGCCAAGATTGAGTATACTATGATGAAACATCAAATGGTCTGTAGAGAGATTCAACAAATGAGAGAATAAATAATAGGGGAAGCTTGTCTTATGTTTCAATGTGATGTGTAATATATGTGAAATCTGTGAGTGTCTTGCGTGGGGCCTTGATAAGTAACAGAATACAAGTATCTCATTAATACGATATGAAGTGTAAATGTTTGTTTCATCTCTTGAGAAGTACCAAACTGTTTAAGTATATCATTAACACGTATATGAACACGAAAACAAGTATCTTCAAGTAACCAGTATCTGGAAATAATATCCAGAGATATCTCACAATAAGGTATCAATAGCAGCGTTCATGCATGCTTTGAACTCAAATATCAAAATTAAGCCAGTATCACTTGAAAAATCAGATCTTACTTGCGGACTTGAAAATATTAAGAGCTGAAAAGTAGGCTATGTAGACATGAGCTTAACAAATTAAAATAGAAGAATTCACCTTCTCAATCTTGGAACCATATTTCTCAGCCTCCTCATCGACAAACTGTATAGTATTGAAGTATTGAAGTTAATGAGCCAGAATTTCGGTCTTGTAACCAAAGACTTAAATCAACTTTTAGAATAAGTGAAAGTTGTACAAATGATACCCATAACTCTGGAAGAAAAAATTGATATCAGAAAAACAAAAAAATAGTGCAGATTGTTAAGAGTACAGACCTGTCCGGTGAGAGTATATAATCTGTTGTACCGACCATTATTTGCCATTCCAAGCACAGAAAATAAGTGTCGACGGCTTTCACCTGGATTTTGGAGTGTGTACTCAATGTAGTACAACCCTGAGGGAAAGCAAAGGAATCAGTTATTAACCAACTTGAATAGAAGTTCATAGGCCTTTCGAAGCTTGAAACTGAGATCAGAACTACTGAAGAACAATTGTAAGGAACTCCAACTCTTTGCTGTCAGTCAAAAAGGTCTGTGCTGAATCATATATTGGTTGTTTAGGCAGGTTGTCCATCTAACCCTAGTACTATCTGAAAATACCATTTTGGAGATGAATAAAATACAAAAAAGAAAAGAAAAGAAAAGGATAATATCAATTAGTCAGGAGTATTCATCAATGAGAAACTTGGAAGCCCCAAAACAGATTCATTTTTAACAATGCTACTGCATATAATTGGATAATTATCACACATTAGAAGTAGGAGGGAACATGCAATGTACCATTAGCTGCTTTGGAATCTATAAGTTTTGCTGCCACACCTGGTGGCCTCTGCCAGCTTCTGTCCAATCCACTTACCTGTTTAAATCAATTGAATGGTGAAACAAGAAAGTCAGTTAAAAAATGCCTGCCCAGTAGGAGGCCAGTGAAAGGACAAAGGATACAAAGGTAACTCTTTCTTTAGTTAAGCATGAGTGTGTTGAGGGGATAGGTTGTGCTTTTGGATTGGAAAGATTAGAGAAGCTTAAAGATAAAGGACTTCCTACCAGATTCTCCGCAAAAGCATCAACTTTCCCAAAAGATTCCAATCTAGTGAAATCAGGTCCCAGACCAGTGATTACGAGGCTGACTGAATCAACAAAATAAAAAGGTTCACAATAAAGCATAGTAATCCTAAAGCAGGAGTGGAGGAGATAGTACCCTCAACAACTTTTACCATTCGAAGATGAAGCATCTTGAGGGTAGAATACAGTCAGCGATCTAACTCCATCACCTTCACCGCTGCCTACTTGCCAATCTGCATGCATATATGCTTGTTAAAACATGACATCGGTAAAATACCTCCTTATCCATGGTTTAGAAATGAATAATGGCTTACAATATCAGGTGCTCAAAGACCAAAAAAATCTTCCTACTTTCAAAATGATTCCATTTGAATTAAATATGGAAACAAAATCTGGTAAATCTATGAACCATCACTGAGGTGGGTGGTCTATTTGTAATAATGAATTAATTAATTTTTTTAAAAATATGCACAAGTTAAGCAAAACATACACTAAAAAAGAGAAGTAAATTTTTGTTGGAAAATTGGTACCTGGTATACTCTTTTTTTTTTTTTTTTGGCATGTGTTAGCCACACCAATCCACAACAATTGGAATCAGTTAATTCTATTCAAGAAAACGATGTAAATGCACAAGTACTATTCAAAAGTTAAAAATTCTGGAAACAAGGAGAGGTTCAACAAATACCTCGAGGTATGGAAATCTCAAACTTGTTCACATCATCAGAGTAAACACGAAATACATCTTCTGGGACGTCTAGAATTTCATGAAATGTTGATAGGAGAAGGTAAAGGAGTAAAAGGGAAAAAGTTAGAAAAGGCAAAACTAATTAACATGAAGGAGGTTAGTTAACAAAATTGGTACCGCTTTCTGCTAATGCAACAGAATTATCAACAATTGCAGGGACAGAAACGGAGGCAAACATCGCCTTAAGCAAGAGCTCTCTCCTTTTAGTCCAAGATTCTTCGCCCACCCAATCACTTTTATATATATATATATATAAAGTGAAATAAATCAAGCAAGAAATCAAGAACATTAATTTCAAAAAGAAATTAAACGGTAAAAATAACTATAATTATACACATAGTACTTGAAGAAATAAAAGAAAAGATTATGCAGACCGTGGGCTTCGATCATTAACGATGTTGTTCTTGCAGCTGGACGAAAGTGTAATAAGAGTTCTGTTCCTCCCGAGACCTGTAGAAACCCATTGACGGAAACGAGCTACAATGTTTTAATTCAACGAATAACAAAACATTATAGTCTAAATATATGAAATGAATGACCTTTCAATACTGAGCGAGGAAGCCCAGAAGTGGAAAAGTGAGAGAGCTGAAGAAGACGGCACTGCTGCAACGACCAGAGAGACGCTGCCATTTTTTTCTAAATCGAAATAATCGGGTTCTTTCCCAGTTGAGACAGGTTTTTATGAAGTATTCTTAGTCAGGTCCTTTGAAGCTTCAAGTCCCAACTGATGAAGGCGACGCTTATCTTCAGTACTTAACTGCTTCTTTCGTTGCTGCTTACTTAGCTCCAGGCTCCAGCATTCCCCGAAGCCGCCATTGCTGATCCAAATTTGCTTGGATCTTATTGATCTTTCGTTCATCATCGCAGCCACGAATGCGACGCCTTACAACGTCAGCATTCTTAAAATGTGATTTAGCCAAATATGAGTGATTATATTTGGATAATAATTTTTATTATTGGGGATTCAAAGTTAATTTATATGTTTTGAATTTTACATCATTAATAATAATATAAAATATAATTACTAAATTGTTTGAAATAGTAATTTTAATTAAAATGTAATGGAAAAAATATTATTTATGTGATTGAGGAAAATTTATATCTAGGGTTAAAAAAAAATATTTTGAGATATATTTTTATTAGGAATTGAAAAAATAATTTTAAAGTGATGTCCAAAAATAGTATATTTGATTACTAACATAAAAGGTGTATTTATTTGATATTTTTAATGAATTTATAGAATTTTAAAAGTTTAGATGTATTTAATTTAAACATTTTGAAACTCTTTAAAAATATTGAAATATTCATTTCAAACTTTTTAAGATTTTTAAAAAGTATTTAAATATCACAAGATATTCAACCAAGACATTTTTATAAATTGATAAAAATCACAAGATCTTATTTTCACACAAGTGGCTATAATTTTAGTGATTGCATCACTATTTAATACCGATTATGATATCGAAAATGAAAAAATTAATCAAAATAGCTCACCTTTTCTTTTATTCAAAATAATATTGTTTAATGTATATGTATCAAAATAACTTTAAATTTAATTGATAAAAATGTCAATGAATTTTTGAAGTTGCAATGTTCCGTTTAATATCAGTTGTGGTATCATTAGTTGAAAATGGAAAAATTAATCAAAATAATTCACCCTTTTTTACTATTATTCAGTGTATATATACCAAAATAACTCTAAACGTCAAAGATAAAAATGTCAATGAATAAATAGATACACTATTTTGATTAAATTCTCTTGAAAATGGATGTACTAAGTTTCATATCAATTCGGAATTTCCAATTGCGTTATAAGCTGCATCAGTATGCATATTTATCAAAGTTTCTTGAAGTGGGATATCTTGACTAAGATTAAATTGACAATCTATCCCGTGCTTCAGGGGCACATGTGATTGAGCATATTTCTTGAAGCGGGATCTCTTGAGTCTTGACCAAGATCCAACTGATTACACCGTTTTTTTTCTGGGTTAAATCTAATCTTTGTTTACAACTATTGGTCTAAGACAAACGCACAACAGAATCTCCATTTCTGTCGCAAAATTGAGGATTGCCAAAACTTTAATAATATAGAGAATTTGCTATTACTATTCTTTTGGAGAGAGGCACAAGTAGGCAGCGCATCAATGAACCAAATTTACCATCTCTAAATCATATTTGGCATACCATCTAGTCCATGGACTGAATCCCTGCTATCATCAAGCTAATCAAATGCATAGCCTGGAATTCTTCGAGCAACTCATACACTTTGCAGCTATGCATACGCAATCAAGAAGTGCATATATAGAATATGTAAATACAGCAACGCCCATGAAATCCAAACAAATTTACACAAATAGGAAGTACTGGAAAAAGGAAATATCTAGCATAGTATTTCTTCAGAATATTAACAAAATGCTTAAACTTGAGCATCCTACAAAATATTAACAGAAATCCAGAGTTTGACTAAGTGTAATCAAATCTACATGCTCATGAAGGTGAATATGAGAAGCCAAAGACCATTTGCATTATCACTGCCTTGCGCGCTTCAGCTGGACATTGCAGAACAGTTCTGAGTTTGCCAACATCACTCATAAGAAAGCAATAGATCTTAGGCAACAAATTTACGTCACACCCACATTCCTTTATCAAATTCCAAGTTTCTTCCCCTGAAATTGGTGGCAACTTGTAGTTGCAGATGTCTCTTAGTATGGCATTTCCTTCTCTAAGTGCAGCTGCTACCTCAGATATTGCCCCTTTAATTACTTCGAATTCATTGTCTTTTTCTTTGGTTGTAACCTCTTTCTTTTTTTTCTTGTTAGTACCAATATTTCCTCCGGGAGAAGGATGCTGAGCTGATAAATTAGAGACATTATCATTGTCAATATCAATAAAAGCATCCGCGTTCTCTAAAGTCACCTCATTTTGAGAGAAAAGTTTGTCAATTGTTGTAGTGAATTCCTCTTCAGTGGCAGAATGTCGCTTCCTTATCTCGGATGCAGTCTCAGGCTCCTCTCTAGTAGCTCTATCATTTCCATATAATATCATCATTCTCTCATAATTTGGAAGTGGGGTATTTCTCCAATTTGCTGCTTTTGGTTTAGACTTCAAAAAAAGAGAAAAAAAAAAGTAATCAAAGTTAGCCAAATAGAAGATAATGAAATATTAGAAAATAAAACATTTTAAAATCTAACCTCAATTAAGGCATCCCATACTTCTGGCTCAGCATCCCATAAATGAGTAGATGGGTTCCAAACAAACCCACTCGAACCATTTTTGAAAATGCCATAAACTTCAGTGAAGTGTTTCTTCAAAGTTTTCCAACGATTTTTCACCTTCTCTTTATCAATTTTCTTGTCAAACATTAAACTGACCTCTTGCACTATGTTGTCATATGCAATGCTAGTGAAGGTACCATTAACTTTATGGCCATTATTATATTCATGCATGAAAGCATCAATAAGAGCATCATCCATACTTCTTGTCCAACTTAAGCTCTCTCTACAGCTGCTTGCTGTTGATGACTTTTTTTGTGCCATACCATAATACTCATCAATTATATCATAATATAAAAAATGCCAAAATCACAAATATTATATTAAATAATACGTACCATTTCTCTCTTAGAGCTCATACTGCAACTCATTTTTCTCTTACAAGGCATCTTATAGTAATAGTAATAAACAATGAGACATACAAGGTGAGCTATATAACTCTTCGACGCAAACCAAACCATACATCTTCAAAGTTTTGCATCTAACCATGAGTTTGATCTTTTGAGCATTAGCTGGCAACATCACAAGGAGATGAAATGGTTCAAATTACAACTGGTAACATGAATGTCACCAATAAAACCAACATATGTCAATGTGTTCCCAAGCAAGCAAAAAGCCACATACTTTTATTACCGTAAGAACTGAAAAGTAAAAGGGCCAGGGGAATTCTTTCAACTATCCGTAAAATTGAAGAGCAAAGGACTATTAAAAAAGTAAGAAATACCCATTCCTCTTTATTGAACTAAAGTTCAGTCAAACATGAGACCGGTTTTTTAAATTTCCAATGTTTTCTATCTATTCTTCAACAATTTCAAGAAAAGCATTTTCCAAGTCCACTTGAAGCAAGAACAAGTTATAGAATCCTGAATCACAATTCACATCAATTGCACTAAATAAAAGTTAATGCATAGTTCATCTTTCTTCCCAGATTTCAACACCCCCCCTCTCTACATTCTTAGAAAGCAATCAAGAAAATAACCAATCCTATAACAGTTACACAACTAACTAGTTGGCTGGCTTTCACATGAAACCACTCCATTATCTGATCTCGTTTCCACCTTGCATAGCCAGAAATAAATCATAGAACCTCCACACGACACTTCCCGAACCCAAAAAGAAAATCCAGAAGAAAAACAAAATCAGAGAGAAACCGTAGCTGTTACATATCAACAACCCAGAAAAGTTACAGTTACATCTTCATATCTGAGTAAAATAAAACTAAGAAAAAAGGGGTTCTTCAAAGAATGAGGCCAGTTCCAGATTTAACAAAGTTGACCAAAAAGAATAATGATACCAGAAATTAACAAAAGAATTCCAATACTGAAGCAGAACAGTTATCATATCCTTACAAAATCAAACCAAATTAACAAAATCCGGTTACCGGAATAACACAAATATAAGATATTAATCAAAGTAACGGGCATCAGCCAAAAGAAATAAATTGCAGAAAATGA
Organism: Apocynum venetum; assembly: GCA_019593545.1. NCBI lineage: Eukaryota > Viridiplantae > Streptophyta > Magnoliopsida > Gentianales > Apocynaceae > Apocynum > Apocynum venetum. Next base: position 6,539,404 of record SRSM01000124.1, on the reverse strand, counting down.
AATCAAAGTGACTAGGAGAAAGAGTATACATTGTGGAAATTGTAACTCGAACAGAAGAGCCAGAGCTGATCATTTTGTGCCACAACCCCCTTGAAAACCCTAGCTCTCTAAGGTAGTGTTTGGTTCAAAAGTGGAGAGGGTACCGGGGTGTGGATTTTAATGATTGGGAGGGAAGAGAGGGTAGGGGAGGGAAAATAATTTAACACTGTTTGGTTTGGATATATAGGAAAATAGTAGAAGGAAAATCAAATTTTCTCGTTTAGTTTGTGAGAAAGATAGAGGAGAAATAAGAGTAAATTGACTATTATATTTTTTATAATATTTATTCTTTCCTTATTTAAATTTTTTGTAAATTTTATTTTTTTATATGAATATAACATTATTTAGTAAATGAAAAAATTTAGCAAAATTTAAAAGAAAATAAAACAAGTAGAAATTGAAGTATTTTCCTTCCCCTAATCCTCTCACTTTTGGAGGTAAAGAAAATGAGGGAAAATGAAGGGATTTTAATTCCAAATTTTTCTCTCTAGTCTCTCAAAAAAACTGAATCAAATAAGGAATTTTTAAAAAAATTCCTCAACTCCCCTCCAAATCTCCCCCACTAAACAGACCCTAACGAGTCATCTCTCTCTGCCTATCAAGTATCTAGTCTTATCATGTAAAGGAGGAGTCTGTAATTACAAAAAATTTGCAAGGACAATTTGATAATTATCACACTCATATATTTTCCCGCCAAAACACCCCCAGTCCTGGAGGTTAAGGATAGAAAGGTGGGAAGGAGATTTTACCAAACTATAAGAAATACCAAGCTAAATTAATAAAAACCTAAAACGTAGTTTCTAAATGCAATATCAATTACTAAACATAATATCTATTTATATTATATAAATTTCTTCCACCACTCCATAATATTGACAAATGTCATCACCATATTTTTTGTAATATCTTTTCTTTTTTTAGAAGTCAAACCACACGTTTTTTACTTAATCATTCTTTATAATCATTTATTAGTATTTTTTTTACTACTCTCTCTCTTTGCCATAATAATTACACATATTTTGAATTAGTTAAGTACTCCATTAAAAATCATAATTTATGCAAAATTTAATTATTTTTGCAGAGAATTCTATTCTACTTAAATTTAGATTTTGTTATGTATATTTTAAATTTTAAAATTTTATATGTATTATACAGAAAAATCATATATATTCAAAATTATAATGGGAATTATCTATAATTTAATTATATAGATAAGTTGTTTCCTTCTTGTGACAAGTGTCACGATTATATTATATTATATTTGAACATAAAATTTCTTTTCCAGATGTTGGATTTGTTTTTTATTGCTCAAAATGAAAGATTAGTTCTCATTGAACGAATTTTAATTCCAAAATCAAAAAAAATATTTTTAATTCTTAGTTAAAAATCTAACACTCATACATCACTACAAGACTAGATTAAAAGGAAATTAAATAATTTTTTATTTTTTCAATTATTATTTTCTTAGTAATTTTTGTATATAATATATATTACTTTATCTATCTGAAATTGCATGTTTACATTTTTATTTTGAAATGTCTAGAATTGAATGTTCAATCTCTTAAATAAATATATTTTTCATATAGAATTCAACTGACAATTATTTTTAATTTAAAAATATTTTCATCTCATTAATTTATAATCTCACACCATCCAAATTAATAATAAGGATAATATAGTAATTTTTATTAAAGTTACTGACATTTCTTAAATTTCATATTAAGACAAATATGGGCATTCAAATTCGGACGAATGAAATGTAATTTTATTCTAACAATTATATAATTTTAATTATAAATAATATTCTATTTATATATCAAACCCTTTAAAAATAAAATTATTGTGCATCGCACGAATGAATAACTATTTGAAAATTAGCCATCATATTTGTACAACATTTTCAAAAATTAAGATTGCTCAAAATGAAAAGTTGATTCTCATCTAAATGAATTTTTATTCTAAAATTGATAAAATTATATTTCAATATTCGTTAAAACTAATTTTCAAACATTGCATGGATATAAAACTATGTTGAAAGAAACTAATTTATTTTTTTCTTTTATTTATTATCATATAGATAATTATATATTATAATTTTATTATTACAATTATATAATTTTAGTTATATGATAACTATAACTATAATATTTTATTTATATACCAAAGTCCTTAAAAAATTATAATCCTTGTGCATCGCACAGCTGAATAACTAGTTCTAATATTTTATTTTTTCAACCACTACCCCTATTCTCTTCAAACAAACTATCCCAACTCCTCATAATCTTTTAAGTGATATACATCAGAGTTTAATCAAATATCAACACCAAACAAGTTAGTCAACATAAACTAGAATTAATTCATTTTCATAATATTAGTCGAATTGTTGTAAATGTAGTTAGAAGTTTTTGGAATGTGTTTATATGAAAATCTAAAATTTAACTCAAATGGAGTGAAATGTTGTGTTTTTGTTATGAATATCATGTTTAATTTTGGAATCATTAATTGTGATGAAAAAAACTAAAAAATGGTTTAAGTTCGGGATTGAAAAGCATAAGCCATCGCAAGGTTTTTAGAGCTCAGTTGAGGATGGGGGAAGGGCTCGGATGAGCCATATGAGGGTGAGCGAGGTGCTCGGATGTGCCTTATAAGGGGTAGGGGGTGGGGGTTGATGAGTGTCGTGTGGGGTAAGAGGGGGCTCGGGTGCGCATTGTGGCTTTGTGAGGGATTGTGGGTGCAAAAATGACCTTGAAAATGTAGGAAATTTTCATCGATATATGTATTGTTTTTAGTAAAACAGATGCTATGTTTAATTATATCAGATGCTGTTCACTCGGCGTTGCTCGACTTAGGCAAATATATGGTAGAGACAAAATTCATTTTTACTCTTTTAGTATAAACTCTCGCTTATATATGTTTATGTATATATAAAAAATCTTGTCTGTGATTTAATGAAATTTTGTTGTTGTAAATTATAGTCCGACTTAAAATTTAATTATGAACATAATAATTTATAACGGTGGTCCTGATCGTGTTGCAACCTTTTATCTTACTGAGGATTTTTTCTCCTCCTGCCATTTTAGTTTTACTACTATCATAGTCCAACCATCCATGCATAAGATGATATGGAAATAAACTTAGCAAACCGTGACACATCTTGACAAATATTTGACATTCAAGAAATTCATTTGCCCCAGAAGAGTAAAAAGTCGGCAAGATCACAGGAATATGATTTCATTTTTGACCTTCTACAGTAGGACAGACTGCAAGGTTGATTGGCGAGGTTAAGCCAAACATGAAAACTCATCCTTTTGCACAAATACAGCAACTCAAAGAGACTGTCCCAGCTGTTGAGTTGTATTGTAGTTTCAAGCACTAGCTTCCGCTTCAAATTCCAAAGAAAAGTTGTTATACAGTTGACATACAATACACATTGAAAACTCATGAAGATTCACCTATTTCCTTTGGCTCTCTTTAACAGAAAACGCAAGGAAAAGAACCCCAAAGCGAAAGTTTGCCAAAACCATCCTTTTGCATTTGCAGGATCCACTCTTTTTGCAAGTTTCCATGCGTATATGGCTTCGCCAATATGAGCTGTTGCTGCCAAAATGAAAACCACCCTTAGTGCTGTCATAGAGCGTAGGAAGAAAAGGGCAAAAGCTCTGACTTGGGGAACTGGACCAAAATCTGGCAGGTAGGCAGCTACAAATACTATCAACATCCCAATCACAACAAACAGCCATGTATGTATTGTTGGCCCGTCCAGATCTCTCTTCTTCTTCGCTTGCCAATATGTGATGGTGGCAGCCATACCCTCTCGAGGGCTCACTAATGGGATGTAGCCAAGCTCTTCTCTTGCTTTCATAAAGGAAAAGTAATGTGTTACGCCAACCTGACAAGACACAGAATCCACAGTGAGCATACGAATAGTTTTTTATATTCTATATCTTGGAAGCTTACAAAAGATCAATAAAGTAAATGCAAGAGAGCAGATGCAATCATTCACTTCATCTTTTGGGAGATTATGAAGTAAAAATTTCTCAACTGTAACCAGGCATAAAAAATGATAACAATGGTCATATCATTTAGATTAAGAATCTAAAAAAGATAAAATGAAATAAACTTGGTATTATTAGAAATGAGTATGGAAAATCAAATTTATAAATGAGAAATTCAATTCCAGATGGAATACCCACAACCGGGGTCACTACAAATTCCCTCTTGAGTTTGGCTTCCAGTTAATTCCTTTTCATGCTAGAGAAGCTGATACAAAGTCCAACCTGGGAGGGGGGGGGGAGGGGGAGAGAGAGAGAGAGAGAGAGAGAGAGAGAGAGAGAGTAAGAATGGGATAAACTTAGAGACAAACCTTGTAGACTTCAGCAGGTAGGATGAAGGGCTGAGGAAGCCACTTTTGACTCAACCAAGGATACAAAATAGAATAGAAAGCTGTAAAGAAATTTCCTAAAAGTAGTGCATAGGGAACAGCTAATGACATCCTTGGCAGTTCATAATCCAGGCTGTTAAGGAGTGGACGGATAAACTCAAAACTATTCACTGGCGAGCCTGCGCATGATACAGCAATCAAATGGTCAGATGAAACTCGTATTAGATACTTTGGTATCATCAAGCAATCAATAAAGTCAGTTTTATGCAGAGGACCCCTGAAGAAGCAACCTAAGAGTGAACTAGTAAATAGTTAGATTTATATTTCGCCCAGCTCAAATAGATAATTCACAAATCGCTTGAAGGTGAGCAAATTTTACCATCTGATATGAAGTAAGGTTGCCCAGCAGCAACTGGCCGTCCTTCTCTTCCAGGAATGTCATCTAAAAGCCCCATACTTGCCAATAGTAAGGCTAATACAAGATTATCCGCGCAGACCCAGTCTGTTTTCGCATTGGCATCACCAATTTTAAATGGCATAAGACCTAATTTGACCAATTTTATTATTCTCGGAAGGTGCCTTTCTTCACCAGGTCCATAAATAGCAGCAGGACGCAGTGCACATGTGTACAGGCATTTTCCACTCTTGTTCCTGCCAGACTAATGAGTGAGTACTTAGCCTAAAACATAGGAATGTCAGACATCAAACTGGAAACTGTAGTGCCAATACACTTTTTTTAAACATGAACAGATAAAATTGAACACTATTTACATACTTGTTTATTCGAGTACTGTTTCCTTATGGACTAAAAATAATTTTAAATCTAAGGAAAAACATGCAGAAAATAACAGAAACTCCATGGACCCCCTTGGGAAAGAATAACTAATAATCCTGAGAACAAATCCAATGTTCGAGAAAATGTAACCAATACAAAGCTAAAAATGGCAACTATGGCAGCAAATAATCACAGAGAATAGCAACCAAAGCTTTCAACACAAACAGAATAAGTTCCTAGAAGAAGGCTACAGTATGTAATAAAGATATCAACTTAACTTGAGAAACTGCAATGTCGCAACCATATTTCAAACCTCACGTTTCATAACATTTCAGGCTAACTCCAGATTATCCTACTAAAACATCATTCAGCAACATAAATCATGATTCAGTTTATTGTTCACCGCCCTATCTATGGAATTTTGCAACAATTAACCTCAAAATTTGCATCGCTAGTGCAAATAATTAAAGCTGAAACATAAACACATTATTCATGATCAACTCATACAAGATAAAAAAGATGAGTAAGCATCATATCATGGTTAAATGAAAAGACATTCTGATTATGTTGAATAAACAACAAAGTTAAGAAAGAAAAGTTTAACTAATTACTTACTTCAGGGGGCGACCACTGCTCTTCAGGACCAACTGCTCAGCAATGGCTTTACTGCGGCCATATGCATCAACATGGTCATCCATAGGGAAATAAGGCAGACTTTCATTGCCATTCACTATTTCTTTTCCACCAAAAACAACATTGTATGTGCTCACATATACAAGTCTCCTGATTCCGCGGTCAATGCAAGCATCCAAGATATGACAGGTTCCAGTAATATTAACCTCATCAACACGACCAAATTGAAGCATTTCTTTCCCCGACATGCCATAAGAGGCAAGGTGGAAGACGCAGTCTGCCCCACGTAATGCTTTTTCCACATCTTGCTTGCGTGCAACATCTCCTACAATTGAAAATTTTTTCCTTCGTGAGCAGTGTCAAAAAACAATTGTTTGATACTAACCCTATATATGCACAAAACAGCATGATTGGAGCAACTGACAAGCAGATTATAGCAGAAAAGTTGCATACATCATAGAAGTGTCTGGGAACTTTAAACATCTACAGGAAAGAACTGGAATATGCTTCTAAGAGATAAAATAAATACCCGCGGCCCCCCCCCCCCGCCCTCCCCCAAAAAAAGAAAAAGAAAAAATGAAAGTCCTAGCATTCTGCTTATATATCATACCTCTTCACCTACACTTTTTATCTTTCCTATAATCTATAATCAAAATTTCCAATTGTCAGAACAAAAGGAAGTAACACGAATTAAAGAGTTTTAGAGTTTCCCCATTTGGCCACCCCAACTAATTTGTCGAAAGAATAACAATGATGATACATGATGACAGTACATGGTTATTACTATCTGCGCTGCTTCCAAAACCTCAGATTTTTCACCGGTAAACTGTGACAATCAAGTAACTTGAAAAATCAGAACAGGAAGAATAGCTTCGGCAGTTCAGTCGTCAGCAATTAAGACACTAAATTGAAGTTGAAGGGGCGATAATACAAGATTCTGCAATTGATACAGTAAAAGCATTCAGAATGGGACTCCCAAAATTCGGTTCTTTCATTCCCAAGAAATTTAATTGTTCCCTGTTAGCAGACTGGCTTTCTGAGATAGAGAAGCAGGATCATTATCCATTTTCATAAATTCCCTCTTATATGAACTGCTGTTATCACAAAAGAAAATTCAAGAAATGAATTTCACTTATGGAAACAAACAATTTGGTTCGGAAGAACAAAAAAGGCAGACCGTGGACCAATTGGACGCCTTTTCGGCTGAGATCTTGGGACCAGGGAGAGTGGGTGCGAAGATCAAAAGCCCTGACGACACAAGCCCCTCTTCTGACAAGCTCAAGGCAGAGGGCAGCGCCCAGGAATCCAAGGCCACCCGTCACCACAAAGATGTTATTTTCTATCCCTTCGTTTTCGCTGAGATGCATTTTGATCCCCCAAAAATAGCTGTTTCTACTCCCTGTGTGTTGTGAAGAACACTGAAACTCTGATTAAATTCACGAGAAGTCCCACTTGGGTCTCTCTATCTCTGAATTTCCCCCCGTTTCCGTCAAAAAAGGGCCAACGAAATGCGTCTCCCAATCAACAGGTCCCGTCGCCGGCTGCTGAGTGCAGTGATGTGATGTACTCAGTACACACTTTTTTATCTTGCCTTCATTCACGTTGTCTTGAAAATCGATGGTCAATTTACTCCGTCCCTTTTTATTTTTATTTTTAAATGCATTAATGAAATTTTTTTGTTTATTTTATTAATTTTTATAGTTATTGTGTATTATTTTTAAATTTATTTATATTTTATTTTAAAAAAAAATTTAAAAAATAAAAATATAATGAAAATTAAAATTATTTTTGTATAAAATTATTTAAAATATTTTGTAAAAATGAACAGAGATAGTAAAACCTTTTTGACTAACATTGTTTTTTATTCTAACACCACAATTAAATTATTTTAAAATCTTTTACAAGCTAATGTGCTATCTTCTTTAAATATGGGTTTTATTTTATTGAAAGGCTTCATTAAATGTAGATACTATTATTTTGAAAAAAATGTAGATATTTTTAAAAATTTATAAACGTCTAATATTTTGGACAAGAAAGGAAGACTAAAATAATCAATGTTTCCAAGAAGGAGACAGTCAAGGTTGATGGATAAAGTTAAAATAAAATATTCAATTAGATAAGATTTTGGTTTTACAAATTGGACCTGCAGTGAGTCTCATATGCCTTTTTTTAAGGAATTTGAGTGTCATATGTTGAGTAAAGAAAAATAATTAAATATATATATTTTTAAAATAAAAAAAACATAGTTAGTAAAGTAAGAAATATATGTGAAATTTAATTTAAAATATTTAAGAATGTATATTAATATGGAATAATGACACTTATGTGTTTAGTGAGAATCTCAGAAAAATATTTCTCTTCCATCCATTTTTATAAAATATATTAAATAAATTTTTGTTATTCCTAATTATAAGATGTTTTTTTACTATAAATAGTTATTGAGATCGAAAAAGAAAAACAAATATTTTATTTTTTCAAAAAAGATTAAAATAAATAAGAGTATAGTGTGAAGTAAAATAATTTATTGATATATTTGAAATTACCTAAAACATATTATAAAAAAGAATAGAATGACTATTTTTTTCAAAGACAGGCTTAGAAAATTACTAAAAGATTTTGAACAAAATCCTTGTCCAAAAGGTATATGTTTGTAGGGAAGAGAAGCCGTGCAAGTTGGCTGAAAAAATTATACCACAATTTGACATCGTTTTTGTGAAAATATCGATCAATACTAGTAACTCATTCCTTATCAAAATGAATGACATCGTTTTTGTGAATAACATTTTTTATTATGCATATATGAATGTACCATTTCTGCATATATTCGTGCCATTTTATTCATAAATTGGCATCACAATTTGCACAGTCCGAAATCCATTTGTTAGATCCAAAGTTATATTATGGAATATTAAATTCTCTTAGCAAAATAGAGGAGGACAAAAGATGAAGATCCCATCACCTTTTCCCCTGTTATATTTGGCATGCAAAACCATATAAGTATTTAGCTTGCCAACTTTTAGGTTCCAAATTGGTCCAAAATATATATATATATATATATATATATATATATTAAAAAAATCAGCATGAATGAGATTTATAATCGTCTACATATATGAAGTATCAATGCCCACATCCTGTCCTTCATGTATCAAAATAAAAAAAGAAAAAAGAGTTGCATCATAAAAATACCAAAATTTTGGAAAATTCCCATTTCACTCTGTGTCTCTCCCTAACTACTAGTGGGGGTATAAAGAAAAAGGATTAGTAGAATGAGAAAAAAAAAATGAAACAAAAAATGCCAAAAGGCCCAAAACCATCTTGATTCTTTGTGTACTACTCCAAGCAAAAGAAAAAAGGGTATAGCAAGAAATGAACTAGAAGAAATTGTTGAATCTGAAGGAGCCGTAGCTTGTTGAGACGGCGGAGGCATTGGCATATGCATTAAGCAACTCATTTTGGGCAGACCAGAAATCAGCTCTGAGGCCAGCTCTCCTGACGGCCTTGAGTATCTTGTTCCGATGGGCATACCCTGTCACCGCCACTTTCTGACTGTTTCCGTCCACTTCAACTTTCTCAATTCCTACATCGATCATCCACACTTATATATATATAAAATAAAATTTCACTTCCAAATTATAATCAATGACTTTAATTAACCATACAAATAATTAATATATGTATGCATAAATACGTACCCTTCAACTTTGATAGGCATTTCCGAAGTCTTTTTTCATGTATACCGACCATCTCTACCTTCAATTCCACGGTTTCCATGACAAGAAATATAAGTTATTGGTGAAAGAAAGTCTTGGAGGGGGGGGGGCTGGAGATTAATTGCAAGGAAGAAGAAATTAGGAATGATCGATATGCAATACTGTTAAGGATAGGAAAGAGTATGAGCTATATATATAGCAAAAATTAAAGGAAAGAGGAAGAAGAAGGAATTAAAGTGAATCTTGGGTGATCATTCATTTGGGTCCAGCAGTGAGGTTCTTGATCTGCTTTGTTTTTTGGCTTTGCTTTTGTGAAAGGGAATCAAACTACTACTGAATTGGGAGAGGGCACATGAAAATGAGCAAAGGAGAGCTAGCACAGGCAACTAGAATACGGTTATATCGAAGTGAAGACCGGGGAAGAAGCTCAATTTTCAAGGCTCAAATTCGTCTGCCCAAAGCAAAACAAAGCAATATTTGGTACTTTCAAATTCTTCAAATCATTGGCTTTGACGGGTCCAACTATACTTTCCTTTGGAAAAGGAAAGAGAATAAATACAGATGGGACTATATATATAAATGCTGCAGGCAACATATAAACCATGTAGCACGTTTGGTATTTTGTTTACTTCCTTCTTAACCTAACAGGTTATTTTGTCTGAGGAATTTCTATTTCTTGATTTTCAAGTTATAAATTTGTGACAAAGCAGCACCTATTCCCATCTCATTCTAAATCTTATTTATTATAAATATAATAAAGCCAAATAGGGACAATAATATACAAGGAGACTTATAAAGAAGAAAAAAAAATCTTTGGCGTATTGGTCCAAGTAAATATTTCTTAGCACAAATTACACGTACCTATAATTCAAACTAACCTCAATTAATTAGTTGATGAGAGAAATTAATTATAAATTAGGATGGCACTTATAAGTTCACTAGTTTATTTATTATTACAATAGGAGGAAGGGGTGCTTGCGTACTACTCTAATTCGCATTACGCAGATGAAGCTGCACTTTGGAACAGTTCTTTGTCAATAAGTTCACTAGTTTGGATCAAATGTCTATCCGTAGAAAACAAGGCAAAGTAAAAGAATTGAGTATGTTCGATTCTATATGTTTGTTTATCTTCAATTAGATAATGCATAATTAGCTGCCGCCATCTTACAATTTCCTTCGAACATTGAGACCGTTCTCAAACCTGCGACAAAAAGCCATATGTACTAATGGTGGAACCCATAAAGATGCATCCGAAACTCCATGTTTTTGAATCCGCAGATCGATCTGATGAAGGAATGTCGGAATCTTCTGTATCTCGAATTTTCAGAATTATACATTTCCCGAGACTTGCGTTCCGTGGCTTCAGTTTGGTCAAAGAATACTCCAACACCTTTTCATAATAATATAAATTACTGTACTATATTCACTGCCTCAGCTCGGAACTAAGATAGATATCAAGCTTTAAAGGTGTCCAATGGGGATATCCTGTCTTGGCCCTCTCCTTCCATCATCCCAAAGACTGTACTTTCACTCATGATCCTATATAATGTTCTTTTATTTTTATAACTTTTCAAAATTTCATACAGGTAAAGAAAGTTATTAAAACGATAATATTTAAATTTATTAAAAAAATATCATATGATTTTTTTTTATAAAAAAACTAAAATTATTTTATACGAAAAGAATATAAAAAATAGCACTTATTTGGTGGATATGAGAGGCAGAGTGATAGCACTTAAATTACCTTGGTTACAAGGTAAATGACTATTTCTTCCTTCCGTAATGTAACTAAGAATTTTCGTTAAAGAAAAGAAGACATCTATTCTAATTTTTACATGCTGGAATGGTTCCATGGATTATACACATCTCTATTGCTGGGGAGTCGGAGCTTCTACTGTTGCTGGTAAATCATTGGGTTGCAATGTATGTAATGTGTTACACACAATACTTCACATAATATACTCCCTCATTAAATATTTATATTTTTATTTTAAAATATTCGAATTTAATAATTATTTTCTTAAAATAAATATATTTTTCATATAAAATTTTAATAAGAAACTTATTAATTTAACATATTTACATTTTATTAACTATCGTTTTCTCGATAAAAAAAATTGTATTTATTGACATTCAAATTTGATCAGCTAAAAACGATGAGATACACTGGACAAACATTCAAGTAGTTGGCTAGACCCCCAAGGTAAAGTTGTACACAGTGATTGAGTTGGAGATGGATTTCTCTTATTTTCAATGAGTTTTTTTTTTTTTGTTGGATAATAAGACCTAATTTTCCTATGATTAATGACTTCATTGAACCTACCTACACTTTCGCCACATTCTGCGTATAGAGATAGAGGGCGTACCCCCTCCCACTCCTACACGTACTTCACCTATATTTCCGTTGATCATGAAGAAATGCCTTTCAGAAAACTACATATATTCAAATTCGCCTCGTTTGAAAGAGTATAATTATTTGATCTTTCTTTTTCATGGGATTGGGAGCCACTAATCTGAAATGTTGCATTCATTCTAGAATGCTATAGTTAAATTTTGTGTTGACTATAAAAGGGCTGTCAACATGGATTTGTAAGCCAAAGCCAAGTTCGGCTAGATCTAGAAAGGGAAAGCTCAATCAAAATAAAATATTTTTAATTGGCTCCAAGCTTGGTCCAAATAAGAATATGAACTTTTTCAAATTTTTTTTTTGAATCTAATAATTATTTTTAAAAACGTATAAAAGTAATCAAATAACATAAAATATTTAATTATTATTATTATTATATTCACAATCTTTTGAAGTACTCTTTCTTTTTATAATTGAATTGTTCATATTTGATTTAATATAGAAATTAAAGAGAGTTTATTACCTTGATAAATTAGGGCAATATTCTCGTTATTAATGTAAGTTAAATATAAAATCATATCCCTTAAAGTACATAGATTGTCAGTTAAATGTTACTCAAAAAATATTATTCATTTGTCATAAATTAATTATTCACTTTTGACTTAATATACAAATTAAGAGAGTCTTTTGACTTAAAAAAAAGTTACCACAATATTCCTATTATTAATGTGGTTAGTGATGAGATCACTCAAATAAATTAATGAGATTATTATTGAAAGTTTTTTTTTTTGTCGATAGTATGACTTGAATATAAAGTAATATGTGAGATCACTTAACCAACTAAGATAGAATTTTCTTGTTTGTTAATAGAAATTTATATGAAAAATATATTTATTTTAAGCATCAAAGTTTAGATATTCTTAAATAGAAATATTAAAGTTTAATTCCATATGAATGAATTATTATTTTAATAAAGTAAATATTCTATTTTAGACATTTAATAATAAAATATGAATATTTAATTCTAAAATGGAGGATTACATAATTAGGAAATTTAAGTCAATGCAAGAATTTCTTGTAGATATCTAAAAAAATGTTTGTTTTGAAAAAAAACCATTCATGAAGTATCACTTATAAAATTTTTTTAAGAGAAAAAAAGGAAAATAACATAAAAGGCAATAACATTTAATTTTATATATTACATAAAATCGACTGAAAGTATATTTGATTAATTTTGACCCGACCCGTTTGCTAGAAACATTTTCTCCAACAGACTCTCTCCCTCTCTGTAGTGGACACTCCCACCGGCGACGAAGATTCTCTTTCCGGTGCACTCACCAGATGAAAATCTCATAATTGATTTTGTTGCCCTGCAATTTATAATGCTTGCATGGTTCCCCTGCTTCGTCATCTTTCTAAAGGTGAAAGCTTTTTCTTCTTTCTTTCTTTCCGTCTGACAATTGTTTGATTTTGAACTGGAACAGTCTTTGTCCTTTTCTTGTTTCTCTTGACGATAATGTGCTTCTTTTTTCTATTTAACTTTATGCATGTTGGGTTCCGATTGCCCTTTCTTGTTTTTATTTTTGGGTAATTCATACTGGTTTAACTGTAAGGTGAGCGGATGACCACCATGCAGGGTGCAGTTTTTCCCTGTAATAATGCACTGATTAATGTGTGCTACGTAATTAAATTCTTTTCCATGCTTTTTACCTCCTCTTGCTTTAATTTCCGTTCCTAAATCTTTAAGTTTTAGTTTAATATAAGTACATATTGATTATGGATTACACATCGATTAAGAGCGAAAATAAACTTACCAATATATACATCGTTTTCTGAAATTTAATAAGTATTTATATACCCTTACTTTTCTCCCGTCTCTCTCTCATGTTAAACATCAAAATGTACGTGTTATCAATTTTGTAGGTAATTTGATCGATTTAGTAGTTTAACTAAAAAAGGTGATTGTCTTTTAAAAGGATTTACATTTTGAAACGAAATGGACTTAGTATTATGTGTAATTGAAGCTCAAAATTGCCATAAGTTGCTTGTTGATCAAGTGGAGAGATTTGCAGCTAGACAAACACTTACAGAGATTTTTTTTTCTTTGTTTTTTCATACAGAAGATTAACTTAATGATTGAGAATTGAGCTTTGTTTACTTACACCTAGTTGTGAAATGAACAATTTTTACTGATGCCTAATTTGCAAGTTTTACTGGGAGAAAGGAAAAGGAGAGGGAACACAAGTCACAAATGAAAGTACATAAGCTATTTATGGAATGCAGAAGCATGGCATACCGTAGCCTGCAAGCAGAAAATAGCCTAACTAACCAACTTCATGCAGAAGGAAAAACTAAGCCATACAATGCAATGTGAAAGCTGTACAAAAGTTTAAAAATAAATAAATAACATAACTGTGTCAGGTAATGAACTTGGTGCAAAATTTGTTTGGCTTAATTGAGTGATACTCTTGGTTCAGATGGTCTCGATCAGCATCAGTGGTCCTGAGCTGAGAATGTAAGGAAGCTTGAGCTACAGCTGCTGCTACCACTTGATTTTGGTTCTCAACATAATATACCTATTTCACATGAAAGTGGGGGCTCCAAGATGCCTATGACCCTATATTTACCTGAAAGAGGGGGTATGATGCCCAGCTAAACCAAAACTTACCCGTTAACTTGTGGCTTGGACAAGCAGATTTGATGTTTTGTTTGAGCTTGTCTTCTTGATCCTAGATATTATGATACATTTTGGTTTCATACTAAGCAGTTATTTGAGAAGCTTTATTCTCTGACTTTTTGATGGAGATTGAAACAACTTTTGTCCATTGAAAGGATGCCTCAAGAAATGCACAGTATTGAACAATTGTTCTACAGGTGGAAATGCTCTAGTGGAAAATATTAATTGGGATGTGGGTTTTCTGGGCCTTTTAACTTAAACAAGTTATGGGGTCCCCAGTATACTGTTGCCTAAAGCAAGGTAATTAGCTGTGTCATGCCTCATGAACACTAAAATTTGATACCTGTTTTTCTTTCCAACTACTTTAGTGGCTATGTAAGTTACAGCTTATTTGGGTTAAGGGAAGGAAGGATAAGAGAAGGTCAGGGATTCAGAAACCTTCTAAGGATTAGAAGAGGGCAGGTTCCTACTCTCTTGAAAGGTAAGAAAAGAGGAAGGATACTACAAGTATGCCATTGTCTCCTAATATTTAATTCTTATTCTTCCTTTTTTGTTTCAAGCAAACTAGAGATTGGATCTCTCAGATACCATTGCTCAGCTGAGTTCCCTTATTTCCACCATCTACTTCAGAAATCTTTAATGAACCACCGTTGAGAAGGAAAGAAAATTTAACTGGTGAAGGTAGGGTTACACTTTCTAGGCCCTATTCTCCCAGTAAAGCTAGATAGCTAAACAAGAGATCACTATGCGTACTATGGACCTCAAATGATCATCCTCTGCCATAAATTATGTGGCCAGTGAGTATTGTCTTGTAAAGATTAGATGAATATTAAGTGCTTAACTACAGGTTCCTATTTCTTCCAGTGAGTCCTATGCTAAATTTATCAGATATTTGTTGAGAAGAAGTTCATTTGTTACTCTACCTTTTCTAATTCTGAAGTTCCTGTTATTTGGTTACAGGCAGCCTGAAACTTTAGTTTGCTTGTTTCCCTGAATAAGTCATACATGGATAATCAATGCAAGGAGAAGAAGGTAAAGAGGATTGTTTGGAAAAGTGGTAAGGATAAACTGAGTAAAAGGGTTCCTGGTGAGAATGATTGTTCATCAACAAAGTCTCAGAATTTAAGAAAAAGGCTCCATCCGGATCCTTCGCAACTCTTGACATCTGTACAGATGGGTTTTTTTTATGGTCCTGGAAATGTTGATGGATCAATGAAGTTTCAAGATGATGTGCCTAAAGGGAATTTTTCTGATCCTCTGGAATTAACTGTATCCCCAAGCACCTATAGTTCACAAGGTTCCTACATGCTGCCCCTTCTGCCTACTCTCAATATGCCAGATGATAGTTCAAGTGTGTCTATTGTCTTGGGTGGGACAGCCTGTAGAGGGGGCAACGGACCACCTGTTGGAGCTGTGGATATTGGCGTTGGCAAATCTTCATTCTATTTCCGCATTGCTCTACCTGGAGTCAAGAAAGATCCTGGTATGTTTCTTTTAGTCAGTTTATTAGTATTAATCCTGTATTAAACTTGGAAGCTGGTGTCCAGGCATCAATGAAAATGTAGCAAAATGAAGTTTCCGGAAGTTGCATAGTACAAGTTTTGTCTGCAATCCTGGCCTTCCTTGCTTTGTGTGTCCATGTCTTCTTCCTAATATGTCATTGATAAGAAGACATTGGGTGGGACAATCCATTATTTCATTTTTACATGCCTACTTACGCTGCAGAAGTTTCAATACTTCTCTCCCAATCCTTCAAGCAATTTAGAGTTAGGCTTGCTCCATCGGTTGATTTACTCGATCATTGCAGACTACATTCCATGCTGCATTGCTCTTTCCTGTGTGTGAAACTTTCATTTATACCAGAGTACGAGCATCACCTCAGAAATTACTGAATCTTGGGAATCTTCGTGATTGTATTGTAGGTGAATTCAGTTGCGAGATTGAGCATGATGGAAAGGTCCATGTTCGAGGTGTGACGACAACCGGGGGACAGAATGTTTCTAGATGTTCTCGAGTTTATGAAATGAAGTTTCAGCAACAGTGCCCCCCTGGACCCTTCACTCTCTCTTTCTGTCTTCCCGGACCTGTTGATCCAAGACTGTTCTCCCCCTACTTTAGATCTGATGGCATATTTGAGGCTGTCGTTATGAAATATGAATACTAGCTAGTGCTTATGTAAATCATTCTGTCAACTGAGAAGGCAAAGAAAATGTGTTAAATTCGCCTTTTGTATTTAGTAAGCATGCAAAAGAGTTGGACTGTATCTTAAGAACAGTTGGGTGTTGTTTGAAGTTTGAGGATTTCCACCCTCATCTTTTGTTAATATATGATGCCACTGACCATTATGCTTAATAACACAATGGTTTTTAACGTCTCTATCATTCTTTCAACGGATCATGGTTTTACCGCACACCATTTTAACATTATTTAATAATAATGATAATATAACAATTTTTTCATAGTAAAATGTCACAATTCAATTTCGAGCTGAAATAATATACTGAAAATTTAAAATAAAATAATTTGACTACATGTTTGGAAATTGGAACAATTTGGTGCTTAATTGCGGAACTAAATTAGTAACGAGGGAAAATAGTGAAAAATTTCTTCAAATGATTCAATCATATCATTTATTTTTTTATTTTACCATTTTATATCTTTAAACTATTTATGACTCTTCAATTATATCGTTTATGTATTTAGTGATAGATAGATATAAAAAGATAAAATATAAAATGAATGATATAATTGAAGAATCGTAAATAATTTCAGGCAAGTTTTAATTAATAACAACAAAACAATTTAGAACTGAAATGAGATTACTATAAACGTGAAGGACTAATTTTGCAATAGCTATCAGTACTTGCAATGGAGGAGGTACGGAGGTAGGCTTCTTCAGTTTCTAGCGGCCATCGCCGGAACGTTTATTATAGTTTGAGATTTGAACACGGAACGGCGTCAGTCAAATGTTATTCCCTTTTGTGGTACTATCGTAATTGTATTTGCCACTAAAGCTACGCCGGCGACGACTAGTCGAAATGTCTCCGCCGGATACGGAGTGGTAGGGAGCGGCAAGTGATTCAACAGTCGGAGCTCTAAAAGAAATAGGACATTCAAGTATAACTCAATCTCTTCTCGTACTGCTCTCCTATTCCAATCTTTCTCGTTTGCTTTTTGCCTTTTGCTTTATATTTAGATTCTTAGTTACTGGCTCACCTTGAATCGATTGTGCACTCCGTCTTCACCTGTGAGTTGTTTCTAGTCTTTTGTCGGATCTTTTTAATGCAGTTAGGGAAGTTGCTGAAAAGTTAACTACCTTGGAGATTCATTTCAGTATTGAGGTCAATGTTACTGGAATTTGCTTTTGTGAACTAATTCACTTTATTTGGTAAACCATTTAAATGGTCTCTTCAAGTTACTATATGTTAAGACTGTAAGAAGGCAATAGTACTTTGGAATTATTGCATTTTGGTATTGTTTGATTAATATTTTAGATGTCCTGAAAGTCTAATACTTTATGGAAACTGTGATACATGAGTGACTATCTCCTAGCATGCCAAGTCTTATGCAAGTTTTTCTCCTTTGTGTGCGTGGGGGAACATTGATAATTGTGCTTTTAGTTTTGAGATTTCGTTATGTAGGTTAACCAAAATTTATAGTGGTCCATAAATAGTGCATATTGTTCATGGAATATTTGATAGCTTATCTTTCTCTTTTGTTCTTTTGGCTGTTATTGTTGCTTTGTTACCAATTCTAGTTTAATGATTTTCATTCTTCACAGTTAGTATTTCAGTTTCCAAATACATTTTAACTTCGGTGGGTTTTGCAAACTTATATTGTTGGTTCACTTTTCAATCATTTTGACTAGTTTAATGGATTTCTGTTTTATACTTCTATCTAAAATAATTTTATTTGCAACAGCATTGATCAAAGAAAATCCATATTGAAATGTTGCTTAAATTGTGAAATGGGATCTTAGGGATAAATGAAGGTAAGCCAAAGAAACAAACTAGTCTTGAGCTGTCTGATTAATATAGGTTCTGGTATTGCTAAGTATATTGCTTGCTGCTGACTGTGCGCACATGTCTGAGCCTGGAAGCTTTTTGATTTGCTTTTCATGATCTTAAGCATACTGGAAACTATTATTGCACCATTATATAAACATCAAACATATATTCCATTTGCTGATTACTTCAGTGACAATTTTTTGCAAGGTTACTGTATACAAAATGTTTTTACTCATAATACTTTTCATTATAACATATAACTTTGAGTTAAAATACTTTCTGTCTGTGGATATTCTGCATTTAACCACCGAGGTTCCCAGAATGAGAACCAGAATACAGCTTGTGAAAGGAAAATAACAGCAGCCATGATTTTTCCAAAATATGAATGCAATATTCAATCTATATGACACTTTTAAAGTGTCTCCTTACCTAAACTTGTATCTACGATAGTTAATACTGCGTAAAGGCTCTAAGAGATGCCATTTCATGACTTCCAGGAAGCATTTTTCCAGTGCTGAGGCAATATATCTTTTACTTCACAAGAATGACTTCTGAACAGCACACAGAGTCCCCACAATTGAAACCGGTGGTAACTTTAACTGGAACTGCTAGAGGAGCAGTTGGACCACCTACAGGTCTTGTTGACATTGGTGTCAATGAAAGTGGCTATATCTTTCGTGTTGCCCTTCCTGGTATTAGGGCTAATAAAAGTAAGTTTTCTGATAAATGCATTTGCTTACATGTAAAGTAACTAGCTATATCTTTTGTGTTGCTCCTCCTGGTATTAGGGCTAATAAAAGTATGGTTTCTGATAAATGCATCTGCTTACATGTAAAGTAGCTAGCTGAACTAGCAATTCTGAAGAATGGATTCTTCTCCTGATATAGATTGAAACTTTCTGGTTTAATCTCAGGAAAAGTTTTAAGTAGGGGAAATAGAAAATTTTAGTAACAAGATTAGTACTCCAGATGGTGTATATTTTTCAGAGTATCTAGTACATTGAGAATACCAAAGACTTTGAATGTCTAAATGTTCACCTAAGAAATGAATAGATGGATAAATAAAAGTACTCCATGTAATTAATGCAATGTCACGAATCACTGATTCTGTTCCCGTTGGTTTAGAAGCTCATATATTTTGGTTTTGCTATTCTATGCAACTCTGTCCAACACGTGAGTTTGTTGAGTTCTATTGACAGCTTCAAACGATCATTTTATATATTATCTAAGTCCATGTCCTCGGTGTGCTAATCATGCTATCACTGAGCTCATTCCTTATCTTGTTTCGGTTTTCTCATACCAAGTCTCTTACCCAACTTTCTTATTTGAGTCATCTAATTATTCTAGACTGTCCCCTATAAACCCCAAGATATTCATGTATACAAGTTTCTTATTTTGTGATTTGATCATCCAAGGAAATTCTATCCTTCATAAGACGTCATCTCCCATACTTTGTCGTCATAAGTAGTAAATGACAATTATATTGGGCACTGAGGCTGAATGTTGATATGAACCCCCAAACATGATAAATTTTTAGATTCATCTGATTATTACTTACAGGAGAAAATTGCTTTTACTACTTTCTTCTCGAAATGCCTATTGTATGTTCTTCAAGTCTGGCTTACCCTATCTGCATGTAGATCTACATAATGCACAAATCTTTCTTTCTTTTGTGTTAGTTTTTCATTGTTTCATTAGAAAATCAGCTTCTTGAAGTAAATCTTCAAGACCTAAATCATATCTTTTGGCTTGGAAGATGAACTGATACATAGAAAAACTTTTGCAAGTGATAACCAAATGGCAAATTCCTGAATTTAAAAAATGTAATAGTTAATGCTTGACAGCCCACAATGTTTGTCGAAGCAGGTAGCTTAAGATGCAGCATACAACTTGATGGAAGAGTCCGCATAGAAGGAGTGATAGCAGAATCTCAATTTATCAAAACTTCTTCCAAGATGTTTGAAATGAAACTACAACAGCTTTGCCCACCTGGGCCATTCACTGTTTCTTTTAATCTGCCTGGACCAGTAGACCCAAGATTATGTACTCTGGCTTTTAGATCAGATGGTATTCTAGAAGTTGTCGTATTGAAATTCAGAATACCTTGTCTTTCAGCAGATGGATTGTTCCAGAAGTGGTATGATTGCTGGTTGCCCTCATGAGTTTTTAGAATTATGTATTTCTTATTAATGTCCATGGCAGTAAAGAAGAGGGTTTACTCTCAAGTCTCATCTAATGTGGTATGGTTTGCTGCTGGTTTTCTGGCGGCAATCTTGATTGCTTCTAAACTTGGGAACTTTGGTTTACTTCATATCTGTTATACTTTATGTTGTAATATAGTACTGATATTTGTAGTATGGCTTTAGAAAAGGGTGGAGTTTCAATTATATGACAACTTTTTTTATTTTACTTTATGAAAATGAAATTAATCATTTAATTCCTCATCAAGAGGCAAATTATACATGGATTGACCCTCACTGTCGCAGAAGGCACCCCGAGGGAGTTGGGAAGTATCAATACATCCAAAAACACTATGGGATTTTGCCCATTGCACAATATTATGTGCAGCCCTATTACAAACTTTAGGTACACAATTCAATCTCCAATTTCTATTGGGATTAGTTACAAAAAACTTCCTAGCATGATCAGTTATAGCCTTTGCCTGCCAAGTTTCATATTCCTTGTGCCCCTTGCAAGAATCACTCCCAAAGCATCACCCTCAAATATTACATCAAGATAGTTATACTCAGCAGCCCTCTGTAAGCTCTTAAGCAAAGCCAAAGCTTCAGCCATAAAGAATCAGCAACATCCACAGGTTCAACCCATACTTACAAAAATTTGCCCTTTGGGTTCCTAACTATCACAACAATATGTGCCTCACTATTAGAAAATGCAGCATTAAAGTTAAATTTAAATTCCCCCAAGAGGAGGGAGCCAAACATTGAGAGGACTGGCTTTATAATTCTGAGATTTGGGATTTCTTTTACACCTCCAATAGTCCTCTGCTTTCTTAGAAATCAGGTCGCATAGCTCTTTAGTGGACTTCAAAGGATTACCAATTCTAACCTGATTTCTATGAAAACAAATGAATTCCATGCAAGTCACAGCGAAGTGAAGAAATTCGTCCTTCCTAATATTGTCCAGTGGCAAGTCATTCAAAGGATCAAGAAGAAACTGAATCCATTCCAACATAGAGAAATTGCTATAAATTTCCAATCTGAAATTCCACTTAGAAATGAAGCAAACCTGTTGAATATAGGGGCAGTTGAGAAAAATGTGTTCCAATGTCTCCACATCGTGGTTAGAGAAGAAGCAGGAACTTTCATTAACCTCCAAGACATGTGATAAACGGTCTGCAGTTGGTAGGATATTGTAAATCAGCCTCCAAAGAAGTTGTTTGTGCCTCCCATGAAGGCTAGAGTACCAAAGTCTTTTCTACAACTTCCTGCTAATATTGGAATTAGAAGAGAATCTGTGATACTTTAGTTCTCTATAAGTAGATTTTACAGAGAAGGCCCCTGACTTGGAGGGGACCCAAAACCATACATCATGTTCCAAGGAATCTGGAAGAAATAGATCTTTGACTCCAAGGGTCTTCCCAAACATTAATTTCATAATTAGGCCTCACACACGAGCACGCTCCTTCTGTTAGACCATGTCTCACCTTCCAGATGCTCTTCCAAACCCAAGATGCATCCTTCGAAGAATCCACAATATTCCAAAGATAGCAATTGCCAAGATAGCTTAGTAACCATAGCAATATTGGCATCCTCCATCCTCCTAAATCCCATGCCACCAGGTTGCTTAGGTATACAAACAGAGTCCCACCCTTTAAGAAAGAGATGTCTTTGCTTATTTTCTTTGAAACCCCACCAGAATTTCCTCATCATGGAATCAAGTTTCTTGTTGATTGATATTGGGAGAAAAAAAGTTTGCATCGGATATATGGGAATAGTTTGTGCCATGGATTTCACCAAGATACTACGACTAGCTTGTGACAAATTGCGCAATTTCCAACCACTCAACTTTTCCCCAAGGCCTGAACAGTATGATTAAAAGCCACTTTCTTGGAAGGACCTTTGCAAACAGGTAGTCCAAGATAGGATTAGTGATGAATGCAGTGAGACATACCCAAAAGAGAACAAATAACATTATTAAGCCCGTTAGATATATTCTTACTAAAGTGAATACTAGAGTTACCAAAATTGATTTCCTGCCCCGTCCAAGTACAAAAGGTATTAAGGCACTCTAAAACTTCAACTGCCTCTTCCATAGATGCTCTACAAAAAATCACTAGGTCATCGGCATACGTGATGTGAGTAATTGAAGGACTTTCTTTGCTGATTTTTACCCCATGTATACGACCTTCCAATTCAGCTTTATAGATGAGTCTAGATAGAATATCAAATAGAATAATAAAAAGTGTTGGTGATAGGGGATCACCTTTATATGACAACTGCTCAACGTTATTTTGGATGGTTTTTTTGACAAATTTTCTAAGTGGAAAATTATTTTTATAAAATTCGAGTTTGTGAGTTCGAATTTTATTTCCCCTTTCTTAATAAAAAAAAAATCCTTTTCCTTTGGGGAAGTACGTGGATGGTGATGTCTTTTCTGCTTCCATGCGAATGATGCAAGATTGTGATATGATCTCAGCTTGGTTCTTAAAAGAATTGTGATTTTATTTTTTAGTAGCCATGGCCATTGCGTGGAATTTGACTCTTCTTGATATAATAATGCCAAATCAAGACAATAACCATGACTTGCAAAGAGACCGTGCATACACGGAATTCATATAACAGATAATCTAGGAAGAATGAATATTCTCTGAGCATTTACACGAAATTTACATAAAAGACGACTTAGGGGGAAGGCTGGATACTGGGTTATCAAAAGAAAAGAAACATGCCAAAGCAATAATTCAGTTGATGAAAATTTTCGTATATTTATGAGTTATATGAAAGTCCTCTTAAATCACCGAATGTATCTGATATGATTAGTAGAGCTTCATCTTGGTTTTGAATTTCTTGGTGGCTGGGACAGTGAAGCTCTCTTGAATCTTGCTGGTTTTTGGGAGGTCTTTGTGCTTGCAGAGGGGCTTTTTGTGTGCTGATTTTTTGTATCTTTTTGCCTTTCTGTTAGTTCTTTGTTGTTGCTGCTGTTGGCTGACGCTCTGTTCTTGTGGACTTGTACTCATTCTGTCTTGTGGGACTTTTCTCTCTCTTTTGGACTTCTCTTATAAATTATTCTTGTCCAAAAAAATAAAAATAAAAATAAAAATAAAAATCTGAACGTCCTCTTCTACTTATCCCTATCCAGTCCTATGAGCACTTAGAAATGCTATTGAGGGACCCAATTCATTTAAAGAGAGGACTCCATGTCAACTGTCAGGCCAAAGTCTATACCAGTCTTTTTTTAAAAAAATAAAGTGTATACCAGTCATATCCTCGATTTTAATGCAAAAACTGAACATACTGTGCATAGTCAAGACTTTGGACAAGCATAGCCATGACCTTTTCTAATCTGACCAAACTGTTGAAACTTTTATCTATTTAATTATTTAACATTTTTAAAATTTTCCTCACAGATTTATAAACCTAATCTTATTTTTCTTAAAATCTCTTTCAGTTCTCCTTCTAATTAAATACTAATTAAATATAGAGGACCAGAGCAAGGAATGAAAAATCATGGATAATAAATTAAAATGGTGATCCTAATACTCAAATTTGAAAAATATCCTAACAACATAGGGTTATGTTTATTTAAAAAGTTTTGGATATGCAGCAAAGAAAAAGTCTTAGAAAATTTTGGTTATATAATATTCTTGAGTCATTATCAATTTCAATCATGCAATGAAAAATGAAAGATCATGATATTGAGAAATGAGATTATGGTATGATCAACTTTTATTCGTATCCTCTAAGAATCAAATGACTTCATTTTAGTCAAAAGTCTTCGCTTGTCTCCTTCCAAAGAAACTCACCTCTTCTTTCATCATATACTGCCGAATTGGGTTTCTACATCTCTGTGACTAGGACCGGCTGCATGCCATTGTTATAGTTAACTCTTCAACAAGATTATATCCCTTTATATATATGTACACAACCCCCATTTCATTCATTATTGAGTAAGCTATAAATTAAGCTTAAATTAGCTTTGCTAATTTGCAATGGCACTCAAAATCCTCTCAGCACTAGACACGGCAAAAACACAGTACTATCACTTCAAAGCCATTATCATTGCCGGGATGGGCTTATTCACTGATGCCTATGATCTCTTCTGCATCCCTCCAATCATGGAACTCATGGGCCGAGTATACTACAATGATCAACACTCTGAAGTCCCTCCTGTGGTTAAGTCTACCATGTTGGGAATTGCTCTTCTGGGCGCAGTTATAGGACAGCTAGTCTTCGGCCGCCTGGGTGACTGCCTGGGCCGCCGTAGAGTGTACGGAACTGCACTATTGCTCATGGTTTTTAGCTCCATGGCATGTGGGTTTTCTATATGCAGGTCCAGGACGTGCGTCTTGCTGAGTCTTGGCTTCTTTAGGTTTCTATTGGGAGTAGGGATCGGGGGGGACTACCCTCTATCCGCCACCATCATGTCGGAGTTTGCTAACAAGAGCACTCGAGGCGCTTTCATTGCTGCTGTTTTCTCCATGCAGGGTTTTGGTATCCTCGTCAGCTCCACTGTTACCATGGTGGTCTGTGTTGTATTCAACCGGGCATCGCATGCATCGCCAAGTCACACGCCAGAGGTGGCGGACTTGGCCTGGAGACTCATACTCATGATCGGTTCAATCCCGGCGGGCTTGACGTTTTATTGGCGGATGTCAATGCCGGAGACCGCCAGGTACGTACCTTGTTGACTTCATAATTTTTCTCCTTCTCTCGCTGTGTGACTAATTCAATTGTCGTCCTAGTGGTACGACTATAAAAAATTTCCTCTCTCCTACAACTCCTCCGAATTAGAAATTCTGATAATTACCTTCCTCAAAAAAAAAAAAAATCTGATAATTACAGAATAGTAAAACTGTCATAAATTACAGAAAAATGAAAATTGATAAAAGAAAGGAAGTAGAGAATTTATCTAGTTTAAGCCGTGTAATTTTATGAAATACGTATTTAGATAGTTTTTGAATTAATAATTTAAAGATTTTAAATCTCCAGTTAAAAAATCAAAATACCCATTAAATTACCCAATAAAGATTCTACTATTTGCCCAAAGGAGGTATTATTTACACGCATGCATCAGTGCCTTAATTTCTTCTGCTTTTTCGCAGGTACACTGCTTTGGTAGAGCAAAATGTCCTTCAAGCAACTAAGGACATGCAGAAAGTGCTGGATATGTCAATAAGTCCAATCCCAGAGGATCAGGAGACAGAATTTTTCTCTCCATCAGCGGCACCGTCGTCATACACTCTTTGTTCAAAAGAATTCTTTCACCGACACGGCCGGGATCTCATATCTTGTGCCATTTCATGGTTTCTTTTAGACATTGTCTTCTACAGCAACAACTTACTTCAATCCCAGATATACAAGCAGTTCCTTCCCAAGAATGAAAGTGTAAATGCCTATGAAGAAGCCTTTCAAATTGCAAAACTCCAAGCAATCATCGCCATCTGCTCCACAATTCCAGGCTATTTCGCCACCGTCTACTTCATAGATCGCATTGGGAGAGTGAAAATCCAGATGTTGGGATTCTTCTTCATGGGAATTGGGTTATTTGCCATAGGGGTTCCTTACTACTACTGGAACCACAACAACACCAACGTAGGTTTCATGGTTTTGTACGGACTAACGTTCTTCTTCTCAAACTTTGGACCAAATACGACCACTTTTATCGTGCCAGCAGAGCTATTCCCTGCTCGTTTCAGATCAACGTGCCATGGCATTTCTGGGGCTGCAGGAAAAATTGGTGCGATTATAGGGTCAGTAGGGTTCTTGTGGGCTTCCCATGATAATCATCATGAAAAGAATGGTTATAAGACTTGCAAAGGGATTGGAATGAGAGCCTCGTTGTTGCTTTTGGCTACAGTTTCTATGCTGGGAATGATCACAACATTTCTCCTCACCAGAGAGACTAAAGGAAGATCGCTGGAGGAGAATGAGAAAGAAGATATTGATAATAGTAGTAGTAGTGGTACTTCTTCATTTTTCGTTCGAGGTTTTAGAGATTGCATCAATGGAACCAAAGTATCAATTACTAGCAATGAGGCTGCCACTGTTTAATTAATGTCGATCATCGGCGCTTATGCATGGTCGGTCAGTTGGTAATTATTGTCGACAATTAATTTCAACCTGCAGTGAGTATATTCCTGCAGGTGGTGGTTAGTTTAACATCCTACCTCTAGTTGCAAGTACAATATCGTTTAGATGCCATTGTGATAAAAGCTCCTTTTTTTCTTCTTCTTCTTCTTTTTAATCAAAGGCAATTATTAAGTTGTAGTTTTGTGATTATGATGAAGTAAATAAAAGCCAATATTAGTTCAAGCACAAAAATGTAGAAGTTATTAAATACCAACATGCATATGAGAAAGCTTTGACATAGAAAGTGCATTGATTGTCCACCTTGTGATTTGTGAAGTTACATGAGAGCTCGAGGAAAACAATATTACGATTTGCGTCAAGTTTCAGGATCGAAACTTTTCGTCAAAGACCGAAAACCTTTTGAGCCAATTGGTTGAGCAAGCCTATAGGATTTATGGGTCAATTGGGTACTTTGGTAGATTTAACCCATAACCCAGTAGTTTTGGTTTTTTTTTATTTATATAACTACTCTAATATTTGGAGATAATTTGGCAATATAGTCTTAAATTAACTAATAATCATCATTGATTCACTTATTCATATATGCACTCCAGGAGTTACCATTGATAGAGAATAATAGATTTTTTATTTTTTATTTATTTACTTTTTTTTATAGGAAGAACAATAGATTTTAAGACAGGCCAACAATTGGAATTTGACACCAGGGCTTTGGAGATTTGGGCATTTGCCTTTTATGATTCTGTATATATTTTGACTAGTAATCCCTAGATTGACCAAGCTAGGGTTGTTTTTTTGAGAACCCTTTCTTGAAATATTTGGGGGATTTCATATAGAGAGTAATTAATTGTCTATTTGTTTTCGGACAAAGTATTTAGGTGACACTTGAATTTTTTTAAAATCTAACTTTAGCACTTGATTTTTTTACAAAGTTCTTCTATTGAATTTTTTTCTCCAAGTTTAACTTTTGCAATTCTATCTAAAATGATTTAATATTATCATTTTCATTAGTCACGTGTAATTATAGACTACTTTTTAAAATTAATTTTGTTATTATATAAAACCCATAAAATTTTAATTAATAAGATAACAATTTTCATTTTTTTCTTCCTTCTAAATGTAAATAAATAATAATAAAAAAATATTAATAACTCTTATTTACTTATTTGAATTTGTCTTTATAAAAACAATGATGAAAAAATGACCGAGGCGAAAGTTCATTTTGGCCATGGTACTAGAAAATGGAATCCTAAAATGAGATCATATATCTTTGCAAGGTTATTCATATTACAAATCTTACTCAAATTGCTCTTCTTCTTTTTTTTTAATCAAAAGCTTGTGATTTGGTTGTTGATGCATCAAGTAGAGGAAAACAATATTCTTAATTGATGATAAAAAATTAAAAAATAACTAAAGCAGCTGGTTCATTAGCATTTGACTAATGAATTTAGAAGAAATAGAATCCTAAAATGGAATCTTATATCATTGCAAGGTTTAAGGGCATTCATATTACAAATCTTACTAGAACAAGCTAAAAGGTCCCACTTCATATTATACATTTTAGCTTGTGATTTGATTTTTTATGCAACAAGTAAAGGAAAACCATTCTTAATTGATGGTACCAAAAATAAAGTAACTGATTGGGTAACATTTTAGTCACTATGTTTTTATATTATGTTAATAAAAAGTGGTTCAGCATTGTTCATGTTTATATCAATAAATCTTCTTTCTTAAATATAGGAGAGCAATAAGCTATATCCCATGTCCCGTTTTTACCTAAAGTTCAGCTCTTGGATTCTTCTTTTCCTCTTGAGAGTTTCCATTGCAACTTTTGTCAAAGTCTGCTTACCATTAGTTTTTCCTGTAGAAGAAGGATCATTGTTGGTTGCGTAATACTCCTTTCTCCTTTCAAATTATTGGATCTTCATTGGTAAATTTCTGAAGCTATCTCTGTCTTTTATATTTTGCAGATTCTTTCTTTTGCTATAGACATATTTTGCTCTTTCTTTCTCCTTTCTTTTCTGATTCTAGGTGAATATATTACTCACTTTGTTACATCTTAATTGTTCATTTTGAATGTGTACAAAGACTAATACTAAGTATTGAAAATGATAATTATGTAACTAAACTTTTCTAAGTTGTCCTTTATTTAATATCTAATATATTAATTATTCTAAAAAATGCATTACTTAATAAATAATTGATAACTTATCCAAATCATTTATTAATAATAAGAATTTAATTGTAAATGTATAAACTAAAAGTATAAATTGAACCATTGAAATAAGACGGAAGAAATAATTTTATTTTTATACAAAATAGTATATATTAGGTTAATATAAAACTTAGCATAATCAAAATGCCTAATTAACAAAATTAGGTAATAGTCAACCTAACTAATGGAGTTAGATTAATTTATTCACTAGATTGCATCTAATTGTCATTGTTTATAAATTTTTGAACTCTGACACAATTAAAAATTCAAGATGGATTGATTACCTCTGGCTCTAATCATCTCTTTCTTCTTCACCTTGTTATATTATTGGTTTTAAAAAATATATATTTTCATTCATTTAAAATTAAATCTTAATATTTTTATTTTAGTTTATTTATAGTTAAATGTTCACTAATTAATAGGTCAGGTAATTCACTACTTTACGTTTTAGTATCTCATAAAATGTGTCTCACAATTATTATATTAATATAAAAAATAAATTAGTAACTAATTAATTAACTAATGCGATCCAATTCCCATACGGACGAATTGAGTAAATAAAAAGAAAACGCTCTGCACTCTCCCGCCTAGGACTGATACTGAACCATTCAAGTATTCTTACTTACGTAGGGAATAACGGATACATATTCGTTACCTTTGTTACAATCCTCCATTGTCGAACTTGATCTCCTCTATCTCTCTCTCTATCTGAAATGGACCCGGTTGTTGAAGAAGCAGAAAAAGTGAAGAAAGAATTTCAAGAAACACAAACCCAAATTGTGCCACACATGAATTCAATCCAAGGATATGGGAAATCCAGAACAAAGTTGTCCCTTTCCACTGAAATTGGATTCGAAGAAGAAAATCAAAGTAAAAATTCGCTGCCCAAATTGAATGGACTTGCTCAGGATTGCTTGAATCTACTCCAATCACTCCACTCCAAGCTTGATCTTTTGGCTCCCCAACTCCCTACTGATGAACAAATTAAAGAGGCTCAAGATTTGGCGCAATCTTGGGAAAAGGAAGTCAAAAGGTACTATTTTGAGAAGGGTTGTATTGGTGTCCAAGTGTGTCAATGAGAATATCTAGAGGAGCCCAATATGAATTTCATCTTCAATCTCAAATTTGAGTCCATCTTTTTAGAAGTTTTGCAGTGATTAATCAGAAAACAGAACTGGGACTTGAATATTAATTTTTCTCGTGTGAGGTGTATTATATGTTGAAGAATGTTCATAGGAGTTAATCACCCAAAATTGAAAGTTGTTAGCTTAGAATTTTGTATGACGTCCTTGTCTAGTTATGTGAATAGCTCTATGGAAATCAATCTCACATTTTATTTTTGCTCTCTACCTCTCTGTATATGTATTCCATGCCCGCAGTCTATTTTTATCTAAATTGAAAATTTTGTAAGTTTGCACTTTGATATTTAAGGCTGGAGCTAGAAATGGTTCTTAGAAATGCCCAGAGTACTCAGAAAATAAGTACTTCTCGGTCCTTGTTTCAGAAAGTACATTGGTCTGTGTTAAACTGTATTATAATTTGGCAAAAAGTAGGATGCATTATCTTGCTCTGTGTTACATTTTCAACCATAGTATGATAAACATCTGTGTTACATTTTAATCTATACTTTCAGTCAACTGCTGTGGAGAATATGACATGTTGGGAAGAAAAAGGAAGATAAAAGTAGAATTCTCTCTTTTTTTTTTCTTTTTTTTATTCCTGCAAGAACATGACTGATGACTCTTCTTCATAGAAAAGATAAATTTCAAGCAGTCACGGGAAGCAGGCTATGAATTATTCTATTACACCTTAAATGGATTAATGAAAAGAGAATATAAAGGAATAAACAGGTGATCACTATGAATGTCCATAGCACAGCATGTATATGTACATAATATTATTTGATGACTTTCAGTTAGGAGTTGGGGAACTAGTCAATTCACTGCAAAGCATAATATTTTAAGAAAGGAAATCATTATAACATTGAGAAGATGCATAAGTAAGCAGTATGAAATGTTGGCAGCATGAGCGTATGAAAGGATTAGGACAGGTCCCTCTCAGTAGTTTGCTAGGGACTGATAGACATGATAGGAGTAGAATGTCAGTTAGGGAACAAGATAAGGATAATTCAGCCCATTTTCTCTATAAATTTTTAAAGACCTCATGGCTGTCCTTTTTTTCCAGAAACATTATTAAGTTAAAGAAATACCTTTGGAATTGAAAATCTCTTGTGAATATGTGAAGTTTTGAAGACACGGTGTGGCTATTTTTATCTGGGATTGATATATACTTGTCTTCTGATTGGCAGGTTTTTAAAGTGGATTAAGCCTGTGAATGTCATAAAAGATGAATCAATAAGGTGGCTTCCTTGTGCTACTAATTAATAATTAAATTTTTTTCTTGACCTAACTCACTCAATCACTTTTTTTGCCCAGAGGAAAATGGCTTCATTTTTACACATCTTTCTCTTATTTACTGCCTCTCTACCTCGAACAGCAGATAGAAAAACAACAATTATATCTCTCTGAAATGACCATCATTGATTCAGGAAACTAATTCTTGCTGGCGTTTCTTGATTGATCTTTTCCTAAAGATCATAATGCACTAGTGATCTTGATTAATGCATCCATATTGATATTTTGGCTCATTGCCGGTAACTTTGCAAAAATTTCTGCAATATTATTATTCTGCAATACAAGGGAACATTTGGCTCAAGCAGACAGAGATTTTGATCTTTATACATAGTATACCTTTGGTGATTCTTTTAGAAGATAATTTAGTTAATGGGTCATGAATAATGCGATTCTAATATTAATGTCATTATATCTATTACAAATTTTGAGTTTTGTGTTATTCCTTCTTCTTCTTCTACCTTTTTTTTTTTTTTTTTTCATTTCTTCTAATATGTTTACAGCTCATCATAGCAGGCTTTTGAAAATATTGGAATTGTTTGCATTAGGCTACAATTCATGGGATAGTTGCAGATTCTAAATTTTAATTGTTGTAAACAATATAGTTTAGTCAATGCAGTGTAGATTTAGTTTCCCTTAGTTGGATAGCTATTGGAATTCCTTGGTCGTTTCCTTCTCTTGAATATTTTTGACCTGATAAATTGTGAGCAAAGCAGAACAGACCATTTTTGCTTTTGTGTTTCTGAAAAAGTTTGCCATGTTTACGTCCTGTGACATTTTTGCATGAATATTTCTATGTTCATTTTTAGATTTATCTTGTTGGATGATGTAGCTTGAGATTAAGTTTGATAAATGCCAATCTGCAAGCAAAGGGGAACATCAGAAAGGCTGCTCAACTAGAGGTAATGGTTTCTATACCTAGTGTTTGTGCTATAAACATTTCATTTGCTTATTTTGAGCATCTGATGACGCGGTCAATATTTCAATGTTTGAGATTGGTTTCAAGCCTGTTTAAATTTGTATTCCTTATCTTACAAAGGAAAGTACTTTTCTGAGGCTATACTGGTGGTGGCTAAAATGCATCTGTCACATATTTGCAGAGAGAGCCTCTTTTGGGAGGTGGTGGAGAATCTACAATCCACAGGCGCTATCTACAGTATGATTCATGCGTTTCTGTTTTCTTAGAGAAAATAATTATAGCATAGCCAATGGTTTTAGAATCGATATAACATCGTCTGCCAACCAACGTACTTACCTAGAAACTGTATATTACATCATTATTTTCCAGGGCAAGCACAGGAAGGACATCTGCAGTTGAAAGCATCACTGATAGTCTCCGGTGCACTTGGCAGCTGATGGTTCAGGTTATTACCATCATGCTTCCCTTATTCCCTTTTATTATCATTACATGCTAGGTTTTCTCACTGCCTTCATACATGCTTACAGGAGGTTGAAAGAAGTACAAGCACCCTCATGACATTTGGTAATTTCCTTTTTGGCTGATACATATTTCTTCTCGGGAACTGCCATATTTAGTTATAAAATGCCTACTGTCCCCCATAGCTATTACTCTCTTTTCTTATATACTGATTCTCTAATACATTTTTAACTTTTTTTTTAAATTTTACCATTAGGAATATTTGGTCATTGTGGCCAAGAAATAAGTTGGATGGATGCATTGATGTAGTCATACATAAATCTTAATAAGTTACATACAGAATAAGACATTTAGTGCCTACAAAAACTGCCAGTATTATAATTGCTGAGATAAATTGCATTCTTTTTTTTCTTTTATACTGTTCTTTGATACAAAAATCATGTACCCATGTATTGAGATGTCATTGTTAAGGTAGCTATGGTGTGTGCCTGGTTGTGTTCTCTTAATGTAGGATATCAGTTTCAGTTAAATTGGTACTATTTGGCAAGTTGTGGAATTTTTATCTTTTGTAATTTGATTCTTTTCAGATGTTCTAAGTTCTAACAAGCAAATGTTTCTTGACTCGAGCCTTTATGGTTCCCAAAAGATGAAAAGTGTGAAAGGTTTTTCTAGCTTTTCCCACTGGTAGGACACAACAATTCGTATGGTAGAATGGATTTCTAAGGTTGGTCTGAATTTAGTTCTCTCTTCACAGTGTTTGAACCTTAAGATTCACTAGGCTGATATGAGTAGGAACACTATTTTATGTATTTAATTATTGTTTTTAAGTTGATTAGATGAGATAAGGATGAATAGTCATTTTTTTTGTTCCCCTGTTTATTAGGGTACTCTTCTTCAAGTGTGGCTATGTGAGACTCATATGTATTTTTTACTTGCTTCTCTCTTGCACACTAAAGGGATAAGGCTTATGGTTGACCTTAAACATTAGAATTGTGTATTTGGCTATAGCCTCCCTTTTTAATTATTTGTTTTAAAAAAATAAATATATTGGGGGGAAGTGGGATCTTGCTTGCTAAGGAGCAATTTCACCAATTTGTTGTCTTACCACACAGCCGCACTAGTTGAAAATGAAGGTTAGAACTTGTGTCTTTGTGTGTGTGTGTGTGTGTGTGTGTCTGAGATAGAGAAAGAAAGATAGTGAAATTTTATGCTCTCAATACATCATACAGTTTTAGTTGCCAGTTAAGTGCTGATAAATATGTTTGCCATATTTTATTTTTCTACTAATATTATAATTTATGGGTCTTGATTGGTAACCTTGTCATGGAAAAGTAAGGCAGTAATCGTATGGAAACTATGGAAAATATAGCTTCTGCGAAGAGATATGAAGTAGATGAAGCTAGATAATGCCATATTGCATTGAATACTGCAGAAGAATCAACTGGAGTGTTAAGGAAGGCTGAAAGTGAGTACAGGGGTCACGGTTCACTGCCCAGAACCTGATCTCTACAATGCAATGCCAGGATGTAATTGACAGGTTCTCAAATAAAACAGGGGAAAAAAGAGAATCACAAAATTTCCTTTTACAATTTCTGAATCTCAAGGCTTGGCTTTTCTTGGTAGGGTGATACTTGTTGGATTTGTTCTATTCTCTTTTGCTGTTCTTTATGCTGTTTCAAAGCGTATTGGTTGAGTCTATAAAGACTGGTAAGGTGAAAGATGTAGAGCTTGTTCCTAGAGCTGGTGGTGATGATTTGAAACTCCCGCAGGTCAATATAGCAGTCCCAAAGTTGGATTTACTATTAGAACAAGGTATGCATGATGTGCTTTGAATCTTTTTTCTTTTTGCAGCTTTGTATAGTTCCTCATCTTCATTTTCTGCTATCCTAATCTGGTTCTGGTTTTATCTTGTCTTTTTACTTAGAGTTTAACTCTTTATACTTATCATACATATATCCTCTAGAGATGCTCTTTGTAACTCAAAAAATTGGAATGGAAGCAACCATATAAGATGGTCTGAATTTTCTACCAGAAATCGTATATATTAGATGCTATTAGGCTACTCAGGGAAAAACAAGCATTTCTTTCATCTGCAGAAGCTGAATGAACATGAATATATCATTACATTTTTCAAATGAGGTTTTAAGCCCCTATGGTTGAATGTATTTTCTCTAAATCTTTTGCATCAAGAAGGGGAAAAAAATTATTACATAATGGACTCTTTGTACAAAACCAAATATAGAAGAGGTAACTAGGGATAGCTCAAGGAATTTTACAAAGTGGAGCAGCAATCTATGTATGCCTACAGAATATAAAGACACAAAAGTGTGAATTTACTACCAATGCAATTTGCGTGATTTAAAGTGCTTAGCTTTGTAGTTTTTAGGCTACAAATATTCAAGAGAAAGAGCACTAATTAGATGATGATTTGGGATTATATATCAAAACCAGATGCAGGATTTTTCTTAGTATTCTTACCCCGTTACAAGAAGAACAGGGTAGGGACTATGGACTAGGCAATACTTCTTGTGCAATTGAATTTGGGAAGCAAGAGATCTGTTCATGTTTTATCTTTCTCATTCTTTCCTTCCCTTTTTTTCTGCGTTTTCCTTCTACAATTACGCAAAATGTGATGTTACACATCAGTGCATATTCAAAGTATCAACTAGTACTACTATCTAAGCATTGCTATCAAGGGAAACCTTATAATTACAATCCTATACATTACTATAAGGCCATTTTCTTTATCCACTTTTGACAGGCCAAAGAAATATATTCTAAAATACATTAAACTTCTGAAGATTTGTTATTCTCTTGGAATAAAATTGTAGTATTGTAAGCACTTTTGGTCGTCACATTTCAAAAATACATTCTCCCCTGAAACAATACATGTATTTGTATAATATTAATATATTTACATTTGAAGATCATATTTCATAAAAACAATTTTATTATTATTTATTTTTTTGTTATTCTTCTGGGACTACTCTCACTACCTCACTAATAGCTATCTTAAAATCTCAATGTTTGAAGACATTGAGGAGCTTAAGAACTCCAATTTAATTAACACGAGTGGAAGACGGCACAAATTAAGTAATTAACCATAACTTGAAAGTCCCGGCATATTATTTCCTTTCAAGATAATAAAACTACATGAAGCCTTTTTAAAATGAATCCAACTAAAGGTCTTATATTAAATTAATAAACTCCAAGACTTATCAAAAAACACAGTTACCAATGTGAATAAATATATTTATCTTTATATTTACATGTGCAACTTGACACACAAATATTAAAAGAAGACCAAACAATATTTAGCACATGATTTCTTTTTTTTTCTGTCCTAATTGTGTATTCTTTTATCATTTAAAGGAAAAAAAAATCATAGAAATATTTGTTATGATTGACCATCATATGATAATCATTCAAGTAAAGTCAAGATAGAAGTTCGATAAAAAAAAGAAAAGAAAAGAAAAGAAAAGAAAATAAAATAATTTCCTCTTCAAAATGAACATTTGGGAACATATTTGTTACACAGAAATTGTGCGTGTTCATTAATTATCTTCTTTACCTTGATTTGCCACGGTTCTTCTTCAATGGCAGAGGCCAAAGGGCGATAGATATGAATATGAATTACCAGTGTTTGTTCTATAGAAAAGTAAACACAGGGCCTTTTGCATTGTGTTGTCTTTTTGGAGTATTCACATAGTAGTATTATTACGACTCTTTTTTATTTATTTTTGGCAGTGATCTCAGTTAAATGATTGAGGGTAGGGCATTAGGGAACGTACAAATATTGTAGCCCTCTCTGATGACTACACAACCCACTTGCACTTAATCCTTCACAAGGAAATTCAAATACCATTATAAGCTGTCTGCACTAAGATGATACTACTATATAGAATGCGAATTCATTCAAGAAATTTTTAAAAAGAAAGAAAATATATATATATATATATATATATATTAACTCATTTCAAATCTTGACGCTATTTTTAACTTAAAAACCCTTAACACACCACCTAAGAAATATGTATTACTAATGAGAGATAGGACACTTATGTCTCATGCGTGTCTGAGTAATCGAGATAAAAAATAGTACCAGTAGCAGAGAAGAGATAGGGGTACCTATATAGACCATTCTATTAGGGTTACTACAGTATGCACATATGATATTATTAGTTGTATCGATCTTCGTCACACTCACTGTATGGTATCATGGTATGGGCTATCTTTTACTTCTGCTAGTTGTTAAAATCCCAGAGTTTTTTTTGATTAGCCACTGCATGCACGTGTAACCTCGAAACCCAGATGATCCCCTAGTATTCTCTTTACCTAATTACGTGCCTGCCTCCTACCCACCCTCTTAAGTCTTAAGTGAGTGTGGGAAGATATAATTGAATCTTATACTCGTCCCTCCTTTGTTCAAAAAAACTGGTTCGTTTTTAATTATTTTATTTCCAAATTTTACTATTTTTATATACAAAAATCTCGTGCAACATCATATAGAAGATCAATACTTTCATTCCCTCCATATTTTATTTGTATATTAGGTGAAGTAATTAAGGGAAATGTTGTTTTGTTGAAATTCATATAATCATTGATATAAGATTGATTTCTCTTACTTAAATCTCTAACTAGTTTGTACGCAGATTCTGTGATTTGCAACACCTTTCCAGGCTTATTAAGGGCTAATGGCTCATGATAGGGTTCAATAACAATGGATGTGTAAGCTCAAACCTAGTTATTAAAAAAAAAATGAGGGCCTGGGATTACCATTGGGGTTGAATGTTGTAAACAGTTAAAACCACACGTACTAGAATAATGAATAATGGGTTGTGATATACAGTGTATAGAGTTGCAGAAATTGAATGGGTTGGGTGAAATAATTGGGGGAGTGATTTGCAGGTCTGTCTCTGTACCCTTCACTGTAGGATAGGGGGAATAGCCTCTGTGTCTGTGTTATAAATATATTGTATATAGCATTTCTGACTCTCACCTGAAAGCCTGACTCGTCTAGAAAGAAAGGAAGAAATAGCTACACACGCACGCATAAATCTCAGCAACCAGCTTTGCATTTAATGAGTAAAGCCTTTCTCCATCTTCCACACATTCTCCTCTATCTCTTTCTATATTTTAAGTATTTACTCAAAATCCAAAATCCCTTTCTCTTTGATCAGATAATCAACTACTTTTTTTCTTTTCTTTTTTTTGGGGGGTTAAAAAGATCATCAACCGCTTCTGCGTTATGGATAGATAGGGTCATCAATTTATGAACCCAAATCTATCATAAATCTTTCTTGTTCATCATCATGGATTTCCTTACCCTTCGTTTTCAGTGCTTCCAAATTATTATTGCTCTCTACTCCTATCCCTCTTAGCTAGTGGTAGTTACTTGGTCGTACTATTACTATTACTAAGTCCATTAAATGTCATCATTCTCGTGCGATAAACGCAGCCATTATATATACTATTATAGTAGTATTTGGACACCCCAGTAACAGTCTTTGATCATTCTCTTCTTGAAAATTCAGAGAGCCAACTTGTGGGTTTTGCTACATAGTAGTGTTAGATCAAGTCAAGATCATAGATGTTGGGGGCTATGGAAGAAATTTTGTGTGAACTAGTTGGAGACAAGGACATGAATCAGCAGCATGGTTTGCCACCGGGTTTCAGGTTTCACCCCACTGATGAAGAACTCATAGCATTCTATCTAGCTTCCAAAGTCTTATACGGACGCTTCTGTGGACTCGACATTGCTGAAGTCGACCTCAACAGATGTGAGCCATGGGAGCTTCCCGGTACATGATTTCATAGAATTAATCTACATTACATTTCTCCTCTCTTCAATTTTAATTATGGCTCTTATATTATAATTAATACATATTTTTTTGGCATGCATGATTGCAGATGCAGCTAAGATGGGAGAGAGAGAGTGGTACTTTTTCAGCTTAAGGGACAGGAAGTACCCAACGGGGCTGAGAACAAATAGAGCCACTTGTGCCGGGTACTGGAAAGCAACGGGGAAAGATAGAGAAGTCTACGGCAGTGAAGGCGTTGTTGTGGGCATGAAGAAGACCCTGGTTTTCTACAAGGGTAGAGCCCCCCGTGGAGAGAAGACCAAGTGGGTGATGCATGAGTACCGCCTTGATCTAGACTTCTTCCACCGTCACATGAACTGCAAGGTCATCATGACTCATTATTCATCTCTCTCTATCATTAATCAACCACCTTGCTGTGCTTTTGTCATTCTTCATTTAGGGGTTGACTTGATTAAGTCTGTCTGTCTGATTGATTGATTGAGTGATGGAACTCTGGAAAAGACATGGAATAGTAGTATAAAGAAAAAAAATTAAAGAGATTTTCTTGAACTTGGTGACCATGTAAAAGATCCAGTGATTTAAGCATGTGTTTTAATTTTTTTCTTTTTAATTTATATGTTAAAGAAGCTGTACATTTTAGAATAATTATGTTAACCTTGTATATGGAATTCTGATGAGAGCTATGTTTAAATCGTAAACGGTAAAAAAATAAAATAATTATGTTGTTCTTTGGATAGTCAAATATTTTGTCCTCTCAAATAATGTAAATTAGATTGTGAGTGAAATGTTAACGCTTTTTTTATAAAAAAAAAAAATTGTTGAATGCAGGAGGAATGGGTGATTTGCAGAATATTTCACAAAATAGGAGAGAAGAAGAATCTGCTACTTGAAGGTCAAAGTCACCATCTGATCAATGTGTTACCTCCTTTGCTAGAAGAAGCTGCAGTACCACCGACACTCATGGAATCCCAAACTCAATGGGAAGGAATATTATTGGACTCCCTCCAAAACCCTCTTGATCTCCTGCATCATCATAACAATCAACAAGAAAGCTATCTGAAATCCTTACTAAATCCAGTTTTTTCCAACTTTAATCTCCTCCCATTAAGTGCCTCAGTACCATCATCATCCTTTGCATCCACCACATACCCCATAACGACTGCTGTTACAAAACAGTGCAAGACAGAGGTCGCCTGCTTTCCATTTAATCATTCATCAAAGGATAACATGATGATCCCATGGGCCGAAGAGGCTAGCCAAACCACCACCGGCAATCAAAGTGAAGGCCAAGCTGCTCCTCCTACTACTAGTACTACTACGCCCTCCTGGGCCGATTTTATGGGCTTTCCGTTGGCTATGGACCATCAAATGCCTGTGTCTTCTGCTGCCTCGGTTGCTTTCAACAGAGCTGGTTTTCAATGCTTTTAGGCCCTGATATCCCCTGGCCAAGAATCCTATATATCTTCTTGGCGTCTGGATTTATAAAATATTAATTAATTCAACACCTCAACTGTGTTCATATGTATAAATGTAGTATATCTATGTCCTTGTAAAGACAAGACTTCAACGGTGGTGCATTTATATTATTTATATATATTGTGTTAATATAGAATATGACAGATCCAAACAAGGTATATCGCGTTAACATTTCTGGTCATTTTTTTTAAAAGTCAAGTATATGCATTGCCATTGATGATAAAATAAATGTACACGGTCTTCGAAACAGATTAATATATTGTATGTTGATATATTGATGTTTCATTCCTATAAGAAGTCACAAGATAACAAAAAAAAATCATCGACTATCAGTGCCGTGATGTTGCCAAATGCCAATAGAGCTTTGCGCTCCTATATTACATATCATGCATGAACTGGTATACATGGACCATGGTAGCGATCAGCTCAAGTCTCCCCCTTGAGCCTGCAGTTTGTAAAAGGAAGGATAAATCTGCTATTGGACCTCCCATATGTATTATACCTAAGGCTCTTTGGAAGGAGAACATGACCGATCTTGAAAAAACAGCAACTTTAATAAAGCATGATTTGCAAGTTATTACTTAAAAACGAAATTAATTAATGCATATTCAATAGCGGTTGGGAGTTTCTTTTTTTTTCAGGGTTATGAAGACAGGCATTTGATGAAAACAGTCCCAATTTCCCTGCTTGTCTTTTTATGAATAAATAAAATGGTCGACATTTGCCCTTTAGAGGTTCCAAATTTGGAACTGGACTGGACTTGCTATAATAGGTGTTGTAGTTCTGGAACTGTGGCCCAATCTGCTTATACAAAAATTTATGGACAGAAAAAACCAAAGCAAGTTGGGATTTCTATATAGTGGTTTCCAAATTTTTTTTAATTCAAATCATTACCAAAATCTTGGGGAGAGAGAGAGAGAGGAATAATTGCAAGCAATTTCTTATTTCCCAAAATGACCAAACGAATCATACAAAGTTATGAAGTTAACAGATGGTGGGCCTTCTGTACATAAGACCCAGTACAAAAGTTAGAGGCCTATTCTGAATGGATGTGGACAATATGGTCCAGTTATTGTACTTATCACATTGCAACTTGCAAGTTGTTGGCATTACAGAAATTA
Source organism: Apocynum venetum (assembly GCA_019593545.1). Taxonomy (NCBI): domain Eukaryota; kingdom Viridiplantae; phylum Streptophyta; class Magnoliopsida; order Gentianales; family Apocynaceae; genus Apocynum; species Apocynum venetum. Next base: position 6,498,143 of record SRSM01000124.1, on the reverse strand, counting down.
CACCTGTTTTTTTGTCTTACACTATTTTGATTTTAGATATTTATTTTAAACCTTTTTTTATTTTTATTTTAGTATTTTGTTCATTGATAATTACTTTGAGATTTTTAATTAAATTATTATATCTTTTCATTAAAAAATCATTTTCTACTGAAGAACAAATATAACCATTAGAAGTGGAATATCATCATCAAAGTGCGATAATACATTCGGGAGATCAGTCCCACTTGTATCGCAGAAGGACAGAAAGAGGGGCAAATATATAACCAACAAAATTATTGGCTTTTTCCTGATGAGTCCCCAATCACGAACACAAACAAAATTAACCTTCCAATCGTTGATTTGCTTAACCATTCCTTGGATCAGATTTATTTTTCTTTGTCTGCTGAGATGCAAAAATATTGATTAAGTTTTGTATTATATTTTTCTTTTCTTTTTTTCAATAGATATTGTAGCTAATCTATATAGCTTTTCTTGTGATATTATTGATCTTAAGTAAGATTCCTTGAAAATTGATTAACATAAAAATAAAAATTGAGATAGATACGTTATTGGATAAGGAAATATTTTTTATTATAAAAACTAATTATTTAATAATTACTAAAAATGATTAATATACGAAAATGAATTATACAAATGAAATAATAAGTAATAATTACTCATATTTCAATATAACAATAAATAAATAATACGGTCTAACATTTCTACTAATGTCATTATCACCATCTTCAAATATCACTAACGCTAAAGACTTGACACGTCACACCACCTTTAACTTATACACATACATACATCATGTTATTTTGGTACAAATTAAATATTAGTATATAGAAATAAAAAAGACATAACAAAACGTCAAAAGTACCTATGCACGTACAACCCAGTCTGGCCTCCGAGTGAAATAGAGAAGATATATTTTTTTAAAAAAATAAAAAATAAAATTTAACCTACCTAGGTGTCCCGACTTGCTTCCGAATATTAATGCAACTAGAAAAGAATAGATCCAGCTAGAGTGGCAGCATCGTTGCCGACGCCACGGCTGGGTGGCTTGGGCTGCAGGCGGTGGCCTCTGGTGCCGTAGTCCTCAAGTTTGTGCTCCTCCATATTCATATCTGTGTATTTCAAGTAAGGACTACTCTGCATGGGCAAACCTTGCAGAGCTGAAGCTGTTGTTGCGATATTTCCATCCACGGCCATGGAGTCTGACTCCTTTGACTGCGCCATCTGATCAGTAGGACGTTGATAAATATGATGATCATGATGTTCCTCCTCGACCTCCACCTGGGGTCTCCTCAGTTGTTCACTGGCCATTTTCAACTCTATATATGGATTCTTCTGAATATGATCATCAAATGTTCATCTTCAAATGCACGCAATTATATGGAAATGATGAGAGGCATGCAAAACTAATTAACCTGCAGCTGCATTGATGATCCGTATTAAACGATCCATGAACGTTCACATTCATTCTCGAAGCAACAGGCGACGTATCCGTATGTACACACACATATATTGGGACAAGCACGAGATACACAAATCTTTTACTCGTCGTCCCCAAATATAATACGTTAAAAGCAAATTCTTTTTTCATAAAATATAAATTATTTTGACTGTTATTATTCATACTTATTTTATTTTTTATAAATAAATATATTTTTAATTATAATAAATAATAATAATATACACACAATAAATATCTTCTTAATATTTTATATTTTAATACGAATAAATATTATATTTGGAAGACCATTCAAGTACATTAAAAGCTGAAAAAAATAATAAGTATGATTTGGACATTATATTTGGAGCCATACAAACAGCTCTCATAAATTTATTTGGACCGTCTTGATTTCAAAATCTAAGTTATGTTAGCGTAAGATATAAAGTTATTTATGAACTTTAATAAGTATTTATTGATGTTTTTATAATATTATTTATATATACTAATATATATTAATCTTTTTCTATTTCAATTTTATAAGAGATAGTTTAACTATATAAAAAAAAAAGACATTATTTTTAAATTATTGATGAGTGTAAAAAAACATTCAAATGGCATATATTTTAAAACGAAGTAGTAACATTACAAACCTTATTCCAATTAATTAAGAGGTGATCAATCCACAAGATGTAAACATTTTTGTTTATTAAAGGGTACATTAATTCCTTCTATTTTGACATTTCGTGCAAAATAAGAAAACTCTTAATTGGAGTAAAATAGTTCTAAAACAGTCTTTTGTAATTAAAATTAAGATACCTCAAAATTATTGGGTAAATTCGTATTTGAAAACTGGATATTTCTCGTCACCCATCATCTTGAAGATTTTTTTTTTTTTTTTGTGTGGCTAATTCATCATCTTGAAGATTACTTATATGAAAGCTCTTTATCTTGACACGTCAACCCTGCGTTATTTTTCTTTTTTCTTTTTTTGTCAGAGTGTTGCCATATGAACTGATTTTTTTTTTTCCAGTTAACTTATGTTACTTAATTAATAATTAATAAAATAGGCGAAGGCGGTTTCATATATGTCTGAAAAATCTAATCATTACGATTTATTTATGATACTTTTCATTAAAATAAATATAATCTATATGAGAAAATTATAAAATTTACCACTAAATCACTATTTATGGAGGTTAATTTCCCTAAAGCCCTTTAAATTTCTCGTACAAAATACATTCTTATCTAGTCTTTTAATGATCTCAACGTCTCCCTTATTCCTTTTCAATTTTCAATTAAGTACGGTGTTTATTCCTACTCTTTTTTTTCTACCAACTTATTATTTTAAGTTAAATACTAAAAAAACTCATATATACCCTTGTGTTCTATTTTCTTATTAAAGATTGAGATATATTTCTCTTTCAATACTGTAATAAAACATGTGTTATTAATTGCAGAAGAGGAAAAAATATAAATAAAGGGGAAATATGGGAAGATGATTAAAATTGTACACTGGATCGTTTTTTGTTGATTTTCGTAGTATAATTTTATGATTAGCTTTGAGTTTCTATAGGAGACAATTGTTTGTTTTCTCTAATGCAATATATAGTATTGAGAAAGATAAAAGAAAAAGATGTTATTATGTATTTTTCACTCTTTTTATACATTAATATTTGACTCTCTTAATAATATTTGGATCTAATTTCTCTTAGTATTTAATTAGAATACTAAGTTAATTGACAAAAAATAAAATAAAATAAAAATTATATTTAACTAAAATAATTTAAAAAATGAAGAGGAACGTTGAGAAGTTTAAGAGGGTTTAGTAAAATTAACCTTTATATATACACACATTTTTATATTCTTAACAAAATTTGAACAATTTTTTTTATTCCACCTACACTTCAAACACTAGTTTTTAATTAGAAATTGCATCGACATCACTATTTCTCGAATCTATCGTCTAAAATGATATAAGATAAATATAAATCTATACTTGCTCAAAAATTGTTAAATTGATTCATTTCTCGAATAAGAAAAACACAATTGTTTAAAATAATTGTATTATATAGTAAATGAAGTTGTACTCAAAATATATATGAAAAACCTAAGAGGGGAGTGAATTTGATTTTTATCCGATTTTTCAATCTAACTCAATAAAACATTTCTTTGACAACAAATATCAAATATTCGGTGTGCTAGTTGTGTAAGTAAAAATGTGTTCAAATAAAATGCAGAAAGGAAATCAATGAACACAATGATTTATAGTGGTTCAATTTATCCAACAAAACCTAATCTACTACCTTGAGTTACCTACTTAAGGATTTTACCAAATTCCTTCACTAATCAAATAAATGAGATTACAAAAGAGTTTCATCCAATTCACCTTAGGGTTTTACAAATATCCTCTCAACCAATCAAGACTCACTCAACCGTTGAGTTTTACAACACAACCTTGATTATACAATAATCTCACCACTCTCCTTAGTGAATCCTAACAATACAATTCAATTCAAAGTTCACCCAAAGGTTTTACAAACGAACTTTGAAAACAAAACAACCTACATAAGGCTCACCTTAACACTTAGAGTTTTATTCTACTTGCAACCTTGACACAATTACATTCAATAATAAGAGATAAAGAGTTTGATAGATATCACCTTAATATGAAGATATATCAATTTGAATCATAAACACCTCATTGAGTAATATGTTGTTCTATTTTTTTTCAAGAACACCAATGATTTAGTAAAGATCATTCTTTGATGATTTTCACAATGTAAATGTTATGAAAGGGTTTCAAAATGATTTCAAGATATTCTATATAGTGTAAGAATCAAATTTTTGCTCAAAAAGTCGTAGTTATGAGTTTTTTAAATAATTGGATATTTATACGTATGCACCAACGGTCATAAAAATGATTGTTTGAATCCCACTCAAGAGAAGTGCGGTCGACCGCATATCAGACGAGTCATTCGCACTATCATCCTCAAATGTTCCAGAGAGCTATAGACATTATGCAGACGATGAGCTGAGTAATCCGGTTGACCGCACTATCATCTGCAAGTGTACCAGATAGCTCTGAACATTCTACGGAGGATTAGCTGAGTAGTCTGGTCGACCGCATGATTTGGGGTTGACCGCACATGCATCCAAACCATGCAATACAATATTTCAATCAAATCTAAGAGTTTGTGGAATATATTTTATAGAATTTGAAGTATATGCATGTATTTTGAAAATCATTTCAAATACCGAACTCATGTTTTATCTTTATGAAGTGCATTTTGAAAAAAATGTTTCATTTTTATTGAGTAACCTATAAAAATTATTACTCATAGAGGTAGACATAAAGATATCTAAGTGATATAAAAAAAATAACACTACACCTCTAGATCATATCTAATCCAGAAACCACTTATCTTCAACGCTTGATAACATATGACATTTCCTGAAAACTTGAAACTTCGATCTTGTAAGGATTGGACATATGAATCATAAAAGACCAACACTTATACAATTAAGCTATTAGTTCACATAAATGTTTGTTATTAATCAAAATTAATACATTAAAAGCTTTAGGGCTTTCAATATAACTTCTAAAAAATAAAGTTTACCATATACCTTAAATGGAGGAATGGTTCGTTATGTTCTTCTCTATGCTTGTCAAAAAAGAAGGCTAATGTGACTTCTCTAGTTTTTTTTTATGGCAAAAGTGGAGATGAGATATAGGGCACCTCTGCACTTTAGAAAAACAGAACTTGAGGTATGCCTTTTTTAATTGGTAACCAAAAAACTAAAGCACAATAAAGTCAACAGTTGCTTGGAAAGGGAGTCAGCATCCTTGCTCCGTGGAATTCTATTCATATACTCAAATCTTTATTACATCAAATCAAGCATTTTAAGCCAGTAAACAAAATGTTATTTCCATGTAAAGCCTTTGTTTGTTTAATAATACTCAAATATAAATATAGGCAGAAAAAGTTGTGTAGAAAAAGAAGAATTCTACACAATTTTTGGGTTTGCCAATTGCAAAAACAGACCTCAAGCTCCATCTTTTCAAGGCGCTAAGGTGCCTTGTACCCTAGTTCCGCTATTTCCCATCAACGGACCAAATGCCACATCAACCTCCATTTTTTGCAAGCACAAAAGGTACATAACTAGACGTTCATCCATTTAAGGTATACGACGATCTCTATCTTTTAGAAGTGATATATTTTGAGTAAAAAGTCTAGTAAATAATTGACCAAGGTAGTGTGGCTCGGCAAATGAGGCAATTGCTTCATGCCCATAAAAAATAAAGGCCTCTATTTAATATATGTATATAATGCTATTGTATACTTTTTTAAAAAAACAAAATATTAGGTGAATAATTAATGAGATCTAATATTAGGAAATAGTCAATTGTAGGCCTAAAAAATTATATGCCTAAAAAAGAATGAAGAAATTTAACTTTGGAGAGTTGATATTTATTTTTCCAAAATTAAAAGATTAGGTATATAATTAATGAGATTTAATATTAGGAAATAATCAATAAGAGAGTCTAAAAGAATAAGAAAGAATGAAAAGTTAACGATAGATTCTTTCAAAAGATAAATAAAAGTAAAACGATAGAGAGTTGTTTCCTTGGAAATAATTGATAATTAAAAATCTAAAAAATTGTAACTAATTAACTCTAGGTAATTATATTATAAAATGGTTTCAAAATTAAAAGTGTCAAAAGAAACGCTTAATATATAAATTAATACTCCAATTGTGGTACTAAATTACTAAAAAGATTATATTATTTTCCAATTGCATCTATTACTAATAGAATTTCATTAATCAAACCTATTACAGTTGCTTTTATACAACATTTTAAAAAAAAACTAAAAATACTAAAATTATATTTGAAATCAACTTGTAGATTTAATAGATTAGGTATATTATATATTTGAAGTAACATCTTGAATATGAACTTTAATAAGTAATTTTACACTCAGAAAAAGTAAGAAATAAAAATTTTACTTTAAAATTTTTAAAATATTTTATCCATATAAGCCCCTCATAAAATTTGGCCTCGGGTGTCATATTTCCTCGATACGCCTATGTGGTTGAGTCAAAATCTTTAGTAGCCTTTATCTATAATATATAATGAACTATGATTGCGGTTGGAGTTAGTCATAACCTCTCTTTATAACTAGTACACCAGAGAAAGAGACATTTAACAGAAGAAAATGGAATAATTATTTGCTGCAGCATGATCATGCACAGACCAAGGACAATTATATCTTTTTTAACTTCTTAATTTCCTTCTTAGGGTCGAAACGTAAATTGAAACTAAAAGCTAGCTATAAGAGGCATTTCTAATGAATTGACGTGTCGCCACACATTTTAAAGAGGCATTTCTATTCCATTGATTTTAGCTGGACTGGTTAAAAAGGATTACATAGATTATTTTTTTGGAAAATAGGGTTCAGTTAAACTCCAAGAATCAAAACAGTGTACATATTTAGATGGCCAAAATTAATTGGAGCTTGATGAAAGACCCTCTTCGTAGGGCAATATCTGAGGTTGAAAAGAAACAAATGGTCTTTGCACAAGACTGGTAGATTAATCTCATGCCTCTGATTTAATACCTACCAGAGAAGTTTTCCTCACTTGTCAGTAAAAGAAAATTTCTATAGTTACAAATTATAAATCTTTACTAATTCTATATGAGTTCAGTTATGCCATTGTTTTCAAGTGTTTAAGATGCGTTATTCAGCCAAATCGAGCTCCTAAAATGGGGAAGAGAAATGTCAATTGATGTCACAAATGATTTACGAAATATGAACATTTTGGGATCATGGCAATCAAGATTGAACATTTTGAAGGCATTGAATTTAAGCTATGGTTGATTTCAGAAATGATTTACGAAATTTATAAATATCAATTATATTTTTAATATTATTCAAACTATTCATTTTTTTAAAAAAATAAATCATGATCATCATTCAAACTTATAACATCCTAATTATAAGGAATACTTCTCTATTAACTAAATTACACTTACTTATTATTATTCGATAAGTTCTCTATTTCATAATTCAACTTGAATATTTATTTACTTTAAATTTAGAATATAATATCTTATAATTATTTTGAACATGAGTATTATTTACATACGAGCAAAAATACCAGACTGATATAATTTGTTTTCAGCAAAAAAAGAACCCTCTCTTCCTCCTGTCCTGTTCCTTTGTTGTTGGTAGACAAATTTCCTTTGGAAAGGCTGGAGACTCGGAGGTAAAGGAAGATCAGTTGGCTGACAAGTGGTACACCTTTCCAGCTTCTCCTTCCTCCAGCCAAAGTGATTATTCTAGCTAAAAAAAAAATCTAAGCAAACATAGTGGTGAAATGCTGAAATTACGGTTTTACTATTAGATATATTATTAATCTTCCCATGAAGTCATGATTACTTCAATTCTATAATGCCCCTCAATATTATAACCTAAAAAAATAGTAAGAAAAAGAGGGGACAGTATTGAGATTTGAGAAGTGAGAGGATCAAAGGACACGATGATTCGGATGGAATAGGACTGGTTGGGATTGGGGAGTTTTTAGTTTAGTTGGTTTCCCTTCACTCTCTCACATCCTCCCCAATTTTTAAGTCCTTCAACTGAACCCACTATTTTCTTGAAATTTCTTTATTCATAATCATTTACTTTACCATTGCCGGCCGCCTTGGAATATCAAGATTGAATTTTTCTTTTTCTTGTTTAGAGATTTTCATTCACTGTGATTATGATCTTTTCAAATGTATGGAGGGCTACTTCATTGCAAATGTCATGTAATCTTTCTGATAGATTTTAAGAGAGTGTGTGTGTGCTCCAGACATGTTGAAAGGTTGGTGGGATCTTCATTCTTCTTAATATTTTTTCTTCTTTAAGAAGGAAACTTTTGAATTACATTGATTTGACAGCATGCAACTCTTGGAATAGGCCCTGCTCTGTTTTTATTGGTCACTTGGATTTGGAATTTTGAGCCTTTCAGTATATGGAAAGTGTTGAGTTCCTGCATAGCTGTAATGCCCACCGTTAGATTCTACCTCCCTTTCCATATATTGGGATATAATTCACACAATTCCCAGTAGCCTTTTCACTGCCTGAAGTCCATATATTGGGATATAATTCAGACAATTGCAACGCAGATTTTTCCATTCTTTGCCGTGAGTGGTGGCGTTTCTTGGGCGAAAAAAGTAAGTAAACTTTCCGGACTTTTGTCTCTATATTTTTCTTTCTTATCGATGTTGATTGATTGCTTTCCCGTCGGTCCTTTACGTTTCCTAGTCTGGCTTCTTCTATTCTGATTGATAATTTTTCAACCTCTACAATTCAGAGGACCACCAAAGACCTTTCGTTTTGTTGTGCTAATTAGGGTTACTGCTCACTAGCATCCTGTGTTAGATCTGTGTTAATGGTGGAAATTGAGAATGACTGATGTTCTTGATCTCAAATCTTGTTTAGGTTAGTGCAGAAGTTTTAAAAGTCCCTTCTTTACTGTAGAAATGAACGGGGCCGCATTGGTTGCTATTGCTGCCACAATTGGCAACTTTTTGCAGGGTTGGGACAATGCAACTATTGCAGGTACTTTTTCATGTTCACTTTCATGATTATCCTACCATTTTAATTTTTTCAAATTATCTTTGATTCTGACATGCGGTAATGGGCAAATGAATATATAAACATTAGTAGTTGTGATGTTTTTGGAAGTTGGAGTGTTTCTGATTATATTTCTCTCCTTAGATTGTACTTGACTTTTGCTAGTTTCGTACATTGGCAGGAGCTATTGTTTACATAAAGAAGGAGCTTTCCTTGACTTCTGCAATGGAAGGGCTTGTTGTGGCCATGTCACTAATTGGAGCCACAATGATCACAACTTGCTCAGGTTCCATATCGGACTGGCTTGGACGCCGTCCAATGCTTATACTCTCTTCTGTGTTTTACTTTGTCAGTGGCTTGATCATGTTATGGTCACCCAATGTTTATGTCCTACTCGTTGCCAGGCTCTTAGATGGATTTGGAATTGGGTTGGCGGTTACTCTTATTCCCCTATACATTTCTGAGACTGCCCCATCTGATATAAGAGGATTGCTAAATACCCTTCCCCAGTTTACTGGTTCTGCTGGAATGTTTTTGTCATACTGTATGATATTTGGGATGTCCTTGATGGCCTCACCTAGCTGGAAATTGATGTTAGGAGTTCTTTCTATTCCTTCTCTACTTTATTTTGTATTAGCAGTATTTTTTCTACCTGAATCTCCTCGGTGGCTTGTGAGCAAAGGAAGGATGCTTGAGGCAAAACATGTTTTGCAGAGATTACGTGGCAGGGAAGATGTTTCAGGTGCATCTGTGTTTTATTATGAATGGTTTACTTTATGATCAGCTAATAAAATATTCTTTTTATAGAGGAAATATGATTCTTGCACGGATTGTAGATGAACCATAACCAGTTACTTGCTACTTTTAGAAAAGTCTGATATCTTCATTGATGTTCTGTCTGCACATCTGACTTGGATATTAACTATTAAGCATATGCATTGTGGCTGGTCCTGTATTAGATTGAGGTTTGATTTTGTAGTTTGATGTGGAAAATAGTTATGAATTCCCACCTCAAAAAGAGAGGTGAGTAAATGCAAATGCATTTAAAGAGGGTTTATTTGGCGAAAATTGATGTTTATCCACTATATTTGGTATCTCCACTTTATTATTGTATAGTCAAATTTTCTTTTTCATAGTTCTTCCCCCTTGTTTTCTTGCTAAAACATGAACTTCCTATTTGTCTTGCTTATTGTCTTCTGCATTTTAGTGTGCTGTCTAATTCATAACCTCTTTGAGATCCTCAATTGTTATGTTGAGAACTTCGCTTCTAGTTTCATTTTTTTTTTTTGTAAAACCTGAGCTACACAGCATGCCTCCCCGTAACAAGGTCCATGATTGAGTAACTAAATGAGTCTGGAAAGTCATTGTGGATAAGGAACACATCATGGAAACTTTACCATGCATCACGAGCAATGTGCACATGCACGCTGCAATATTGGGAGGTAACTTCTACTGTGAAACAATAAAGTGGCAGATAACACGTTTAAAATTCCTAGAATGTTCAGTTGATTAGAGCTCCTTGGGAAGTAAGAATAAATTGGTTTCCACCTTAGCAACACTTTACACTTAGTAGGGAAGCATGATTATTTATATGAAGTCAAGAAACATGATTAAAGATATACTTCCAGTGAATGGTCACCCTTACAGATCAGAAAATTTCAGCCAAGTATCCAATCCTTTTGCAAGTTCTAATGGTGCCATGAATTCTAATCTTGTGGGTTTCCTCATGGGATGACCATATGACTGTCATCTCTCATGTGAGATCAGGTTGAGGTTGCAACTGGTGCACTATATTTGTTATCCTCCAAAATAATTGCTGGCTTCAATGTTCCAGTTCCTTTCTAGAAGAGCAAATTCTTTGATTTTCTGATATGTTAAGGTGGCCTTATGAAGTGGATGAGAAACTTTTAAGAAGTATATGGACTCTCAGTTTTCCATTTTCTTATGGTTATCTGAACTTGTTCCTGTCTTTTAGATTTTGTTAATCTTTTGTTTCCAAATTTACTATCTTTGTTTCACTAGACAATCAAATCTTTAAGTGGTCTTAATTAAACACTTTCCCTTTATAGTTCTCAGATATGAAGGGAACTTTGGCAATTAGATTTGTGACTTGTGCAGATTCTTCTTTTCATTGTTAGGTGAGATGGCTTTGCTGGTTGAAGGCTTGGCCGTTGGTGGTGAGACATCCATAGAAGAGTATATCATTGGCCCAGCTGATGAACTTAATGATGAATATGAAGCTGCAGATGACCAAGAACACATAAAATTGTATGGGCCTGAAGCGGGCATGTCTTGGGTTGCCAAACCAGTCATTGGTCAGAGTAGTCTTGGCCTTGTTTCTCGGCAAGGAAGCTTAGTAAATCAAAGTGTGCCACTTATGGATCCCCTTGTGACCCTCTTTGGCAGTGTCCATGAAAAACTCCCTGAGACGGGTAGTATGCTATTTCCAAATTTTGGTAGCATGATCAGTACAGCTGAGCCCCATGTTAAACATGAAGAGTGGGATGAAGAATCTCAGAGAGAAGAAGGTTACATGTCAGAGGGTCCTCATGAAGATTCTGATGACAATTTGCATAGTCCATTGATCTCACGTCAAACTACAAGTTTGGAGAAGGAGATGCCCATTTCTCATGGAAGTGTCATAAGCATGAGACGCCACAGCAGCCTTATGCAAGGTAATGCAGGAGAAGCGGTTGGTGGCATGGGCATAGGGGGTGGTTGGCAGTTAGCATGGAAATGGTCAGAAAGAGAGGGTGAGGATGGAAAGAAAGAAGGAGGTTTCAAAAGGATTTATCTGCACCAGGAGGGGGGGCCTGGGTCCAGGCGTGGCTCTCTTGTTTCACTTCCTGGAGGTGATGCACCTGCTGAGGGGGAGTATATTCAGGCAGCAGCTCTGGTAAGCCAACCTGCTCTTTATTCTAAGGAACTTTTGGACCAGCATCCAATTGGGCCAGCTATGGTCCATCCATCCGAAGCTGCTTCAAAAGGACCAAGTTGGGCTGTTCTCCTGGAGCCAGGAGTTAAACGTGCATTACTCGTTGGGATTGGGATTCAAATCCTGCAGCAGGTACGATATGGCTTATTTATGGTTGTTCTTTTGCCAAACTTCTACTTCTCTAATGTAGATAAAGAAGACACGAGATCTAATTGAATTCATTTGCATATTTTAAAATCCATGGTTATCATGTGAAAATGTGATCTTAATGTGCTTGTATATCTAAAGCAAGACCATGGTTTCTGAGAATTGTGACAAAAATAGGGACAAAAGTGGATGAGAAAGGATTGAAGTAAATTTTTATAGATAGAAGTGAGAAGATAAAGAAATACATCAGGTGGAAGAGAAAGAAAAAAGAGGAGAGGCAAATATATCTATAAATTATATGGGAGATTTTCATAGAAACAATGCTTTTAGTGTTATGTTAATAAATATTTTTATCTGGTTATCCATATTATAGTCTAATGGCATGCGGAATCAGATTTAATTTAGGTATAACCGTGGAAAGGGGAGGGACAAAAGAATAAGAAAAATTTTCAGATCCAACTTTAGAATTTAATTGGTATTCCATCTGGCCAAAGAACTGGTCTTGAACAGCCTCTTGTATCATGTACGTATTTCTTGTTTGAATATGTATGCTCCGTTTTTCAAAAAGATTCAGGCTGTTAGGGTTAGAGCCAGTAGTCATTGAATTGTGGGGATGCATTTACAAGTATCCTCATAGTCATTGTGGTTGTCAGTTGTCATGAGGGCAATGAGAATGAATGATGTACGTAGTCAGGAGGTGGAATTGCATTATGCTGAGGTAGATCGGCATGCTGAACTAATGGATTTAGGACAGAAAGTTCTTGTCCTTCTGCTGTAAGGCTGAACATATGTGATGGTTGAGCATTTGTGCACTTGGGACTTGATTACTTCTAATGACCAAATAAATATCAGATCTTTCTTTAGGTATTTGCAAGTTACAGTCTGGTAGTTCTACCTGCATACCATGTGCTTGGAATATTTAAGTTGCACTTGCCCCATCATTCATTATTTCTCACTGTCTCTGCAGTTCTCTGGTATCAATGGGGTTATGTACTATACTCCTCAAATTCTTGAGGAGGCAGGAGTGGAAGTTATTCTTTCCAACCTTGGGATGGGATCAAACTCTTCATCTTTCCTTATAAGCGCATTAACAAACCTTCTGATGCTTCCTTCAATTGCTGTTGCAATGAGGTTCATGGATGTTGCTGGCAGAAGGTAGTTCTCTAATTAGTTCTCCCTCCCCCCCCCCCCCCCTTTTCCTTTGGCTGGTGTTTGTTGATATAGCTAATTTGCTGGAGTAAGCTACATTATACATGTCGAGTTAAGCCAAACTATGTGAAAAGAGTGCAATAGGAAGTAAAAAAGATCATTTTGAAAGAGGCTTTCGCGTGTTTGTTCATGGGCCAAAGTTGATGGTGAAATTAATACTGTTTACTTGAGTGCTTTTAACATAACAGCAAAACAGTACAAGGAAATAATTATTTGATGCACATTCTGTGTTTGTTTAGGATTACTTTTGATATCAGAAAGCTGCTTATTTCAGGACCTTGCTGCTGACAACTATACCGGTACTTGTAGTCACTCTCATCCTTCTGGTAATTGCCAATGTTGTCCAACTGGGCACTGTGGTTCATGCTGTGATCTCAACTGTATGTGTGGTGCTCTACTTTTGCTGCTTCGTCATGGGTTATGGACCAATCCCCAATATTCTTTGCTCCGAAATATTTCCTACAAGAGTGCGTGGACTTTGCATTGCCATTTGTGCCTTGGTTTTCTGGATATGTGATGTCATTGTCACCTATACTCTGCCTGTGATGCTGAGTTCAATTGGTTTGGCTGGTGTCTTTGGCATTTATGCTGCTGTATGTGTCATTTCCTGGATTTTCATTTTCTTGAGGGTTCCAGAAACCAAGGGCATGCCCCTTGAAGTCATTTCGGAGTTCTTTGCTGTTGGTGCAAAACAAACTGCTGCTGCCAAGGGGGAGTAGTGCATGGAAGGCAGGTTTTACTAGTGTGTATTCATATGAATTATAAGGAAAGAAATATTAACAATATATTTACGCCTCTGTGACCTTTTGAAGAAATTCTTTCTAGCCCTTCTACTGTATCAGGTATGGCAAGTTTTTAGAGAATTTAATCAAAATAATCCAACTTTTTATATTTTGATCCAAAATAATCTAATTTGTTGGGATTGTATCAAAATAACTTAAAAAAATGTATTTGAAAAAACTATCGAAGCATTTTTCTAGTATAAATGATTCTGAATAAGGTTCATAAGCCAAAACGTAATTTCACGTCTTGAGCTTCCAATTTTTTTAAAAATGATTTCCTTTTATTTCATTGAAATAGTTAGTAAATTGAAGATCTAAAAATAAATTAATAATTTTTTGTTTATTATATAAATTTTGGAATAAAAATTTTAAAATATATTTTTATATTAATATAAAAAAATATTATACTAAATTTTTAGCTATGTATATATAGAACGTGAAGAGAAGATCGTCATTTACAATGATGTCTTGATTATTATTATTATTTTTTGAAACTTTTCCTTTTTACACTGTCACGCCTTCATTCACAATCAAGGATTTGAACCCTTACTATATATATATATATATATTCTTTGCTGGTTTCAAGAACTTGCACTATTTAGTTTATATAAAAAAAGTTCTCCTTTCAAAACAATCTTGATTCAATCGGCGCAAGACAAGTGTTCAGGGCGGGGGGGCTTGCTTACTCTCCTTAAGCGTACTCTCCTTAAACATGCTTTTCCAAGTAATTTAATTAGTGATCAGAAGGATCTGACTTCTTAAAATCGGGACAAAAAAGTCATCAGAGACTGCCATTATTAACATGTTACTGTTTGATTAGGAAAATTACTGATGAGAAAAGTTGTTTAAAAAACACAGAAAAGTTTTAAAAATTAAAAAATGACATATAAAAACGTGATTATGAATTACGTATTTCATTCCTAATGAATGTGATTGTGAATCACCTTTTATATATATATATATATATATATATATAAAACTAAAAATTTAGTATAATTTTTTTATATTATTGTAAAAATATGTTTTAAAATTTTTATAATAAAAAAATTTATTAATTTGTTTTTAGATAACTAACTTCTTTTTTTTAAAAAAAAAATATTTGCTAACTATTTCAATGAAATAAAAGAAAAAGTTTTTTTAAAAAAATTTGGAAGCTCATGAACGTGCTGCTACTCTTTTCTTTTTTTAAAATTTATAAAATATACATAAATATAAATATAAAGAGTTCATACAAACCACGCCACAAAGGTAATTGCTAAACATGTTATAAAGAAAAAAATATTTCAACATTTTTTTTAAATGCATTTTAAATTATTTTGATATGTGAGTTATTTTAGTTAAATTGTCAAGTTTTTAAATCAGTGGATCTTTCCACAATAGCAATTGAAACGAAGATAAAATTTAGCAAATGTAAATGTACTACTGATTTAGGCTGGTAAAGCTGCTTCATTATCTTAAATGACCATAAAAATGGTTTGTGAAACATAAACCAGAATTGGTAGGATTTGTGAGGCTTTGATCTGTTATGACATATAATGGAACCTGCTGTTAGACAATGATTGCCATTGATCAATGACAGCACAAAAAGGATCGAGGATCATCAGCAAAATCTTGAATCTGATAACCATCAGTTGCATGGCATTCACGGTTGAACAATACATACTTTAATTGCCAACACACAATATACACGAAATATGGCGACGTGTGCTTCAAGAATATAGTTTCACTGGGTAAATCGAAATATGGTAATTTCCGCACGCTGCCAAAATTTCCCAAACAGCCACCCAAAAGAACCAAAGAGAAAATGACTTGAAGAAGCACACCCAAGGTAATATTGCTAACAATTTGAGATTTGAAAATACAAGATTTAGCAGAGGCGAGCAAATAAGACTCATTACGTAAATGTTTTATATACAGTCAGATTTAGATCACTTCATCTTTACCTTCATCTTCATGGCTGGATTTGCGAAACTTGAGGTTTAAAATAATTACCAAGATTTTGCATTTGATCTGTTGAATCTTTACCTTATGTCTGTCAAAAGATGATGCATTGCTGCTCGAGGTTGAAACACTTGAAGAAATGAAAGGAGGTTGTAGCATCTTACGGTTTCTGCATTTCCTCAGAATCTGGTCTGTTCACAATGGAATTATGAGCAGAATCAGAACCAGGGGGTTTAAAGCCCACCTGATTCTTTGAGGAATTCTGTTCTACCTGATCTTCAGACTTCAAATGGGATTTAAATGGTCTCTCAAAATCTTTAGCAGCTCCAGGATCAAGTACTAATTTACCAAGTTTCTGTTCCTGCATATAAGAAATTTCATCAAAGGCTCCTCCTCGTTGAAACAGCATGAATGTTGATAGAAACGAGGCTTCACCAACCCACTCACGCACACACACCACAAAGAGAAAAAAAGAAAAAAGAAAAAGAAGACAAAGGGAGATGATGAAACAAGATCATTTCCAACCATTTAATCAATCTATCACATTTGCCAGAGTCATGGGATAGCAAACAAAGGTTAGCCAAGTGCCTGGCCAAAAAGCAGACAAGATATTGAGATTCACAAACCAATACCCAGCTTGCTCCAATTCAAAAGAGCGAATAAAATCATCAAGGGTTGGCTATATTGCAGTCTTGAAGCTTTCCTCACACAAGTAAAATCAAACATGACAAGTTGGATATCATCTTTTCAAATGGTAGTGCTTATTTAGTTGTTAAACAAGACTATCAACTACCTACTCTCTGAAGAGAAATATGAGCAGGGCCAGATTCAAACAAGTAAGATTGTTGTTTTAGATTTCATGTAACATCCCATTAATGCCAAAAAAGATGGTGGCAGCAGATCCAATCTAATGCATCCATATCTGTAACTCATTCTTTACCTAGCTGCTTATGGTTTTGCCATGAGCTTGGTTAAGTATATACTTGCATAACAACATCTCTTCCTTCGTTAATTCAGGCACAACATTTGACACTGTACTTCAATTTTTTAAATTTTTTATGTCATTATGATATATATTTTTAAAACGATGAACCAGTTGCACAATTAATGTCCATTTTACAGGTAGAGTGCATACACATTTTTAATTTTTCTTTCATGTACACAAAAGAGCAAGATGTTTTCATAGCCTTACATTTTGTAGTGCTTCTAGCTTCTTTTGTAGTGCCTCATGCTCTGCTTGAATTCGGAATGGAACACCATGCTTTTGGTACACATTATTTTGTGCTAAATCCTCATCAATGTCACTCGTAGTAGTTGCAAAAGGATGGTTTGCAGGAATCCACCTGACTGTATCAGGGTCCACATCAGGGGGTATGGAATCACCTTCTTTCAGAAATACCTTAGGTCTCTTCCACTGATATGCACGTGACCTTCTCTTCTGATGGATAGCTCGCTGTTCCTTAGTAAGGGTTACTGGTGCTAATCGATATACTTTTCCGCACATTTCAACTGTGGATTTGCTCTTATCAACTTTCACCATTGGGTTGTTGAATGGATCTTCATATTTGAGAGGCGTTAAACTGAAGAAAAAAAAATTTGTAAGCAAAATAATATGATATGCAGGCACTATTTTTTTAAGGTTAAAGTCCTTAAAGAGAAGTTTAGTTACAATAAAAAATCAAACAATCAGATTTGGTGGAAGAGTCATGTAACTGGTACAGATATGAACTCTTAGGAATTAAAAGCATAAACCAGAAATTTATTAGTAAATGTGCACGACACACATAGACAGAGCAAAGATCATGGCTCAAGGGTTAGAATCATACATGCCTCTTCTATCAGATCTCAGCTGACCACGCCGGACAAGATCAGCTACAGAACCAGGCTTATTGTATCTTGACTTCCTTGGCACATAGCCTTTCAACAGAATAATTAATAAAGTTGCTGCAGCACACAACCCAAAGGCAAAACTGGAAGCGTACTGGTGTTTTCTTGTCTACAACAGAGAATGGAGCAACAGATTTAGAGGATAGAAAGAAGAAAAAAATAATATGTACAAAGAAACAGAGGAACAGATGCATATATTTAATGTCAATATTCTGCCAGAATTTCCAATAATTACGTAAAGCCAACCCGGTCAGATAACCTAAGCAACATTGTCTGTCACAAACCACAAAATGTCTAATAGGAGTAATATATGAATCTTTTCTCAGAAGAATGCAAAGGAAATTTAGGGCATCTTCCTATCTCTTAATGAAGGCTTTTGAATAAAGTTGTGCAACCATATCTTCTTGTGCTCCTTGAATGGAGTTGCTGGTCAAGTAGTATACCACCTGTTTCTGGTTCAACTTGCAGCCTCAGATTTGACTAGAGACTTAAACTCTTGAGCAGAATTAGATATGTGTTCGGTGCACCTTTAGTTGTGCACTTAACTATAGAAGAGTAAGTTTAATACAGGAGAAGCATATCTAATTTGAAGAAAAGGATTAATTTTTACACTTGACTATGGAAAAATGAGTCTAGAACTGTAGCACTGTTTATACAGTACCGGAAGAACCTGGAATTGCATTATTTCTCTTGTTAGCTTAGTGGCTCCGAAATTTACTTTGTCGCATTTACATGGCAAAAACTTTAATCAAGATTCTAGTCCTATGGTATTTATGTAAATTAAAGTTTCCTACATCATTCAGGATTTTACATTATGTTTTATCTGGTACCTCCTTTGAGTTCTTTGAGAAGAACTCTGGGGTTAGCTTAAGTAGGCCTTACTCAATATTTCCTTTCATGAAATCTGGCTTCAGTAATAAATAAAAGTTTCCTTTCACTCTTTGGATACAACTGACGTTGAGACAGCTAGCATCAGAGTCAGACATTATCCATTAAACCAAAAGTAGTTAGCTGCAAGACCCTGAAAGACAACCAGGTTCACTGATAGTCAGCTTTGATGAAGTTCTCAATTAGAAAGCTCATAATAAGAATGAAGAACACATCCAAAAAATTATTGATGCAAAACAGCTAAGGGATCCAGGAGTTCGATAATTCTAGAACAAGTAATGATTCAACCATCTTGCTTTAGTCATGGAAATTGTAGTTTAGGAGTTAATAGATAGAAATATTAGTTTATACTAGGTTTAACAGTCTTTCTGAGGTCAAGGGCATTTCAATAATTTCAAGATTTGAAGTAATTTTCAGAATTTCTAGTTATTTGTTTCCCCTCATAAAATGAAAATTAAAAACTTTAGATCATTTCTGTTGTTGAATGGTAATTTCTGCTAAGAAAAATTATAGAAGACATTTCTCCTGAAGAGCAAGATATGGGCTTGTCTTCACATACTGTTTACCTATGTCTTATTTTATTGTCTTTAAACTCATGGGCAGCTCACATATTAGGATATTTCCTTTTGTAACTGGACTTTGTTCCACATCTTCGCTTACATTAAGCATACCATCAGTGGAAACCATCCTCTGGTTGGAAAAATACATCCTTTTCGCTTCTTATTACATGCACTATCATTTCTACTACAAACTAATTCAATCAGGCAAGAGTACTTACCATTCATGATTATTGATTCTATGACTGTGGAACAGTAAAAGTAGCATCCTGCATTTCACTATAAAAGCACCAGACACATTAACCCAGTCAATCATAATCAATTTCTCCAAACTTCAGTCCCAATACCAAAAAAACAAAAAATCCCACCAATCTATATCGAGCAAGAATTACATATTACTTGACATAAATATGCAAATTCTAAGCACCAGGTAGCTACACTACCAAACAGCACTTGTCATAAACCAAATGCAGACTAAATTCAAACTTCATTACTGGGGAAAAAAAAATGGCAGCCAAATTGATAAACAAAATTACCAAGAAAGTGAGAGGAGGGAGAGAGGTAACGGTCTCTTGGAATTTGACGACCGTGTTGTGCCACTTCACTTTCACTACATGCGGTTTATCTGGATTGGAGATAGAAAACTCATCTTGAATTCCCTTGCCACCATCAGAACTCGCTGCATCATTCAATGCTCTCAGCACAACCTTCCGATTCACCGTTTTACGCAAATCCCATTTTCGGCAGACATTAAAGTACCCCAAATCCGTTCTAAATTCCAATAATCTTGTCGCAACTAGACCCTTTTAGAAGAACAGAATTTCAAAACAAGAATCGGATAAGACCCCGAATAACAAAAAAGAAGCGAACTTTTAAAATTTACCTTATAAGACGTCCCATGAAGTTGCAGAGTCCATAATGAAGACATTTCAGCAAGATATAATTCATTCGGGCTGCTAAAACAAAGGGAAAAAGACAAAAAAATTAAGGTTCGCCCAAGAACTTGAGGAATTTAAAGTTACAAAATATTTAAAGAAGAAGAAAAAAACGGTGGAAGATTGTGGAAGTGAAGAGTTAAGGGTACCTCTGCAAGAGCTGCTCGCTCGGGAGTAGAATTCGCAGTTCTCACTTCTCAGGTGCAGCTAAGGAGATTGATGACCTGAGTTTGGGCTCACCTCAGATTCTGGGCCAATGAGTGACTGGGTTATTTTCAAGGCCCATTAAGTGAGCAATTTTTTAAATTCTCTACAGCCAGCCCAAATTTAGATGAATTCATTTTGAAGTTTGACAAAAAATAAATAAATAATAATAATAAAATTATACAATGTATCCTGTAGCAATCCTATAGTACTATAATTTCGACTTCTTATATAAAATAATTTATTAAAAGAATGCATTTAAACTTGTATTATTTAAATAAAAAAATAGCTTTTTAAATGTATAGTTTATTATTCTAGACATATATGATATCTATACAGATTTAGCAATTCTCTCAGTACTTCATTTTAAAGGGCTTCCGGGCTCCGGCCACCTTCTATTACCCCACTTTTCTCAAATTTTGGTAGATTTGTCCAATTTTTACTGTCTTTTGCGTAAAATGAATTGATACTCACTCGTGTGCATTATACGTTACAAATCGAAATATTTATTATATGGTATTATATTTTTAAATTCGGTTCGATTTTACGATATTACGATACAATACGGTACGATTTTAAAAATTTTAAAAATTACGGTACGGTATTTCAATTTTCAAAATTTAAAATCATAACGTACCGTAATATCAAAATATTAATTTTAAAAATAAAAAATATTTTTTTTATAAATAAATAAAATTTGAATATTTTATTTTGTTAGAGTTAGAAAATTTGATGGATGAAGTTGTTTAATCGATAAAAATGTATCTTTAATAAAAATTGTCGACAATATATTTGTCTAATTGAAGTTTAACTTTTCCATTTTAAAATTTTTAATGTGAAATGTTCTTTTTTTATAGGTGTTTTAGAGGTCCGAAATAAATTTTTATTGACATATTATTTTGCTTTTAGATGTCATTCCTTAGTGTTTTTTTTTTATAAATTAACAAGTATTTTAATGATAAAAAAATTTTGAATAAAAAATTAAAAAATTCGGTACATACCGTACTGTATTGTATCATACTGAAATACTAAAATATTAAATTTTAAAACTATATACCGTACCATATATCGTATACACACCCCTTATACTACTAAATTGTCTTTTGTTTTCAAGAAATCTATTATTTCTTTCGTTTTTTCTGTAATATATTTTAGATAATTTTATGAATCAAGAAAATAGTAAAATAAAAGAATTTATTTAATACATATTATTATAAAAAGGGAGGGAGAGAGAGTAAGATATATTTATGGCTTTACAAGCTATTGAAATATCTGATTCTTCAGCCGTCATATATGCAGTTTTTTTCACGTGGATTCAGTTAAAAAAAGGGGGAAAAAAAAAGAACACAAGATGTGGTGTTGCTGCTGGGGATACATGCCATGCTTCTTGTATGAGTGACATTTCCTTCCTTGCAGTTATCTTCCTTTGCCGACAGAAAAAAAGAAAAAGAAAAAAAAAAGACTCAACCTTGGCCTTTCTCTGTCGTCACCTGTTCTTCTTTATCCTTAAACGGATAGCTATCACATGATCAATGTGACCGTCCCGAAAACGTTTTCCCTGTAATTCCATGCCATTTGGAGGCCGTTTCTTTGACTTGTCATCCATCCGTACGTTGATCAAGTTGAAAACTCAGCTCGATCGTAACATGTAATCTTTGTTTGCAAATACTCTATAAATTTATGGATTAGAAAATTACTCATATGATCACAAACCAGATACGTGGCTTCTTTAAACTTGTATATATATATATATTGTTTTCATTTGATTAATACTATAAGCAACTCGGAGATGGTTGTAGGTTATTGGAGATTAGTGGTGCCTTGATGGGTCCTCCATAATATTTTGTTGGACGGCTTCTATTCTATTGAAAGAGAATAAATGGTAAAAAATACTACTACCAAATATTGACTCTCAGTAGGTTAGGATAAGAAAAAGGTTGTAGTTGTTTGGTTGAAGCTTCCTTGGAGAGATCTATTAGTGAATAATCAATCATATCTTCTTCTTTTTTGGTAAATAGTAATCAATCATATCTTGTACATTATAATAGTTTTATTTGCCATTTTTGTAGTAGTGCATTTGGTGGTTTACCAACCATTGTCAGGTCTCCTTAACATGACCAAAACTTTAAAGAAAACGACGATATTGTCCTGTTGGAAGTGCAAACAAATTGCTTCACCAAAACATTTGATTGAAGTTTGATTCAGAGTCAGAGATGGGAAAAAGTTCAAAATGAATCCAATGTCCTTGTTGCTGTGGATTGATGATAAGGCAATCTTCCCGAAGATAAGCGTGGCTGCGCGCATTTTTGTTCAAAGTGGAATGCAAGCAAAGCAGCAAAGCAAACCATTGAAAGCTCCCAACAAATCAACCCTTAACTACCAAAGAGGTCCATTTCTAGCTAAAAGCTCATTGACCTAACTCACAAAGTTGTCCGCCACTCTTGGGGAGATCATATATTTCCTAGCCAAACTCCCTTTGCTTTTGGCATTTGGCGGGCCGGTGATGAAATCATGAGAGAATGACACATTCAAAGCCATTCATGAACCAACATTAGATCATATTAATTAGGTTGGAAACTTCCTTACACATACGACCACAGTGGTACGAATTAGTGATTTCAATCGTAATTATAGTACAAATTGGTAATTTAATTTAACTGGTTTTAATCCAAAGATCATGTCGACCTTGTGACCTTATTTCCCCCATAAACTCTGTTTAAGTTCAGTAAACATTTATTTGATTCTCAACTATTCTTTTCTTGCCCAAATACTCATCTAGCAAAATAGTAGAAAGAAAGTAAAAAAGGCTTAAAAAATCTGATGAAAAGTAAAAAAAATTTCCCTTTCTTTCCCATATCTTCCTGCTATATGTATAAAAATATATTACATACAAATTATATTTTAATTACGTAGTATATTGTTCATGGATTAACAAGTTAAAACATTAATTTTTCTTACTAATCCTATGCATAATAGATACATTCACTCAAGTCACTAAATCTAATTAAGCTAAGGTAAAAACCTATTGACTTGATCTTCTCTCTGCGTTGACCCGGCCGCAGCGGACGACGAGCTCTCCGCCGGCAATTCCCCGCACTTCTGACACCTGGTAGTCGCCACCAGGATTTGCCGACAAGACGGACACGAGGAGTGAGATCCAAGCCACATATCAATGCATCCTACATGGAATCCATGCCCACACTGCGGGAGAACTCGTATTTCGTCTCCAGTCACGAACTCAGTAAGGCAAATGGCGCAGTCCGACAACTTTCCAGCGTCTTCCGGGGAGTAAATGAGCTTAGGCAGTGACTTCAGAACCTTCTTTTTCAAGCCTTTGTTAGCCAGAGGAACTGCGGCACCGGCGACTCGACTAGAGATCCGGCGGATCCAGCCGCAGCGAGCTACAGCAACCAGTCCGAGGACACAAATTAGTGCACAGAGGAGTGCGGCGAGGATGACCACAAAGTCGGAGTCGACGTTGTTGATTTGCGACGATTTCTTGTCCTGAGATGACGGAGACGACGAATTGACTTCGCCGAGGAGCCGGTGATAAAGTCGAAGACTCATGTGAGATCGAGAAAGGAAGTCCGGCGGTCGGTGGCAGGTATTTTTCAGGGGAAAACGTTTGGGCAATAGTACTCTTTTAACTCTTCATGCTTCGTTGTCTAATCAAAGCTTCAGTTTTATAAGGAAAGCAGTTGATAACTGTTTAACCAACCCAATATAGAGAGATATCTTTAGAGTTAAGAGGTAATGATAAATATAGAAATCTTTAGGGACCTCCTTGCAAAATATCAGCACTCGGGAAAAGAGTCAGTTGGATTATTTTATAGATTCGTTTACTCCAATATAAGGTTATATTATTTTTATTTTAAAGACCTTAAATTTTTTTTTTATTCAGATATGTAGATATGAAGTTATATTATATTCTATTCCTTCAAAATTAAATTTATTTTAATATAAAAAAATAAACAACCCATTACATGATTTTTAAAATCTCAACTGCGTATTACCTTTTTCGTAATTAATGAAATTGTCTATCTAACACAAAAATTGATAAGGTGAGATTATTAGGATTCATGGTTTCATGTAATTATTATTATTGTCTAAAATAATTGAACCACATGGTGGTAGTGGTAAGATACCATTTTTGATTGCGTTACTAATTTATATTTCCCTACAACACTAAAAAGAATTGTTCGTTCTACTTTCATGCTAAATGGATTCTATTTGCTAAGCAAGAACTGGACAAAAAGGCCTAAGAATCAAATCAATACACTTCGTTACTCATTATTGGTTTTGGTCCACTTATTCTTCTTCCTTATGCATTCCTCCCTTTCATGGGTTCATATGAAATTAGGGCCCTAATGAGTGTGGAACTATTGCCTCAATCCTATTTAGTTGCTTTAATTTTATTAGTGTTTAAAGTCCTACTACCATTATTATCAAGGGAAGGAAGGGAAGACATATGCGCATCTTCAAATTTGAGACCTAGGCTTTGATTCTTAAGCCATATTTTCTCGAATATTGAACTACTACACTATTTATTTTATTTTTTTTAATATGAAAATGGAAAAATTTATGGTGAGTAAGGCCTCTCAATTAATGAGAAGAGTTTCATCTGCATCAATACACTTGTAGAATCTTTGGGACGGGCAATCGTTATTGGACCTATGCTCGAAGATTTAGGATAAATCTTACTATAAATGATACTCCCTCCTTATCATCTTACCAAATTGTAATGAGTGAATTGCAAAAATATTATTAACATATTATCAAATAGCAGTTTTAGTCATTAAATTTTAAAAATAGCAATTGAGGTCACCATAGTTGTAAAAATATAATAAAAATGATCATTTCATCTATTTATCTCATTAGGCGTAACTGAATGACTGATTTTGTATAATAAAAAAGCATTATAAGAGTACTTTTGTCAATTAATGACTGAACAATTAAAAAAACAAAACTGAAGCTTCCTCCGCATTCAGAACTCAAGAGTGGACATTAGAAGAATACATCTAAAACATGAAGTGGGATATGGTCGTCCAAGAAGAAACTATGTGACGGTTTTATATAAAAAAAAGAATAAGAAATAAGAATTAGATTTCCCTCATCTCTTCCTTAATCAAACATCTCAAATCTCCCAATTTGCTACATGAAATCTCAAGTCGCCTCCTCTTCAACCATAACTTTCCGACAAAATACATCACCACTCATTCCTATTTCACTAGAAGACCTTACACCATTGCACCCTCTTTTGCTTTTCTTTTCTTTTCTTAGTAAACCCATCACATTTCAATTTCACACTATCCATGGCATCTAATCCGATTGTTTATGAGCTAAAAAAAATGGGGTTTCACTGCCATCATTATATGCCATTTAAACAAAAAGGGTAGATTCATCAGAAGCTTTTTTTTTTCTTTTCCTTTCTTCCTCCTCTTCCCCATTTTTTTTTTCACCTCTTGCACCCTAATTCTCCAAATTTCCCCTTTGTCGCCTTCTCCTTTCTCAGATCCTTGCCACTGGAGCTTTCTTCTTCTCATGTTGACTTCCTTTCATTTGATTTCTAATCAAAGCAACACCAAACTTGTAGTGGTTGTGGATCTTTGAGACTTCTTAACTGACGAAAATCCTTTGACATAGAGGATTTAATAGTGTTCAACTACAAAAGAAAATAGGAAGATGTGATGAAGATGATCTATTCTATATTTTACCCTAACATGAGATCAAATAGCCTGATGAGACCAAAATACCCTAAAAAAAGTGTAGGCCTAACAAAGCAAAGAAACGGAATGACTATTTTTACAATGTCGATGACCTAGTTTACTATTTATAAAGATTAGTGATTGAAACTGCAACTCGGTGATACAATGATGATTTTTTTTGCAATTAACTCAAGTTTAAAAACAAGAAAATTTTATTTTAATTTTTGGTAAGATACCTATTTTATTGAATATTTATTTTCATTAAAAAGTCGTAACATAATTCATAAATAGAGATAATACAAAAGTCATTTTATATAATAAGGGGCGAAGGAATTACTATTTTATCTTTATAAATAAATGAAAAATACCTATAAGTAAGATTTCGTGTAGAATAATTGTTTGAAAACTTGGGATTAACCGTGGAAGTTTGAATTAGAAGTATGCACATTAAAATAAATAGGGATTTTTAAAATACAATGTTTAAAGTTTGAACTTACTTTTTTTTTTTTTATAACTTTTAATGTAATTTTTTTATATATATTTATTTGATGTGTAAGGACTTTGTGCATAATTTTATGAGGGGAATTTGTTACGTTTTTACTTAGTTAGTTATACTTTAATTTTTTTTTAATTAGAAATAAAAAAAAAGACAAAATTTCTTAAATATTTTCAGGCCTTCCTAATTGCGATTCTTAGTCGTCACTCGTCACCACTCACGACTTAAAGATTGCTTTTAATTTGACACTATGAAATACTCAATTTTATAAAGTTGAATATGAACACGTAATTGAATTTGACCAAAGTTTATAATTTGCCTTTTGCTGATGTGCCACCCAAAGGCCAAATGTGATGCCACGTCATCTCTTTACTTCTTTACTTACATGTCGCCTCCTGATTGGATGACATGTCTATTGTAGCATTTTCTTCACCGTCGCATTGCATGCAAATCATAATTATTCTTTTTTAAAAAAAATTAAATATACATTTTAAACTTAATATAAATATATTTTTTAAATAATACATGTAATGTACTTATTATAATTCTATTAGAGATAAAATCATGTATTAATATACAATTACCATGGCATATTTTATGGGAATTCATTTTTTTTTCAAAAAAAGAATATAGATAACTGCCTTAAAATATTGTAATTAATGGCATGATTTGGATCAAAATAAATTTATACTTTACATGGTTCAAAAGACCATTGGGTAGCAACAGTTGCTCGTGTACAAATATGAGCCTTGCAAATTAAGAATTGTGCATTTATTGGGGTCCAAGGGATTACTAGGCTTATAAACAATCCCAAGTTAAAAATATTGTATATAAACTAGAATATTCAATATTTTTTTTCTCTCTCTCTCTCTCTCTCTATATATATATATATATATATATATATGCGGATAAAATAACCCCTTATATGTATGCTGAGAATTGAGATGGTGGGCAAAATATCAATGAATATGAAGTGATTTTTTTAATAAGAATAATTTAAAAGATACATAAATTATTGTAGTGGAGATTAATTAGATGAGTGTCATAAGAGCTATTACTAATAAAAATTATAAGTAATTTTTTTTTATGTTATAAAAATGGGATGTTAAAACCATGCCAAAATTTTAAGTACTTACCTTTCCTATCTCTTCATTCATTTGTGAGGGACTGCCGGAAGTTTTCCTCCCATGCAATCAAGACAACGTTAGATTACCATACATATATTTCAAGTGTTGAGAGAATAAAGTATGCATATGCCTCTTTTGGGTGTGTTTGGGTGTATTATGTATACTTCTGGAGGCCTTGGGAGGTGACAGTTAGTGCCTTATCCTTCACAAACTGACACCATGAAAACTCATGGTTCATATGGCACCCACTACTGCCTTGTACAATTATCCTCCATGGATGTTTCTTAGCCTCAGAAATCCAAACCTAACTTCCAACTTTGTCTTTTGCATTCAAACTATATCTGGATTTAAGGCTAAGCTACTGGGGAAAAAAAAAAACTACCTTTTATCAATCTTGTATATTCCAATCCAATTCTAGCATCATATATAATTTTTGTTTCTTCCTTTATACTTACTACTAGTAATTTGAACTGCCAAAAGGTGCAGAAATGGCAGCAGAAAATGCAGGCAGAAGAAGTTCCAATACTCAGCTCTTGGACGAACTTGAAGCACTCAGCCAATCCCTCTATCAGACTCACACTTCAAATTTGACTAATCGAAGAACAGCTTCTTTAGCCCTTCCTAGATCCTCAGTTCCCACAATCTCCTCTGTGGACAATGAGAATAAAAATGAGAACAAGCAGATCAATCCAAAGCCAAGAACAAGGCGTATGTCTTTGTCACCGTGGCGCTCTCGGCCAAGGACTGATACTACTGAAGAAGAGGAGCAGAAGCTTAGAAGTGCTAAGAAATATTACAAGAAGTTCGAGGAAGACAAATCAGATAGCTCAGAGAAGAAAAGTCTTTGGAATTGGAAGCCAATTCGAGCTCTTTCCCATATTGGGATGCAGAAATTGAGCTGTTTGTTCTCTGTTGAAGTTGTAACTGTACAAGGACTTCCAGCTTCAATGAACGGGCTTCGCCTATCTGTTTGTGTGAGGAAGAAAGAAGCCAAGGATGGAGCAGTGCAGACAATGCCATCAAGAGTTCAACAGGGAGCTGCTGATTTTGAAGAAACCTTGTTTATAAGGTGCCATGTTTATTTCACCCCAGGAAGTGGGACACAGATGAAATTCCAGCCTCGTCCATTCTTGGTATATGTTTTTGCAGTGGATGCTGCAGAACTTGATTTCGGGAGAAGTTCGGTGGATTTGAGTAATCTGATTCAAGAATCAATAGAGAAGAGCTTCGAAGGAACACGAGTTAGGCAATGGGACACAAGTTTTATTCTTTCAGGAAAGGCCAAAGGAGGAGAACTTGTTCTGAAACTGGGATTTCAGATCATGGAGAAAGATGGAGGTCTTGGGATTTACAGTCAGGCTGAGGGTCAAAAATCAGCAAAAAACAAGTCCTCTGTTGCTCGCAAACAGTCAAAAATATCATTCAGCGTCCCTAGCCCAAAAATGTCCAGCAGATCAGAGGCCTGGACTCCTTCTCAGACCGAGCGAGCAGAAAGTATTCAAGAAATTGATGACCTGAATCTTGATGAACCAGCTCCTCCATCTGCAGCTTCTCCGTTTCCCAAGAAGACACAAGTTCCAGAAACAAAGCTGGAGGATGATCTCCCAGACTTTGAAGTTGTGGATAAAGGTGTGGAGATTCAAGAAAAAGAAGGCAGTGAAGCAGGGAAATTTGAAGAGAACACTGAGAAAAAATCTGTCTCAGGTGAGATTGTGAAGAAGATTGTTCACGAACAATTCCATCTGACAAGACTCACAGAACTTGATTCTATTGCTCAGCAGATAAAAGCTCTAGAGTCAATGATGAGAGAGGAAAAACCAATGAATATGGATGAAGAAACTGAATCACAAAAGCTAGATGCAGAAGAGGAAAATGTAACAAGAGAATTTCTTCAAATGCTCGAGGAATCAGACATCAATGATGTGAAGCTTTATCACCATGAAGTCCCTCAACTGAAGCTGAAAAGTGATGAAGACTCTCAAGCAGCTGAATCCCAGGTATATGTACCAGACCTTGGAAGGGGACTGGGCTCTGTAGTTCAAACAAGAAATGGGGGCTACTTGGCAGCCTTGAATCCAATGGATACTGTAATGGCTAGAAAAGACACTCCTAAACTGGCAATGCAAATCTCAAAGCCAATGGTCTTTCCATCAAATGTAACAAATGAATTTGAGTTATTCCAGAGAATGGCGGGTATTGGCATTGAAGAGCTTAGCTCTGGGATTTTATCTATGATGCCTATTGATGAACTCATGGGTAAAACAGCAGAACAGATAGCATTTGAAGGCATTGCTTCAGCTATTATCCATGGCAGGAGGAAGGAAGTTGCAACCTCAAGTGCTGCAAGAACCATTGCCTCTGTCAAATCCATGGTAACTGCAATGAACACGGGAAGGAAGGAAAGGATTTCGACAGGCATTTGGAATATGAGTGAAGATCCACTGACATTAGATGAGGTCCTGGCATTCTCACTGCAAAAGCTGGAGGTCATGGCAGTGGATGCTCTAAAAATTCAAGCTGATCTTACTGAAGTAGATGCCCCATTTGATGTTTCCCCACTTGGTGCAAAGACAATTGCAGCTGATGGGCAGCAAAGTACTCACCTTCTTGCTTCTGCCGTACCACTTGAGGAATGGATGAAAACCAAGACTGCCGGCAGTTCTACAGATAATGGAGAGTCTGCAGATATAACGATTTCTGTTGTCATTCAGCTGCGCGATCCCCTTAGACAATTTGAGCCGGTTGGAGGCCCAATGATAGCATTAATTTATGTAAATCCTGTTGATGAGAAACCTGGCAAGTATGATGAGGAAAAGAGGTTCAAAGTGACGAGTTTGCATGTTGGCGGTCTGAAAGTAAGAAGCGGAATGAGGAGAAATCTATGGGATACAGAGAAGCAGAGGCTCACAGCTATGCAGTGGCTGATAGCATATGGATTTGGGAAGGCAGGAAAAAAAGGAAAGAGCTTGGTTACCAAGGGACAGGACATTTTGTGGAGCATTTCTTGTCGAGTAATGGCTGATATGTGGCTCAAATCAATAAGAAATCCGGATGTCAAATTCACTAAGTAGGAGAGAATTCATTCATTAGTGTATACTGTTTTTTCCCCTCCATAAACAAGCTAGATGTAGCACTTCTATTCCCAATATGTATAGGCAAAGGCGCATGTATCAGATGTCAGGACAAATTATGAATAAAAAGCGAGATGTTCTCTATTTCCTTTTCTGATTGCATCCTTAGCAACAATATCACCTGATTGAGTCTGCATACCTGCAACTTCTTTGCCAAGTAAAGCACAAGAAAGATGACTGAATAAGTTTTGCCATTTCTGAAAACCCTGAAGTGAGGCTCGCAAACATTCTCAATTGCACATTTTAATTTATTGAAAGCACTGTATCATCATCAGCAAATGACCATCACTGCATATCCTTAGCATCAGGAAGGCAAGTTGATCATCCAAATGACACTGCAAGTTGATATTAACTCTCATTAGTGAAAGTCCTACGTCCTTCATCTTCTTTACAGTTTCCACCAAACAACCTTAAATTTTGGATGGTTAGTATCATCTACAATGAAGAATTGCACCCTGTTATCGACCTCAATCCAGCTACAAAGCTGGATTCTTACTCTCTCTCAATTAACTTTTGAAAGTACAGAAGAACTCCATTTTTAGCTCAGGTTGGCATAGAGAAATCTTGCTGGATTGGAAGAAAAGAAAAAGGTAGGAAGATGTGATGGAGGAAACTTCACTGAATAAGCTGGGGGCTATTAAGCATCAGAGAAGACAGGAGGAAGTTATAACTTAAAGATTAGGACTGTGAGGCATTAGATGTCATTAGCACAACATGTTTTACATTCTATGGAAGGTTGCTTCAGGTCAGTGTATGCTTAAATCTTGACCATTGACGCAGCAGCCCAAAATAGGCAACTACAGTCTGGACTAGAAGTTGATCATTAGCTAGGCAGCAGGTATGATTCTGCAGAAACTGCTTGAATAACATATCTTTTTTGCACAAACCCAGCTTAACTTTTCCACTTTGGTGGCTGAATCATGAAAATGCACTGCATAGAGCTATTAGTAGTAAAAACATCAAGCACGCCCCTACTGTTCTCTTTTTTTAGCTTTGTTGCAAAAGTAAGAACATCATAGCTGGCATTCTCAAACCAAAACCATCCACAATGAAAGATCATGTCAATCATTCGCAACCTCTGTTAGCATCGAAGTATATGGCAACTTTAGATCATGCATAACAAGTGAGATCTGAAAGACAAATGTTTCATTGCAATGGCTATATTTCCAAGAGTTCTGACTCTTCCAGCTTCATGCATATTAAAAAATGTTATTTCAGCATCTATTTATCACAATTCAGCAACAACTAAAAATTTCTATTTTGATTTCAACAATATCCCTCATAGGTCATATCTCAGATTCCACTTGCCATTAATGTTTGCATTGAGTGTCCAGTTATTTTCTCTAAACTGCATGTATGGAACCTGAAATAACATTGGATGAAAAAAGAAACACAAGTAAACAGACATAGTGTAATAAAAACAAAAAGATAGAGTACTCAAAAGAAGCAAATTGAAGAATAGAGAGAACATTTTACTGCATCAAAGCACACACTAACAGAGAGCTGATTTTAGCATGATCAAGACAATGGCGCAAAACAAATAGACAGGTACCTTTAAGAACCCCAAGATATGTTTTGTATGTTAAATCTACCCAAACTTTCAGTAAGATATCCTAACCGCTGTTTTACAGCTATAACTTACCCTGAAATGTTCTAAATATACGCATATACGCTGTCCCTCGCTCTTAAATCTATCTGGTTCATAGTGATCCAATTAAACTTGTCATAGCATATATCAAAATGAGAGATTCCTATAACTTCGAACATGAAAAGTAGATCTGAGTAGTTTCAAGGTTCATATCAGTTTTAGAATATTGACTGAATTTCTTGACTACCATGTTTCAGTTATTTAAGTAACAAGCATTTTGCATCCTGGATAGATTCGCACAGCGTGTCATCGATTGTAATAAGCTCATAGATGAGTGCTAGCAAAGGTTATAAGTTTATGACATATCGATCAAAGTACACCAATATCATTGCTCCAAGATACTCTTCCTAAGTCAAAACTTATTTACATAGACATTAAACCAACTACAAAGTGTTTATCAAGTAATTTAGCTATTAGGAAAACATAAGAAAAATAAAGTTCCAACACAGGAAATGTAATTTAGGTACGCAGGTTGAAAAGAAAAAAAAAAAAAAAAAGGTTCTCATTCAATAGTTTAATAAGCCCTCACTTTGTGATCTCTGTGTGTATTTACGTTGATTTCTTATAGATCTAGGTTGATCAATGGAACAATAAAGTCTTATTTGCTTCACCTTTTCGTTCTGTTAAATGGAGGAAGGTGGAAGCTTTACCAATGAAAGAAATTACCTTATCAAAGATTTCGTACCCAACTTTGAGCCTCACATCTTGGTCTTTTTTGAAATCAGGAATGATCCAAGTAAATTCAGCAGCTGCTCCATACTTCTTCTGTCAAAATATTACAATGCAAAAACAGAAAAAAGAATTATTGTATTAGGTAGTAGTTTCTCATGGCATTTGCCCAAATTCTACAAGAGGACAAAGTAAACTATTTCCCATCAAATTGCTGATTTGAAATAAAATTAAGAAAGAAATACTCAATTAATCTCACTTCTAAGAAAGCACCAGAAGAAACACAACAGAAAGACCAACCTGTTTGAATTCCTGGTCAACATCACACCTCCCCTTAACATGGAAGTTAATTTTCTCATCATTGGTCACCGCATATCTCATCTTTGCTCGGACATTACAACGATATTTTTCCTTCCGATTGTAAAGCAATCCGACACCAAGACTTCCTGACAACTATTAATAAAAAAAATAAACTTTATTTAAGTATGCATCAGCACACAATGAAATACTTCTATTACTAATTAAAGGGTTGAATTTTAATGGCTCATTCAGAGTAGTTTAACAAACAAAAGATTCAAACTTGACAACAAAAGAAAGTGTACATACATCTGGATAGAAGTGCCTTATCATAACACCTAGCTGAGTGGGAGCACCAAGCCGGGTGTCCAGTTCTCCATGAAGCTACATACACAACACAACACACAAAAACAGTGATGAATTTGAAGGAACAGCATTCCCAATTAAAGAAATGTTGAATAAATTCACAAGAAAAAGGGCGCAAAAAGCATAACGAGGAACCTGCAAGTGAGTGACGGAGTCGATTGGGTACTTCTCCTTGGCATGGATTCTAATGGTCTTGGAATCTCCGCCATACCTGAGTGAGGTCTCCATTTCTGGGATGCTTTGGTTTTTCTAGCCAGAGTTTGCTAATCATGGAAATGGCGATTGCCACAATGCCACCAAAGCTCCCTCACTCACACAGGTTTCTTTTATCTGTGATGAGCGATGAGGACATTGCCGTAGTACGCTGCCTAACCCTCAAATTTATTGACATCTATGCCCCTAACACCCTTTTCAACCTTCTTCCACATTTCTTTTATTCGCCAAATTAGTAATCTTTTTTTTTTTTTTAGGAAGCCAAATTAGTACTTAAAATGATTAATTTCGTTTTGGTACTATATAGGCCATTTCACTCAAAGATGTAGTGATTTTTGGCCAAGTCAAGTAGTCAACTATGAAATTAGTAGGACTAGTATGCATAATTTAGTAGCTAAAATAATCTTATCAATGATATAAATTTATAATGATTTTTTAAACCAAAAAAATTATAATGTTAATAAGACTTCAAATTATGCTCACAAAAATTGTCACATTTTTTTTTAAAAAATGGTAGTGGGCGATTTAAGTTTTTATGAGAAAATTCAGAAGAATAAAGAATATATAACAATATTCCTTTAGTTTCCTTTTTTCTATTTTTATAACTAATTCTCCCTTCATCCTTAAGTCATTGTAACTTTTTGAATCTTTAAATATGACTATACTATATTTAAAATACTCTTAATTTTTTTCTTTTATAAATGCGATTTTCACTCTTTCGAAAAAGAGAAAGGATATGAAATAAAAGCTAAAGTTAGAAGTATATCATAATTATATATTAATAATTGAAAAATGATTTTATTTAAGAAGGTTAAGGCAGCCTTTCAAAAAAAAAAAAAAAAACAAAGGTTGAGGCTAAAAGCATTTATATTTAAAAGACAGATGGAGTAATTAATGTTAACTCTTTAAACTTTTAGTGAGAAATTAAAAAGTTAAATGATTAATGATCAAATAGGTGTAAAGTAAAAATTTCAGGGACTAATTGTATTTAACTTATTAATCTTGTGTTTGACTTGGACCGAAAAGTAAGCAAGAATCAAGATTTTGATAAAATACCTATATAACGACTCAATAATACAGTAAACTTTAAAATTAATTGTTAAAGACTAAATAGATGAAAAAAATTACATCGAAAATTAATTAAAGAATAATCATTTTTATATCATTTAGTTTGGAGAAATCGAGATTTTAAGTTTTAACCCATCACATAAATCAATGTCTAATCGATTTGATTACTTCATTTCAAGACTTCTTTTAACTTAATATTCACCTCTTATTTATACCGATTACAAACAATAATATTAATTTTGAATTTACATTTCTAGTAAAACTTTTTAAGCATTTTAACATATGCCTTAAATTCCCTCAAAATATAAAAGAAAAAAAAGAATGCCTTCAATAGTTTAGTAGCAGTAGATGCTTAACATCTCAAACACTTCACCCTTCCCTTTAATGCGTATTGTCGACTCGTATTGATTTTAAAATAATCGTTAAGCGTTAACATTTGCACCCCCTTGTCAATCTTTTAGGGTAACAAGCTACCTAAGAACCAATACAATTATTTGCGTAAGCACATTTGTATCAAGCAGAACACATCATGCTGGTGATGGTAACAAGCTTAATGATCCGTGCTACCTCCTAATCCTAAACTAAACACATGCATTATTGGGAAAGGAAGGTCCAGAACAATTCGGTTGGAAAGTAATCCCAGGGGATGACAACATCCACCTTCATAATACTATCTTGAATTTCAGATTTCAAAATTTCCTGCTAAGCAAAGTGAAAATTAGTCCCTAAATTGACATCTTGATATTGGAAGGGTTACACAAGTTCAACATTTTCTCTAGACCACGAAAATTTCAAAACCAGTGACAGTATAATTCAAGTTTTAATGTCGAACTTCATTGAGCTACTTCGGCAGTTGGTATTGCACTAGCTCTTCTCTCTACCATCATATTTGGAGAACTAATGGAAAAGAACTCCAGTAATATGGAGGTCATCCTTTAACATCAGCAAATGTCTAAGGTAACTGCAAAACTTCTTCACTATCACTGCATGTAAAATGAGAAAGATCTTTCAAGTTGGGTGAACTTGTTACCATTTTCCGAGGGATTAGATCTCATCAATGACTTCAAGTAGATCATCAACTTCCTGTCTCAAGACTGTAATTCTCTGCTGCAATGAAGCAACACGGTTCTCAATATCCCGTCCACCAGATTTTTTCTCAAAAGAATCCATGACTGCAGAGTGTTTCGCCATAACCTTGTCCAGCAGTTCTTTCTCCTTGGCAACTAGTTCATCCACCTATATGAACAGCAATTCAACGTTTTAACTACCAGGAGGAAAAATGCTATCAGAAAGCTTTATTATAAACCCCAAACTAACATAGACCTATACAAACCTAAAACTGTACGCTCTTTATTTCCATTTTAAATAGATTAGCATAGCAATAAAAACTCAACAACTGTGCAATCATAATGACTTTCCAATCGAATATCATAAACTCCCCATTTGGCCATAAACAATATAGGATCATTTAGCCAAGCCAGAGAGAAAAAAACTAACTCCAAGACAAGTCAATAACCTTGGGCAGTATATGAGCAGCATGTGAAGAAGACTGTAAGGATGTCATTAAAGGCTTCAGTGAAAAAGACAATTCCTTGGAAAGCTCCTTCAGTGCACTGTCGGCTGCTTTTCGTGCTGCCTTGCAAGCTTGGACATCACCTGTCCTTGAGAGATCACGCAATGATGCTTCAAGCTTATCATGGATCACCAACGATCGGCTCATCAGACCCTGGAATTTCTGAATGGATGTTTGCAGCTAAAACATAGCAAAAAAGTATTACAGTGTGTCTGATTAGGATTAAAAAGAAAGCCTAAAATCAACCTACCTCATCCCATTGCAATTTTGCTATATAAGAAGCAGAAGATTTTGAGATGGTCATGTCTGCATGCATATATATGATGCAGGCGACAAAAAAGAGGAAAAACCCAGAGATTAGCATCAATGGCTCCCGCAACAGGGAAAGGCTGCTGAACCTGTAATAGACCTGTAAAAAGATCATAAGATAAAAAGGACAAGACACTAATACAATAAAACTAATATAAATGGCAAAATGAGCAAGTGCTATGCTCATTCACAGACAGCAAATAAACGAAGAGGGGCTGACATCATCATTAATGACAATACAAGACCAAACTGACATGGCTCTGCTCCCAAATAACCCAAGATGAATAGAGGTCCAAATGAATGGCTCTTCTGATAATAAAGAATGACAAAAAGAAACCTTCTAGCTATCATTTATTTACTACAACATATAAATACCACAGATGTTATGCTTTTTGCAGGACCTCTGACCACTCAGGATACATTTAATTCGGACAACAAAACAGATCAGATTACAAAAAGATCGGGAGTAGACAAGGTAGAAGATACTAAATGGTTTGTTTATTTCATTTTGTTACGAAAGAAAGGAAATACTACCATCCAGAGAAAAATCACAACAGACCATTTAAACTAAGAAGGCCTAGAGAAAAATGACTTCTTTCCATATTATAAACCAAAAACAAGGTGAGGCAAAAGAATTTTAAACTTTCTTTCTCTTAAAAACCTTCCCCTCAAAATAGCCTTAGAGCCATAGATAAGCAGGCATGAGCAAACACACCGATATTCACAACCTGACTCCATTTTTCTCTCTGCAGTAATCCTTAATAGATAAATATCAACCATACCACTATGTCTATGCTATCTAGAACTGTTTTTGATCAGCTTTGTCCGAGAAACAAAGTTGTGAACCTAAACCAACTTAGGTTGCAAGATTCTGATTCAGTTTTCTACTCAGAAGAAAAATTGGAAATACATGTAAACCCTCTATTAGATTCTTTTGTTAAGGGTATTATGGTATTAGGGTTTAGTAAGAAACAGAATATTAAGAAACAGAATCTTTTGGATTCATTTCCATTACTGAGAAGCATAATCTATATGGCATTCTCGATATAACCCATAAAATGAAGACTCACATTTCAATACTCTTTTCCTCCCTGTTTCCTTTCCTAGTGAGGTGTCTGGTCTAGCTATTGTCGTCACAAAGTTGAATTACTGAAAGGCTGATTTCATTGAACACAGAAAAGATAAACTGAAAGCACAGGCTGTTCAGAAGAATTATCGAGGGAACTTCCAATTGGAAATCAGAAAGGAGACAGTATATCCAACTAATAAGAACTTGGAACCTTATCTTATGTTCTACTCTGTCTCAATTATCTTATATGACCTATGTGCTCATAGAATGCATCCAAATGATCAAGTTAGTTCTTTCAAATGGTGTTTTTAAGTTTGCAAAG
This sequence comes from Apocynum venetum, assembly GCA_019593545.1. Taxonomy (NCBI): domain Eukaryota; kingdom Viridiplantae; phylum Streptophyta; class Magnoliopsida; order Gentianales; family Apocynaceae; genus Apocynum; species Apocynum venetum. Next base: position 6,459,605 of record SRSM01000124.1, on the reverse strand, counting down.
GCAGGCCATATATGTAAAACAGTCAAAAACAAGTTTGGGCCCAGAATCATTTCTCATCGAGAATATTAACAGGTTTGCCATCAAGCTGTACAGAACAATACTATGTTCACTTGTGGCATTGGTTATGTGTCATTTCTTTGTCACTTGTTTGTGCTAGAGACTTAGATTTGCTTTTGTCTCCCAGTATTGAAATATGACAAAGCATTACCTGAAAATACTGGTTATGCTCTGGCACAACATTCATCCTTTCCAACACAACTACTGGTCTACCCACTATATCCAAATGGGAAAACTTAAGCTGCAAATACCAAAAAATGACTGTAAGAAGTATAGAGAGGCATAAACAGCTTATTTCTCAAGAAGACCCGTGTATAAAGTAATTCAGTGGTTCAACCATACCTCTTCTGACTGTTTGACAGCAAATGGGGCAGAAACAGATATGTCTGTTGAACCCTCGGGTAGAACAACCTATAACAAAAAGTCACTGCTGTAAATAGCTCTGGAAAGAAAATCTGTAAATACTGTAGTGACTCGTGCATGAAGATACTAAAGCCAAATAGTAAAATAAAATCCAGAATACTTCCAACTTCATTGCTGATCTTCTGATATGAACACTGAAATGCTAGAAAATCTATACCTTCACAATGAGATTGTCAATAACCAACTCATGCATTGGGCAACCAAAAGAGATATTAATGAAACGCTTCCCTCCCGACTGAAACAAGAAATCCCGAAGGGGCAAGCCATAACCAATCGTAAAAGTAGTTCTCCAGCCACCAAACATAGGATACCTTGGTTCAATTTCCAGTAGGGTCTGCAATTTGAGAGAAACTCGTTAATATCAGAAGAATCACAGGTAGCCTAGCCTTAAAGAACCATTACCTTAGTTGAATCGCCCCATAAACTAGATGTTGAAATATTGCCAATCTCATCTCTGTAGTAAACAGAGTGAGCTCTTGGAGGTAATTTTGCAACCAGATGCCTGAATGCTGCTGCACCTCTAATGTGGGGTCGAGCTTGATAGTCAAGTCTGATATTTTCAGAAAATGATAAAAATAAAGTTCCCATATTTTACATTAAAATGGCAAAGACAGTATAAAACATCTTAGTTTGTGTTCTCTCATCTTCTATCAGATTTTGACATTAAAATAATTGAGACAAGTATAAACACCTTGTTTGCTTTCTTGAGGATGCCTCATCCTCTTTCTTAAACAACTTCCTTGCATTAATGCAATTTATGCTTTCATTTTCATCAGAAGAAGAAACTAGAATAAAACTGAGAATACCTTGAGAACTCCCCAGTGCTCTGAGCACCTGCATGGATAAGATTGTAGTGTTCGGTGATTTGCACATTTCCCCAATGAGAAATTTCAATCTCTCTCACCAACTCTTGGGCCACAGCAAAAGGTGCATTGCTTACAAAATGAATCACAATAGGTGAGTATGAGAAAGATGGAAGATTCTCATAGGGTCCATATTTAATCTCTGAACCTGAAACTTTTGTGTTCTCAAGTTTTGTGTATGATTCTACTCTAGGCTCGGGTAATTTAACAGTAAGTGACTGGGCCTTGACAGTATATGGGGAGAGATAGTAAGCACTATCCTGGAATACAAGAAGCTGGATATCAGCTTGAGTTATTTTTTCAGGGAATGGTCGCAGTGTATGGGTGAATGCTGCCCTAACCTCCAGCGTCACTCTTTCCCCTTTGCTCAATTCCTTTGGTAGAGATACCGAATACCAAGTTAATGCTGGTGGCATCCCTTCAGGGTTTACAGATTGAACAGTAAGAGGGTGGGAATACCTTTTTGATTTCCCTTTCTCTTCACTGGTGGTTACTGTAAAAAAGGCTAAGTTCTTGGCTTGATAATCAGGAAATGGAAGCAAAACCTCTGATACTGCATCAGACCCAATGTTCTCCACCTGGTAGAAAAGTATTCCCAGATAAAAATCAGTCCAAAAATGAGTTCAAAAGTCCATTCAAGCGTTCCCTTTCTTTCACCCCTTCTGGCTACATAACATATGTTGAGAAATATACAAAAAGCCTGAGATAAAGGAAATAGATCAAGAAGAAAAGGCATTGGTAATGCACCTTCAGCGTTGTAACGGAGCGCACAATCTGTGACGTCAAATCAATCTGTAATGGAGTTATGTTAGAGAATAACAACTTACAAAAGCTAAACTTCAAGAAAAGTTGAAATGCATATCTACAAGTGACAATTCCAGCACTCGAATTAATTAAATTAAGACCGCTACAAAGTCAAATTCTGATTATTAGGCTCAGCAACCTGCAAAAGCTAAACTTGAAGAAAGTTGAAATGTATATCTCAAGGATAAAAAAAAAAAATCTAGTACTCGAGTTGATCAAAGAGTATACAAGCTCCAAAAATTTAAAATGTCAATTTCTACGCAAACAAATTTTACAGGAACAGTGAATCTAATTCCAACACTATGAAAATTATACTTAAAATTAATTTCCACTTGATGATTGTATCCAATTTCACACTAAATCACTATTAGTTATAACAATCCATGATTTTTTTTTTATTTTTAACAGGAATAAAGCCCAAAGCCAAGCGTCAAACTCAAAAAACTCACTGTCACATGTGTGCCGAAAGTACATATGCAGAGGGAGACAGAAGACGTACCCGTCGTTCAACCTTGGATAGGACTAGATCGGAGAGCACAGGCGAGCAGAGCGCATAAAAACCCAAAATCAAGATCAACAGATCCAGACGAATTTCTCTCATTTTCACTGGTCTCATTCGGGTCGACGATCAGAATGAACAACGAATGAAGATCGCCGCCGAGAGATAGAGGAGAACGTCGGAGTCCAGTAGTCTCACTATCGGGGGTTTAGGATGCTTTTGGGGGTGTATTCTAGTGAATTCCCAATTCAAGGGGTGTTCCCAACGAATTTGAAGGTTTGGAATTTTAATTTGAAAATAAATTCATTGTTCTTAATAAAAATATTTATTTACAAAATTTCTTTATTACAAAAATATTCAAATTTTTTTATTACCTTTTAATTAATTATTACCGGGGGGGGGGGATAATTGTAAATAAGTTCAGGATTGTTAGGTTATTGTATTTATAGGAAAATGAAAATGAGATGCTTATGTTTTTAGTAAATATGCACTAAATACAAGTTTGATGTGAAAATTCGAAAGAGTTTGACTTGTTATTAGAATTTTTTGTGAGAATATAAGTTTTTATTTATTTAGTTGTTAATTTTTAAAATGACTAAATTAATAATGTATTATTTTAGATGAATTTGGTTGATGCGTGAAAGAAACCCTTTTATTTCTCCAAGCTTGTTTAATGGAACTATAATTTATCTATTATTGGAGGTTTATGGCATTAGGTAAGCAGTGGACAGTGGTGATATTCGTCTATAAAATGTGGGGTTTACAAATTATGTAATAACTTAGATATTTAATTTAAAATATTATTTAAAAATAAATATTTAATTTTGAGAGGGAAGTAATAAAATCAAATTTTCAAATCATTCTTTCAATATTTTAAAACAATATTTAATATTTTTTACAAGAAATGTTTGTTGACATTCTTTCAAATCTCAAAAATTCTTTGAGATTTAAAATAAAGTTAAGAAACCTATTAGATTTCACATAAAAAAGTGCACATCCATTTTACTACTATACTACTTTTGTTTTAAAATATAAATTGTTTTTAGATTTTTATACTCAAACTAAAAATTACAAGTATAATAGTTTTTAGCATCAAACTTTTTGAAGATCGAAGAACTTAGTCATTACTTTAAAAATTAAGAAAGAACACATGTATAATGTTTGGAATGAAAGCAAAGAAAAAAGAGATAAGTAAGCATAATGTTTAAAGAAAGTCAATAAATACTTACCAAAATTTGTAAAATAACTAATAATTTTGTGTAAAATTTTCTAAGATTTATATGTAAAACATAAATAAATAGTTTTTGGTACAATATATATATATATATATATATATTGGAAGAAATAGAAAAAAATGTACTACTCTACTTGTCACAAAATAAAGATTTTATTTTTTTTACTTGTCATAAAATGAAATCAAAGTAATATATATTATTCTCCCTATTATACCCTTCTTAATAATATAATCATTAGAGTATTCTACTTATTATTTTCAATATAAAAATCATACTTCATTTGTCCATTTTTATAAAACGTTTTAGCTAATTTCAAACAGATTAATAAATTATTTTATTTTGCACTATATCCTTATTTATTTTAATCTTTTTTCAAAAATGAATTATTTGTTATATCTTTTTCTCTCTTAATAAAGCAGGAGTAAATTTGAAAATTACATACACAATAACTATAAAAGGATAAAATAATTTGTTTAATGCATCTTATAAAAAGTGATAGAAAGTGATGAAGGCAATATATAAGAAGCCTAATTAAACTCTCCAACTATTAAGTTTTGACATTTTAACACTAAACATATTTAATATTGATTTTTTTTCAAAACATATTGTAGTCTTTCTCTTTAAATATTATATTAATTATAAATTTTTCTTTAGAAGCCTAAAACTCCATTCCGTAAGTAATTATTTTTTTTATAACAGAAAAAAACTAAAACTGTAGAAACTTTATTTAATGAAATACTAAAAAAGCTAGAGTGTTTATCAAGAAAATAAAAATCAAATGCTATTTGTAAATATATATTATTTTATTTAAAAAGGGTCTCAAGTTATGGAAAATTTTAGAAAGATTGACATGCATATTGTACCACACCTGCTGCGTATCTTTGACTTCCAGAAGGATTCAAGATATGGAAGTTTGGAACACATTAAAGCATTTCTAAGATCAGGTTCCTTGATCATCAAGAAATTCTAGTCCGTGTAGGTTTCGGAACACAACCAAATCCTACTCCTCCTAGGATTCTGTCTGTATATATATGAGATAATTGAGGAAAAGTTTCTCATATTCAGTTTTCAGACACAAAATAACAGTTTGGTCTCGTCTCAGCAGTATCAAGAACCCCATTCTGTCTCCTCTAAAACCCTGAGAAGATTTGCCAACAATGAAGAGTTGCAAGAAACCAGAAGAAGATCCATCTCATAAGCAGGCGCTAGAGCTTAGCAAGAAGGAAGAAGATTCTTGCATTGTGCAGAAGCAGCCCATCAAGAAATCAAGGAGACCGCGGATGCGAGTAATCATGCCAACAAAGAAGTTCCGCTTTACATTCAACTGGGATCCCAATATTGAGGATTGGATAACTAGAGAAGATGAAAGAATTCTTAGTATGGTTGATTAGTCTATGTTTCATCAAAAATAACATGTCTATGAATACTTTTCTATGTTATGAGTCAGTAGTAAACAGAAGAAAGAATGAATGTAGGACAAAGAAATTGGTCTACTCCGCCTTCTTAGTGCCACTCTGAACAACGTGGCATAGGTATCATTTTTTTCAACCAAGTAGGAAGTTCGATCTCGTCTTGAACAATGTACATTAAATCTTTGAGGTTCAGATGCATCTCTCACTTCCCTTCCGGTGGTTTTACTTCTAAAAGTTCAATATTCAGATCAAATGTAGCTCCTGGCTGCAAAATTAGTTCAAGAAACATAGTGAAATTAGCAGCAAATGCTATTGATTAGGTAGGCATATTGTTATTCTAACATAGTGAAATTCTCTTCTGTACTCTATACTAAAGCATAAATTTTATTTTTCTTTTAAATAGTAAATCATCTGTACTGCCAATGCTATATTAGTTTTATGGTTGCACGTTCAACGTCCACTGGAAGATTGATTCCAATCGAGCAAATAAGAAGCATTCCTGTTTTAATAGCACTTACAGAAGCTAGTTGCTATATCAATTAATTAAAGACTTCAGATACTCTGGTGGCCACATTGCCTATAGTTTGAAAATTAACTCTGTATTCATCAAATCTAATAGATATGGGATGCAAACTAATGTAAGTATCGTAAATTAGCCAGCACTAAAGTTACTGCATGAAGAAAGAAATTGTGTGAATCATGTTTTAGAACTTTGAAAACAATTGGCCAATTATTAGAGGTAGTACCGGAATCTCATTCATTCCCTTTTCGCCATAACCAGCTTCTGGAGGAACAATCACAGTACGCTGCAAAGAATAAAAGCCCAGTAACTGTTAAAATAATTGGTCACCTAGTTAAATAGAGGCAGCTAATTTGGACAGACAAAAAATGTGATCAATTGAACATTCTTCTATAGAAGAAAAGAAAGCCTTCACCTTTCCCCCAACTTTCATTCCTTCAGTTATAGTGTACATGGCCTTTGGAGGTTTTGGTGCAGCCTGTGCAGAGAATAGACCATTTGCATTGTCCACAAATTCACGCTTACGCTCTTTTCCTGGTAGAGCCCCAACCTGGAACTCATAAGGCTACGTGCAAAATAAATTTGTTAGTAATTTTCCCATTCACTACCATTTGTTCAGATTATTAATATGAAAAACAAAGAACCTGAGCAATTATGCGGTTTCCAGCCAAAAGCTTAGATTCTCGACTTGACACTGCAGTAATGCCACGGTATAAACAGTCAAAATGCACCTGTAAGGACAGTAGTGAGACATAGGTCAGGCTGATTCCATCATTAGAAGCAGATGAAAGTCAACTTCAGACGGACCTGCACTGTCATCCCTTTTTCAGCAACAGGACCTTTTCCTTCAGATACATCATAATATTTTATCCCGTCAGCTGATCAGAATAAAATTTTCAGTGAAAGGTAAGACAAGACAGATTACTAATGCTAATTACTTCTCCATGCTACTAATTCGGAGCTAGCTTATAATGCTATTCTAATTGGAGTGATCAGACATGCACTCGAGAAAATAACCGGTTTGATTTTATCAGACAAGTGCACTGTCATGGATCCATCAGAGATGCAACAGCAACAGCTACAGCATTCTCATGATTCCTAGAAATTTTCTATGGATGTCCTTCATATAAACTTTACCCTATCCATTAAGATGAATGCATGTATATTCTCAACAGAGATCCTGAGCGGGACACTTCAAGTGACAAGCATTTATAATACGATCCCTAAAATGAAAAAGATAGAAAAAGGGGCAGGTGTGTGTGTTTTACTTCTACCTTTTTTTTTCCCTTTTTACTTTTTTTCTGGGGTGGGGCCTGAGGGTTGTTTTGGTGAAAGATTCTTGCTCCTTTTATGCTAAGGCATTTTTGTTTTCAATGATTTTCCCATGTTACTGATTCTTCAACAAGTCTACATAATCTGTCTGGACTCAGCAGATCCTTTAGGGCTAGGACCAGAGAAGGCAAGTATTTCCACCAGGTGAAGACATTAGCATCATCTCAACCCACAGAACAATCAGAATTCTACTTGCCAAACCATTTATATTTGAAAACCATAGCAGCAGCAACCATCAGAGAAAGTTCACTCCAGAAATGCTCCAATGGGGTAAACCAATATTTTGTACTGTATTTCTTTATCCTATCCATCCATTACAAACCATAGAAAGAAAACCAAAGAAAGCTTTTCCACTGAAGACATGCACTATAGAAATTTAAAGCTTTATAATTTTATTCAACTCTCATTAAACAGAAATACTGTTGTTCTATATACCTCCTAGCTATCAACCAGAACTGCATCTCTTCACCAGTACAATATATTAGGAAGGAATTATCACCGAAAGAATTTTGAAGAGGCATTCTTTCTCTTTCTGCCTCTTTTCCACAATAGGGAAAAAGTATGAAGAGAACTATAAACAAAAGAATTTTGAAACCAGAAGTGATCAAAATATATGTGAAAGACGCAGTTTTTAAATATTTAAGAAAGAAAAGGATGCCCTTAATGTGAGGAGGACAATAAGCATGATATGAGCTTTATCCACAATTGCATACGCCAGAAAAATGCTTTCTCAGCTTCTTCTCCCATAACTACGAAATGGGAATATTTATCACAGAGAAAAAAAAAACTACGAAAAGGGAATCAGTAATATGAGAGAAGGTTTACCAATTGCCTTCTCGTCCACAATCAAGAAAATTCTCCGCGAAACAAGTTACAAATTTCATTCCCAACTTTAATTTAAGAAGCCCAAATTGAAGAAACCCAGGAAGAATCACTAAATATCATTTAATTTTCAAGAACGAGAACACAAACATTCATAAAGCAAGAGCCAGAAGCATCACTGAATTCATCCAAAGAACAAGAATACAAAGACTCACAAAGCAAAAGTAACAGAGAAGAGAGACTAACAGCTGGTGAAATAATCTTCAAGTGGGATGGCTTTCCTGCTGCGCCTCTCTCTAGCCAGCAATGGGTGGGGTGACAAGATGAGGCCTGAAGGAAGCACCGAGATCAAAATTATGGACCTTCTCGAAATGGGTAACTGTAAAACAACTTGCTTGGCTAGATTTCTTGTTGTGAGGCTGGTAATGGGTTCCAAACAATGAGAAGAAATGCTACATTGAATTGAAGCCATAGTTATTGGATTGCCACACCTATAGAACAACCAAATTATCCGTATTCTACTACTCCCAATTTGTTCCGCCTTATTTTTGTTTATCTACAAAAATGGATATTCGACGATGAAAGGAGTAACTCCACATACACCCCAAAGGTCACTCACTTTTGTAAAGGTTGACCACTTTTGTGTAAGGCTCTGCTTCCAGAAGGACCAACACTATATACTGTCTAATGGTAGGGGTCAATTTCTTTTCTTTTTTAATGGAGACCATGTCTAAGGAAAAATAGAGCGTGAAACTACCTCAATACTCAATAGTCCTCATTTCAACATTGACAATGTATTTGATTTGTCTATTGAACTTGATTGATTGAATCTAATTAATCTTAATTATATTATAGTGCATTGATGGTTTGAGTAAGTGGTAGAGTTAAGATCATTGAACTGTCCAATGTCTTGACAATCTCTCTAACGTTCATATATAAATTATTAACTTTACAGTAAAGCGTATTATTTTTCATAGTTTCCCTCTTTGCTTTATTGTCTTTGTGATTCACAATGAAGAGAATTAAATTTTCTTACTATGAAGACAAGAAAATGAAGACATACCATGATGATAAGGAAACTTGCATACCAAAACGAGTTTGCCTTACCATTTAGAAAAGCTCAGGGGCACTGGCTTGTTTGATTAATACCACCTTTGGCCAAGAAAATGAAGTGGTAGATGAATTGAAAAGGCAGCATAATTATGTAGGAAAAGCCTTATTAGAGTGTGTCTAAATGAATGCTAAAAACTGTGGTGTGCTATTTGATTGCATGCTACATGAAAACAACTCAAAACTGTGTTGTTCTATTTAAGTTTTTTGTACAAATGAGGCAATCAGCTATACGCCTCATGGTATGCACTCATTTTTGCATCAATAAAACGATCCCAAATGACAAGAATGCAGGCTCAAAGAGGTGCAGAACTTTATTCGTTTCGACCTCAACCTATCAGGCTCAGAGATCAGAATTTGTTAGGTCCAAGTTCCAATCAATGATGTCACTGCCTACAAGCCAGACTATTTCCATTTTCAGGTTTCACCTCAAATCAAGGGCCTGTGAGTAGATCACGGCCACCACTGTGCACATTTTTCCTGGGAGATAGATTTTCTCCACGGATATCCACACTGGCAGTGATGTTAGCAGTCCCCTGAGAAGACTGGCCAGGATCACCTTTACTTTGATATTGCATTTTTGGAGAATTATCAGGAGAATCATAGTCAACACTCCCACCTAGTGTCATTGTTGCAGATGTTTCTGGCTTCACTACATTTTTCTTTTTGGCATTCTTGGTCCAATTCTTTAGAGCCTTGGAAGTTTGTTCATCAAAAATTGATCTCTTCATTGTTGATCCCATCTGAGAAAGCCAGAGAGGAAAATACCATATCTCAATTTTAAGTAAAATCATCTAATATAAATTGCTGTGCTAAGCAGCAAGATGCAATTGAGAGTTTATATGATAGATGAAATTTCAATAAAGAAGCGGATCAGAAAAATGACACACCTGCGTAACTAGAGCATAAAGTGGAAGTGTAACATAGCTGCACATAAATTGGACTCCCATCCTGCTCAAAACAGGTTTCTTCATTTACTTAAACAGAAATGAAGCTTATAGAAACGATGTATGGCAAAATGAACCCAAAAAATTAACGATCACTATGTCTTTATGGAGTATAAGTTGAAAAACTCGCCCTCTGAGGACTAGAGGACAGTATAAAGACGTTTACCAAATAAGATGGTTCACAAGTTCTGCTTAACGTATATTTCCACAATGATAGCTATATTCAGAATGAATGTTGTTATGAAAGTAATTCTGAATTGGAGTTCCCTCTCATACACAAGACTTACCCAGTAGCAACTCTTGCCAGGGAAATACCGAGGTTGTCATGAAAGCAAGAATGCAATCCAAACTCATACTGCACCAGGAAAAGTATACTTAGTAGATTCAGTAATGAAGACATGAATAAGGAAAAGGAGAGTAAAATAAAGTTTTTCCATACCGTTATCCAGATAAAGTAAGTTATCTCGAATGCATTCTGAACAGGTACAATAGAGGAAAGAAATTCTGTTAGAGTTGTTATCATCCAAAAGGAAGACAAAAAAAATGCTCCTCTATTGCAGGAATTAAATTACTTAAATGTATTTCTTGAGAGATTCTCTCTGTCGAAATTGAAACAGATCCCTCACACATTATAGAAGTTTCATGTTCAAAGAAGAAGATTCATTGGATGCAGTCCATAGTTATTACTCATCCACACAATGTCAAAGATGGATAAGGAGGGAGTAGTTATGCAAGAATGCAAGAAGATTTCCTGTGAAGAAAAAAGATGCAAAACTTGAATACCTGAAAGAGGGTCAAATGGATAAGATAAAGAACTAATTTAGGCCATCCAAACCAAAAATGTCTGTCAGAGACTTGAACTAGGGGTATTCCCTGGACTACAGCATGCCTTTCTTGGATTTCAACAGCCATCTGTGTTATAATTGCCTGAAGCTTTGTACCAACTGCTAAGATTGTCTTTAACCAATATAAGTGTTAGTTATTCCTCTCTACCCCATTTTTCGAGGAAGGGGCACTGGATATGACAATTGCTTAAGAACCAAAACAAAATTAATGCTAAAACAGAAAGAAGAATGTTCTTACCGCGAATGGCATTATAGACAACCAAAACATGATCTGTGATCCTGAAACAAATAAAAGATATGATGAATTAAAAAAAATATACATTTAAATGTAGATAAATGTTGATAACTTGTTTCTTAAACAGCATCTGATCGGATAAACTTAAAAATGGAAATGAGAAGGGAAAGAAAAACCCACCGTGTACATTAAGAAGCAAATATATCACTGCAGATGCCCAGAGTAGTGGACTGGAAAGCACCACCAACACATTTAGTGAGAAGAATCTAATTTTTTAGCACAATAGAACATAGTCCCAAAGCAAGATTTCTAGGATAGACTGCAAGTACATTGCTATAATGAATAAGAAATGCCTACCTGATTCCAACCACAACCTTGAAATCATCTTCCAATGACCTTTTGATGTACTTTTGAAAGTTAAATTTACTTCCAGGAGCCAAATGAACCTAAAGAAAGTCATAAAGTTCAAAAAAGAGAGTCTGCATATTCAGAACTGAGAAATTCTGGGTTATCTGAAATCTCACTGAGATAAATCCGTGGCGCATAGTCAGGTAATCAGCTTTACGAACAGACCTAAAAATGTGTCGCCAAAAGCATGCCTGTAATTATTGAGAGTATTAACTGTCAATCTAATCTAAGGATGAACAAAAGAAGATAAACTGCAAAGCAATGAAAATACTAAGTGTTGCACTCTTAAATTTGTAACTACCGGCAGAATTTGATTAAAAAAGAGAAGGTGCTTAAATTTGCAAATTTTGCATCTTCTAATTTCAGCTAGAATGGTTGAACCCAAGATCATTGTTCTTACAATGTAAAATAGAATAGGCGTTCTGGTCATGAAACTGCCGGCATGTTCTTTCACAAAAGATGTTTCCTTTGTTAGCCTAAACCTTGAAGGATCTGAAAAAATTGAGGGCAGGGGGACACAGTCATCAGTAGAAGCGATTGATATTTTGACCATCTAGTCATAGATCGAAGTATCCAGAGAGCCAGTAAGCAATTAGAAAAGGGAAAAAAAAATGCAAAACATGTATCCCACAAGCAGAGATGAGTTTTCAAATAATATGCAACCTCCCACTTACCATTGGAAGCATCATCCTTAGCTGCCTCTCGTTCCCATTCCTTCCACCCGCGGATCTTAGCATAAGAAAATCACAAGTAAACAACCCAGGTAAATCATGTTGAATAAAGACAAAGATTCAGATCAAGACTATTAACATAGGCAGTTCCATCTTTATCATGAGGAAAGTATACTAAGACAAATAAAGAAATATAGGACTAGTTTGAATTTATTTCCCCCCCTTGTTCTGAGAAAAAGGAAACAAATTCACCTTTAATCTTCCCAGGAGCATTGTTGTTGCACCAAAAATAACATGGAATACTGCTAAGAAGAAAATGAAGATGTGTAGCTGATGTAATCCATTGATAGATATAACTGGCACATGCCCCTGTCATCAAAACTATAAGTCAGTTCAGTGTTCAAAAAACTGTCCATTTAGTTGGGGAGAATTTGATCTAACAAAAATTATAAAACCAATTTGAGGTGGAAATTCAGTTCTTTAATTCACTGTTTAAGGAAAAAACTTTATTTATCTAGCTAGAAATATACCAGGCAAGACAATAGGGGAATTCCTTGTTCCTACCTTTGAACATTCTGCTGCTGGACTGTCAGCTGCTAACATCCTGTGCTCATTCCACAAAAGCCTCCTGTGATGTTCTCCCTCACCCTTAGAAGGAGAATGTTTAGCAGCAGATTCCTTTAAGGGGCATGGTAACATAGTATTGGCAATCTTTTCAGTGATGCAAATTCGGGCAATGTAGTTCTGGCCAAATGTCAGAATTAGGGAAATAAACCCTAGAACCATAAGCTCTGCATGAATGTAAGTGAAGTGAAAGATTAATTATTATGAGGGATAGGTTTCAAAGGAAACAAATCTGAATTCTTACCAGTTTTAATTTTCTCCAAAGCGTCAACCAAAGCTTTCTTTTTTTTCTTTTCAAAAGCCTGAAACAAAGTTTAATATCAGCTTCACTACAAGAGCAAGCATCATTTATTTCTGGCTTATTCCAACTACTAGGAAAGTCTTGGGCTGATTAGAATGGGTAAAAGGCACAATTTGCTATGCCAAAAACATTACTATCACTTAGTTCAATCATATTGGATTTAGTCAAAGCTCAATTCAAACATTTACAGACCATTCTGAAAATACAAAACCAAAAAAGCAACTGTGGTTGCTTTCTGGCAAACATCATTAAACATCCCAAGAAAAAAAATTGATATTTATCCCTTTATGCACACAAATGAGAAACATTAGATACACAGGTGGACTAAGGATCTTTTTTAGGCAATAAATTATAGTTTTGTCTCAGGATTCAGTGATGGCTTAGATAGACTAATCTATCCATGTTTGAGCAGTAACAAAGCATTAAACATCCCGGCCTGAAGCATTCATCTCATGTTTATAGACAAGTTATTGTGAATAGTCATGATTCAGCATTTGCAAAGAGAAAACAAAGAAAAAATTTTATAGGTTACCTCCCCTATAAGATGAAGAACTTTCTCCAACAATGTGGAGATGACAACAATGATGGCACAGACTAATGCAACAGCCCATGTCGGAGTGGCATCTAGATCTCTCCCTGATCGCCCTCCTCCGGCCATATTCTTTCTCAACAAATGGCAGATCTAATTGCTCAAGAATGCAAGAAAAGTCTATTGTAAGTTATGGCAACCCAACGATCAAAATTGGGAAAATCAAGTGATTAACATTATTGTTGATGAGCAAAGGGAGCATTCTGTTTTTGCTTCCCAAGTATGAAATGATGGATGATAACAATGGGAGCCCGGCTTGAGGAAGTTGTAACGAAACTGAACCGGGATTGTACGGATAGGAAACTAAAGTTCATATGATTTTTATCGTTATCTTGACAATGAATTACAAGGTTTGACATAGTGAAACAGTGTTAACGAGTGTTAATAGGGATGTAGTTAAATAAGGTTAAAATATGACCACAAGAAAAGAACTTGTATGTATAGATTGATAGCACAAGTGATCAATTTGACCTTTTTTTCTTGAGGTAACAAGTGATCAAAATTTAATCAAGTAATAATTTTAGTTTGATAGTAAGATAGAATATAGGTGTAAACTTCTTTCCTAGAGATAAAAGGAATCAAGCCAAGACTTTCATTTTATTTTTTATTATATATTAAATCCTATAAAAAATGTTTCTCATAATCTAACCTAATACTATTAAATTGTAGTAAATGTTACAAAATAAAAATATTTCAAACCAATGAAAAGTATCTAACCTACTAAGTTTCGATTCAACATAATAATAATAATAATAATAATAATAATAAAAAGTTCATTGGGCGAAAAGATCATCGTATTCTTGGCCCTTTCCCTTCCTGATTCTCCCACAGTTTGGTGTGAATGGGGGGGAACTCCCCTTTGAATTTTGTAACATTGGTTAATGATTTTATCTATAAAGTTGATATTCATGAATTAAGTATCAAATTTAATATTAAACTAAATCTTATATTTTCCCTATCCCCTCAATCGTATTTCCTCACTCCCCAATTTTCCCTCTTTTTTTTTTAAAAAGGAATATTATTGATTTTCAACAATGTACAATTTTCTATTTTTAGTTATGAACTTTTATCTCTAACTTGTAAGAATTTTGTATTATTTTTTATTTTTAGTTATGAATTCTTATATTTTATTTTAACATTTTAGAGTTCAATACTTTTTCAATTTTTAATTAGAAACCTTTCAATAAGTAAAAAAAATAAAAAAAATCGACTATAATAGCATTCACCTTTAATCTTTTTTGGAATATTTTGAAAAACAAAATTTAAAAACTTGTCTCAATCGCTTCTTCAATAAGGAAAAAATGTTAGTGAAAAGGAAGAAAAAGTTGAATAGGCTATTAAGATGAATTTTTAAAATTTATCTTGGATAAAAAAAATTCACTAATCAAAAAATTCTATCATTAAAAATTAAAAATAGTACTGAACTCTAAAAAATTAAAATAAAATATAAAAATTCATAATTAAAAATAATTCAGGATCGAAAATCGATAATTCAAAAAAAATTAAAAAATTTAGAAGGGAAGGCCATTTCTAGTTGTCTAAAATGATTGTCCAATCCCGCTTGCACCAAGCTACATTTCTGATAAATTTCGGGTTACGTGTAAATATGAGACTCAAAATACATCTGCTCTTAAATCAAAACGAAACATATATATATATATATATATATATATATATATATATTTCTGCCATGATTAACAGTATTCTTTTTTTTGGCTTTAAATTTTGTTAGACAAATTTTAAATTTGTCAGGAAGCTCCTCGATGCATGTTATCAAAACAAAAACTATGGCTTGGCTGACAATGTAAATCAAAGGATTAAGTGAAAGACTAAATTGCTAAGATGGAATGTAAATCTAGCTCTATATTCGCGAAATAAATCAATCATCTCATTGAAACCGAGAAGAAAATTGATTTTGCTGGGAATCACTAGGGACAAACACAGGAAGCTGGCCACCCCTCTGAGATCTACCCTGCTGGTAGTAACTAGAGCTGGAACTTCGTTGCTGACCAGCCGGCAATGAGCTGCCAGTCCTTGCCCCTCTGCCTAACTGATCATTCACAAGAGGACCACCAAAGAAGATTGATTGACCTGTGTACGTGAGCTCAGCTCCAGACAACTGAGAGGAAGAACTGGTGCTCCTGGTGGCAGCAGACACAAAGCGCCCGGCCTCCTGATCCCAGAATACTGAAGACTTTGAGTTTTCTGTGACATTTGGGTTGTTTCTCCTTGCAGGGATCTGAGTCAGACTATTGCCAACAGGGGCTTCATTTCTATCAGCTGCTCTGGTTGACAAAGGTGATTGATCAGCTGATGATTGATACATTGGATTGAAGTGGTCTCTGTTTGAAGATCCCTGTCCTCCCAGTGGAGGAGTGAGATTAGCTGCAAGGGGACTGCTTAAATTACTAATGCTGTGACCACATGTTTCAATGTCCTCCCTGCTTGCTCGACTTGGTGGATATGAGCTCTTGTTTGAGGATAACCTTGAAGTCCCTGCTTTAGCATTCCTTTCATAAAATCCATGATTTGTACTGGTTGGACTGCTTTTACCACTCAAATTGGTGCTAGATACATAATCGGCATCATACTGATGATGTTTAGAGCTCATTGGGCGTAGTACAGATGATGAAGCTCTAGCCTTAGCACCAGCTTTAATTGCCTCATTAGAATCTAGTTTTGCAAGCTTCCATGCACTGATTCGAACAGGACGCTGGGCAACTTTTTTACCCTTGTCAGCTTGTACTGCATCCGGATCAACTGTGGATGGAAACCTTCCTGGCTCCAGATGAGGAATAATTTCATCCTACAAATAAGATCAGTAATAGGCCAATCTTAATTCTTTTTCATTTTAAGATTTTAATCATAAGCTCTAAACATCTAGACTGGACGCAAATACAACGCCTGTCCTAAATAAAATAATGTTAGGATGCTGCAATACAACTAATAAATTGTCATATTATCCAGCAAGATTTCAATTGACTCTCTCTTCATGAAATACTTACAAAAGTCAGTTACAACAAGTTTCAAGAAACCTGATATCACTAGACAATCAAAAAGTGGGACATAAAATAGCTGGCATAAAAGTATGCAGACTAAATCAACTTGTAACATTTCAAGTTGACAAATTCATCATGCATGTAGATATATCTTTTAACTACAAACAAATTATAAACAGACATCTTCATGGACATGCTTCATTTTGTTTCTTGGCAAGACCTAAGAATACATTTAGCAGAAACTATGGATGCATTTAAGAGTGTTAAATAATCCACGGCAAACATTTTTGCCCTGCATGTTGCCCGTGATATCATATATGTTAGTCACTGGACGAATTATTGTTTGACTCCCTGATGACTTGCTATCTCCTCAGTCTTATCCCCTTTTGTATTTCCCTGCCTGGAACCCTTCTTCCAGAAGATATTAATACATTCTCACAACAAATATTAAAATAGTTAACAAAAGATCTTTTCAAATATAGTCCATTCTTCTAAGAAACCTCTGATGTCTGAATAATCTTAATGCATGTCTAAAATAATTAGGTTGCTTTAGGAATAGAGTTTTATAGATTTTGTATGGCCAAGCTTGTTGCTTTTACAAGGAACTGGTGCTGCAATAGAGTTCAGCACTATCATCTATAATCTCTATTTAGCAGACAATAAAAAGAAGGAAATAAAAGAGAAAAAATTCAGTTAGTGGACAGAAGAAAGCAAAAATATAAGTTTGTGCGCATGAAAACACTCAGTAAGAAAGGCATCAATACCTGATGGTCCATAAAGATTCTAGGAGGAGTGCACCAAGAACCCTTATATTGCAAACCCATTCCAACTGAACTTCTTCCACTAACTGCAGTCACAGCAGAACTTGTTGGTGATGATGGCAAGCTCTGCTGTTCTTCTCCATCAATTGAGGGCCCAGGAGGTTCACTCTGTGTTCTCATAGCAACAACATACTCGTAGGTTGTGATACCCTGCAAGAAAATTTCATAACATGTAACATCCTGTTCTTCTCACAGAGAGACACATCCTGAGAGAGAGAGAGAGACAGGCAGACAGACAGAGAACAAACCTTTCTAATCAAAATTACGTGGAAAAAGAACAGTTCACCAAGAGGAACAGTAGCAAGAAAGGAAACAGCTGTACATAGTGCCTGAAAAAGACACAAGAACCCAAAATTAATGTCTTAGGATACGGTTTGAGGTAACTCAACCTGCAGTAAAACTATGCTACTAACACTGGAGCAAAATACACCATTAAGAGCTTAGAATTTCAAGCATATCAGGAAAAGTAATTTAACATTATATTTTTCTGGCACACTAAAAGTCTGCATTGGTAGTTATTATAGTAGAAACCCACTTAATTGCACAACTCTTTTATGATCACAAGAACGAAGTGCTTGGCAAGTTTAAATTTTCAAATCAAATAGATCATGTCAGAGTATAAGCAAACAGAATACATACCAGAAGCTAAACCTCTGAACAATTGGTTTTTTACTTTAGTGATTCATCTCAGAGAGTTGAACAAGAAATAACAAGAAATAGAGAATATAGGTCAAACAATATACCACAACTGAGGCGAATGGTGGTCGAGAGAATCCATCTCCAAGCCTTTCGGTTATCTGATCTTCTGTAGCCTTTCTATTAGCAAAGCATCGAACAAGGACCATGATGCCGACCCCACATTCAAAAACAAGCTGATGTAGAAATGCATGTAAATTAGAGGGATAGAGTGCCAAGTCAAAGACCACATACTACTTAAAACTTACCCAAAGAAGGCTTGCTGCCATTAGGAATACAAAACTGATGTAGTTTTTCCTCCCCACACAGTTATTTAGCCACTGCACAAGTTGCAAGTATAACCATGATATTCAGTCTTAAAATGGAGAAAAAAAAAAGGACGAAATCTTAAGGTATCTACTCATAGCACAGTGAAACTTCCAACGTGTGAAGCAATAGCAATCTCAGAAAGCATTCCTACAGTAAGAAGTGCTCGTGTTTTTTTACACACTTTGCATACTTGTAATCTTCTCTTCCGTGCATTGAAAAGAATAACTTTACAGTGCAGCAAAAAGGGATATTCATAACCATCCAATAGATACTATTGCAAACCTACCCTGCAGTGATGATCAAATCCATCAACACATTTATCACAACTTCTGCAATGTTTGCTGAACTTGCGAACCTGCAAGAGTAAAGAGCTCTCCTGAATGACCTTTCTTAATACAGTTTTACTTTATGCAGAATAAACTTTAAAAGAAAATGTGTCAGCATTTAAGGGGAAATTAAGAAAGAGATGGCTAAAAAAGTATTTTCCTTGTAACATATGCAGCCATGAATTTCATTTCCATAGTAGAAGAATATAAAATCTTTCTAAAAATGTTAAAAAATAAGTGAAATTTTTGTAGCATCCAATAAGAAAATAGCAAAAGAAAAGGAACAGTTAGGGGAAAAAACAAACTTGGCAATGCCAAAGATTCACGATATTGTATTAACCCATCTTTCACTTTGGAGCAAATACAATCTAAATATCCAATTCCTAGTTTGTACAGCTCTGTTTTAGAGTAAGACAGCACAAGCTGATTTTATCCATGATTATATTTTATGCAATCATTAGTCGAAAGACAGAAGCAGTCAAAAAAATTCCATGAAACTCCAAGAAAATAGTTCCTTGCTGAAGATTAATTTCACACAATGGGAGCAAAAGGAAGTAGAAGAAGAATTTATCCAACGGATGAAAGGGAAAGTAGCATCTGGATCATAAAACCTCCATGAAAGCTGTAGACTTGCAATATTTTTAAGTTATAAAAACCTTTTTATACCTCAGCATTGCAGAGGGTGCAGAATAAAGCATCTTCCTCTCCATTTTGCTCCTGCAAATTATCATCATCTTTGCGGCAATCTTCTATCACAACACAACCACAAAGGAGACCTGCAATTCTGGCACAGAAACTTGAGCTATACCATTCAGATTTTTCTCCATCCTTCAACCCAACCTTGTTCGGCTCCTCAATAGAGGATAAGTTTCCTGATCGGACACCAGTAAGCTATCAAAAGTGACAATCTAGCATCGCAGAATGGTAATCATTGTAAATCATTTTAGACATTAAAAAGGACTAAGATCCAGCCCATGCTCTATTCAAGTTTTGAGCTTTCTTAATTCTTAAACCATAGAGGTCTAATCATCATTTATCTGTTTAAAGAGCCAATGGGCAGAACTGCAGAAACCTTGGTGATATGCAATGAGCTCAGACCAAACATTTAGTCAAGCATCCCCTGAGTGCCCAGAAATGTTCACACTTGATATTTCAATTGATACGCATTAGACAGATAAATGCATAAACTAACCAGGCAATTCAGTGTTCTGCGATCTATGGGTCACAGCATTGTCAGCTTCAATAAGAATTCCAGGATCAGCAGGATCAATACCTGTGCATCTAACGTAGAGAATGAACACACAGAGTGCCTGAAAGAAGAGTCACAAGTAATGAGAAAAAATAAAATAAAAGGATTGGAAAGGAAAATGAGTGGCTTTATCTTATAAAGATAAAATCATATAGGCCCCTTCTGCACTCACCAAGAATGAATACACACCAATTGCGATGTATTCATAGATATCCTTCCCTAGAAAGGGAGCAAAAAATGCATAGAAGGCAACGGACAACAGGAAGAAAACAGTGATCGCCACAACCTAAAAGCCAGCAATACTTACAGTCAGAACATGAGGTTCAGAAACTGAAAAGTTAGTGCAGAAGAATCATATCATCTACTATATTACATATTTAAGAAAATATTTCTTACACAATTAAGTGGGCCCTAAAACGATTTAAAGTAACCTCATTAGCAAAAGTGGAGCTCAGCAAAAGTCCAGATTTAGAAATACAGAAGATGATCATATAAGCAGAAACAATTACCAAAAAATAAGGCTTCCATGTGCTTTGTGTATATTTGTACTAATAGTTATAAAGCACAACCATCGTGAACAGATCCAGCTCATAATTTAGTATCCTACTATATTTAGAATTAAAAGTTCAGACAACACATCAAAGGAAAAAGGAACTGTGTCATAGCCATTAGCTCTCAGTGACAAGGAAGAACGGATACTAGTCCAAAGGTGACATATCTGTATCATTTAAGTAAGAGATACAACTACACTCCAATAGTCCTCAGACACTTTCAAAAAAAAATTTATCTCTATTTATATTATATTAGTATTTGTATTCTCAGATAATCCTTGGCTTATTCTGGGCATGCAGTTGCTTTTTCAAAACTCAAAGATGTAAAATCAATGTCAAGAGCAAACAGCGTCAATATCTCAACTTCTGCTCTCTCAAGCTTCCCTCTTGCTTCCATCCCTGCTCTTCCAAGGAGAAAAGCTACTTTCTTAAAGGTTCTTCTTTTCCTCGATCATTTATACACATGTTACATGCTACCTTTTTCCTTTTTCATTTTTTTTTTCTTTTGAGGAATTCTAAAAAATATAAAAACTAAAAATGTATGCTTTTAGCAACTGTGTCCTATCCCTATCTTTTTTGGAATACATATCCCTGTCTTTTTGGGGAAATTCATGTGTTGTCATATCTCCATCATATTGCAACTGTATCATGCTTCAATAACCATGCCTAGCTCTGAACTAATGGGACCCATGTCAAACCATTTTAAGAAGTTAAGAATACAAAGTTCTATCCAGATGAACACCCAAGAAAGCACGTAAGAACCTAGAATTAGAACAAGATATTTTAAAGTGAGCACCAAATTGCAAAATTTATTCTCCAGTATATCCATATGTGGGATATTTAATTAAGACCCTTATTACCATGATTGGAAATCCCCTCCCATATTACGAAAACTATGAGATGTCTAATTAGAAACACAACAATAGAGAACCGTTGATAGAGATCATGTTCAGTAGCACGCGACTCGGCTTTCAGAAACCTTCAAAAGCACAAAATAAAAAACTATCCCTGAAAACCCCAGAAAACAAGGAAAAGAAAATAAACGAAGTAACCGCAAAATTTTGATAACTGATATTTTATTGGAAAAACAAAAAGTGAGAATCAAGATGAAAGAGACACCGCAATCCGCAGTCAACCTTTCCCTTCACAAGAAACACCCAGGGCTGGGGACGAGTAGATTTTTCTCAGTTAATAAACTACACGGACAAAAATAAAAGTCCGAAAAAAAAAATGGCCCCCCCAGAAATTATTTAACAAATGAAAATAGCAAACCAAAAATCTCAGAAAAATTTCCTTGCTCACGGAAGAGTCAAATTTAGAATTAAGTAGCCTAACAAGACTCGCATTACAGCACCCGAACCCATCAAAGTAAAGACAAGTTGTAGATATGTGAACCTGAAATGTATGAGCAGGAAGTTGCCACCCATGACGCCTAGCCATGATCAAGAAGCAAGTCAAAGAGTGTCAATCACCAGCATTTACACTTCAACAAAGAAGTGTTCTTACGAGTGATCTTAATTAAACCCAAAAACTTAAACACAGCCCTAAACAACTGGTTCAAGACTGCTTAAATTTCTTGAATCTCTCTTCCTGATAGAACTGAACCCAGAAATTCCGGTAGGCTTATTGAGATTTTAACCGCAACCCAGATGCAAAGAACTCATTATACGATGGCCCATTATCTAGATTTGCAGTTCTAGGGTTCATGGTGTTTTGATCTTATCGATCAATGAGCCATTTGAGGAGTTAAAAAGGAGGAGGAGGAAGAAGAAGAAGAAAAATAGTTTACTGGTTTTACTGCGCTCCCCTTCGAGTACTATTTTCTTGCGAATTTATTATTGATCGTGTTCGCCAGCTAACGTTAAACCGCTAGGGGGGAGACGAAAGCGCAGTGGCTAACACGACTTAAACAGGGTTATGACTTACGACTTGGTTTGGCTTTGTCCTTAACCATCTTAGTTTTGGTCTTTTTTCATTAATCATTTTCAACTTTAACTTTCTTTCTTTAAATATCCAAAAAATCACTAATTTTTTTAAAAATATTTTCAATATATATACTAGTAATACATTACATTTTTTTAAAATAGTCTTAATACTTATCTTGCATACATTGTCAGAAATTTAATAACAAGCTCGAGTTATTATTTTTTATAAAAATATAATTTATGATTAAGTGAATCACATATTCACTTATTAAATTGATTGTTATTTTCTATCCATATATTTTGTAAATTTTGATTAAGAAAAAAAATATAAACAAATAATTACCTCCTTGTTATAAATACTTTGTCATAAATAATGCTTTGTATAATGTAAGTATTGCCAGAAATATTTTCTAAAATAAAATAAAATGACATAAAAAATAGAAATATAAGATTGTTATGTTCATATATCATGTTTCCTTCCATCTTTAATTGTATGAATATTTTGTTTTTCAAAACAGAAAATCAAATGCACAATTACCTAACTACACATTAAATTCTCCAATTTACAAATCTTGGTAGTGGCATTTATTATTTGAAATCAATTTCTTAATCACAATTTCATGAACAAATTGTTAGAAATTGGCTAGTTTTACTATTGCAATTTAGTCTCACATTAGAATTGAGAAAAAATTATTTGGGTTCTTACTTCTATAAAAGGATCCTAACCCCCTCAAATAGTTTTATCTCTTCAATATCTAATATTCTATATTTGTGAAAATCTTTTAATTAAGATATCCTAATTGTAATACTTTGATCATTAAGTAAAGTGGTCTACTACTATGGTGGGCCAGAAGACGTAGTCAATATTGACCGAACTCCGTTATCAATTTTGATTTATTCTTTCATTTATATTTTGCTTTAGCTATTAAATTGCTGGTATTTTTTTCATTGTTAGATAATATTCAATACTTTTGAGTTTGATTTTATTATGCTGTGTAGTGTATTGTTTATTTGTATTGTATTATTCTATTATACTGTATTGATAGAGTGATTATATATCAAGTAAGGTTTTGGGTAAGGAAAAACTTGAGAACTGTCCCTTCTTTTCTGAGAACTGGTTCTGACTAAGGAAAGATTTGGAACTTAAGTAGTCCGTTTGTAACTCTTATATTTTTCCTGAGAATTTAATTAGTGTATCAATTATAAAATTAGCAATATTTTATTATAGTACTTATTCATAAATACAATATTATTTATTAAAATATATTTTAGACATTAGATTTATTTATTTATTTTCTCGACACAAATATGTATTTCTTTGATAGCTATAACTATTTTTTAACTATTAGAGGAATCTATGGCCAAAAACTATGAGAGGAATCTCTGTCATTCAATGCCAATAGACAAAACAACAACCAATGACAAATGGACATTATTCTATTCAAGTTAAGAAACTTCAAAGTATTTCTGCTGGGTAGTTTGGATTCAAGCTTTGTCCTCGTTGGCCAATAGTAATATATGTTTTCTCCATTCAACTTTAGATGCTTACCTTTTGGAAGATTATTTATTCTTTTTAAAAATATATATTCTCTGCGTCTTAAATTGATATTTTTATTTAATTTTTACACTAATTAAAAAATATAATTAATGATATTAAAAATGTATATTTTTCATAAAGATTATTAAAATACTCTTATATTTATCATTAAAAGTAAATATAATATATTTTTAGATACACTTTAAATATAAATATTTTATTCAACTAACAAATATATATATTTTCAATAAAAAAGTGACTTATAATTTGTGACAAATAAAAAAAGAAAATAAACTTATCAAATTGGGATAGATGTAGTATTTTTTATTTAAATTCAATAAATAGCCTCATTAATTTAGAAGTTTCATATTCTATATAGTCTCATTACTAATTATTTGAATAATAAAAATAATATAATAAGTTAGTTATAGTTAAAGACTTCACTTCTTTTATATTAAGTCAAAAAAAGAAAAGTAAATTAAGCATAATGGAATAATGTAATGCAAAAGAGAAAAGTAAATGCAATCTCTATACCACAAAAAAATGGTAAGAATTTATAAGTTGTTATTATGGCCATCCCAAACTCTTGCTTTTTTCATTCAAAGGACAAATGATGGGAACGATTTTGTTGAATAGTCCACATCAAAGAATAGCAACATATGGTACTTATAAGTTAGTTGTAACAAAATGATTTCATTGGTTAGGGTATAGACTAGATGTAAAATGATGAATCATGCATTGCTATTTTAACTTATCAACGTGGTCAAGATCTCATAATTCTTTTGATTTTTTGAAAATCAGGCATGCATCATTGATCAAGCGAAACGTAAGCATGAAAATGATTAATTATATTTTACAAACTAATAATAGTTGAGTCGATAGTTTAACATAAAAAAAAAAATTGAATAATAGTTTGACTATAAAATTATAATTGTAGAGTAATTGTCCAATTCGTAACTTAATAATTAAGTACTCATTTTGTAATTTAATTGCATTAAAATCCCTATTTTAACCTATGTCATGAGCAGATGCTCATGGAGCAAGGAGGGTTGTGTTCACAATCATTCAATGCCAATAATAGCACTAGCCATATGAAGTATGAGAAATTGGTTAAGTGCACCAATAAATAGCACTACCCTATAATAGAGTGTACAACTTTGACTTGTGTGGGCATGGTTTTGGCCAGAGTGAGTTGCCTCAGACATGGATGATAAAACTGTTGTGGTTTTGTTATTGCTGAACATGGACTTTGTATATATGTCTACAGCCTGCGTTTGCCAAATTCTTTCTTGATTTGCAGGAAGCCCAGGAACTGAAATATTTTTATTATTATTTGGACATAAAAACACCCTTCAAAAGATGGAACCATATTATTATCTTTGTGTTTCCGTTACAAGATCCAAGTTTATGCTTCTAGAGAAGTTTAAACCTAAACTAGGGTAGAAAATAATACTAACTTGACCAATTTCTTTATTAATTTTGAGTCACTTTGGCAGCTAAGATGCCTTGAATATAAGTTCCGATAGTTGAAAATATTGTGTGGACTTGAGTATATTGATCATTATGTGCAAACTATCATGTAGCTAAGTCCAATTTAAAGTGTCTATCTTATTTGATTTGAACTGTGCTAATTACTCAAGGTAATTTTAGTTATGATGCACCACTGCTTTGTGATTCTTGACTCATTATATGGTTAATTGTCGAATAAAGTTAAATCTCCTTCACCCGCAGCATGTATGATTATCCACTTTCCCTTTTTCCCTTCGGCCTTTGGGAGGTTGTTCTAAAATGAAAAGCAATTTCATAATAAGATTAAATTGCAATTTTTCATGATTATAGTCTTGAATTATCCCCCTTGTTTTCTATAGCAATTACGCCTTTCTCTAATCTAATAATGAAGTACTTTGAAGATTGCTTCACAATCTTCCAGTTAAAGGCATTAAATCAGATTCACTTATGGATCTAGACTTTCTCTGGTTTTCAGAGTGAAAAAGAAAAAGTAAGACTTATTTATATAATAGTAATAGTATTGTTTATGCAATGATAGGTATAAATAACTTGCGATTAATGATCGGTTAGACAAAGTTCTCGACTAATTAGAATCAAATATTAATAATCAGTATAAATAACTTATGAGTACATACATTTAAATGATATTACGCTAGTTTTCAAATAATGTCAAATGTTCTTCTAAATATTTGTGTTAAATCAAAATATGTAGACTAGATAAACACGGAATATGTGTAACAATTTTCTAATAAACTAAGGCTTAACAAAAGAGAAGTCCCTTTGAACAAATGCACCATTTTTATCGGGAGAATCAGGAGTTATTCTCGTGATGTGCTCTGGCATGCCACGGTTAGAAGCCTCTATTTCTGAAAGCTCGGTATCAGATGGATAGGACAATGGAGAATTGGGGAAACTTTCCATTTCAGAAGCATTAGAACGGTGCTTGTAGTTGTGAAGCAAATGTAGAGGGGATGCAGCTTGGCTTGGTGTGCTTTCCCCACCAATTAAATTTGATTCCCCTGCTTTCCTTTGCTTCTTCCTCTCCTTGGCTGCTTGACGCCATTTCCTTAAAGCCTTTGTTGTTTGCTCCTCAAAAATTGCTTTCTTCATGTGTGATCCCATCTGCAAAACATTCATTTACAATTCAAGGCCACTTACTGTCAAGTATCATATCCAAGGAAGATTTAGAAAAGAAAAAGAAAAGCTACTTCTCGTTGATATCATTTTCATCGTATAATATATATTATAATAACTTGTGGATCAAGTACTTAACTCATAATCTAAAAATACGCATTTAACATTTTCAATTATTATAAATTATTTATGTTAGGGGAATTAATGACACTCAAATCTAATAGTCTACACAGTTATCGAAATAATAGGACTTCCAAATTTTATTATAAAATGTGTACTAAAAATATTACTATGTTGTAAATCGAGCACATTATATTGTATACTGCTTATTATCTCACCTCAAAAGTTAGCATTGAATCCCTTCCCTCAAAGCTACTAGTTTGTATTTCAAGTTTAAGAAACAGTTTGAGACATGAGTACCTCAATGTCCAAACCTTGAAGTGGTTGGAAAATAAGTGGTCAAAGTATAGGACTTTGTCACCTCTCCAACTCTCTCTCCATTAAGCAGGATTTTAGTATATCTAAATGTATTCAATACTAAGTAACGATAGCAATAAGCTCTGAAAATAAAACATAAGTAGTGAAAAATCTCTACCTGCGTTACCAAGGCATAGAGTGGGAATATAATGTAGCTGCAGAGTATATGAAGGGCAACCCCAAGAAACACCCTAAGCAAAATAGTGACTAAGTTCTCGTGGATGCATCCTTTGATCCCAAACACATACTGCAACAGTTAATAGTGTTGTCATATGAGATGAAGGAATTTCCCAATTTCTAGACTTCAAGTAGATTCTTATTTGAAAGAATCCTTGAAAATCTCAAATATTGGACATAAGAAAACTTACCCATGACCACAAGAAGTATGCCATTTGGTATGCATTCTGCAAAAGCAAAGATCATCAATGTCTTTATTCAAACTAAATCCTACTTGCAAAATTTTCTCTTTCGAAGATTGATCTCTTTTCAATTGTGTACGAGTTAGAAGATCAATTAAAATGGAAAATTATTCGTAAAGTTGTGTCTAAAAGTTCCTCTCTTGTAAAAATACATGAATTGATCTCAAACTTATAAAGAAAATTTAGAACAAACCCCAACCCTATACTTCTGGTTGTCGTACAAATCACTTGGACCTTGCTTTTAATGGCTCATTAACTTAACAAAATGACATATTTTTCGTGCATAATATTATGGTAATTGTAAATAATATTGTAATAATTATGAATAAAATTTCTGTTCAATTTCTATACAGCTGCCTCAGAGCTTAGGGGGTTGGAGTCAGTAGTAAGTTTCTCGCCTTATAAATCCAGCCTAGTATAGGCTCGCTCTTAATTAAATTGGTCATATATACAATTAAAGGACAGTTTTTCTTTGACAAGATCAAGTGTTTGTTTAATTAGTTATTAATATTTTAATAAATTTACCTGGAACAAGGTGAAATGTATTAGGAAGAGAATCCACTGGGGCTTATTAAACCAGAAAAAATCATTGCTAGGCTCAACTATTGGTGCTCCTCTGACAACTGTAGTCCTGTTCTGTATTTGTTCTGCCATTTCTGTGATAACCAGTTCAAGTTTTGTACCCACCAAAAGAACAATCTGAAATACCAAGCTGCTCATTAAACAAGACAACTTTCTAGTGTGTGTGGAGCACCAAATAATTATCAATTTAAGCAATGACAAAAAAAGACATTGATCCTCTGTTCTTACAATTACTGGCACCAAAGCTATCCAACTGATTGTATGCCATTCTGTCCCACAACAAAAATTAAATTCTATCAAAAAAAGTTCGTTGTGGTGATAGTATATCTGAGAAAGAGAGAAAAAAGAAGACTTACGGGCAAAGTTGAAAAGGAGAAAGACGACTACAAAAGCCCACAATGGGATACTGCAAAATTTTGACGTGAAACAAGTGGCTTTAGGCATTGTTTCCTTGTAGTTTGAATGGCTTTTTCACACATCGGAAGCTAAAGAAAACTACTAACCTTATTCCAATAACCCTTTTATAGTCATCTTCCATGGATCTTTTGATGTACTTGTGGAAATCAAATTTTGTGTTTGGAGCAAAATGTGCCTTTGAGTCAAAAAACAAGATTGAGGATTTAATCAATGAATAATTGAAAAGTGAACATAAAAGAAACAAGCAGCTTGCCCCCTAAATGGACAAGCTTTAACAAAGGATTATAGAATGAGAATTGCCAACTTTGGGGACATTTTATAAGGAAATGGAGACCACCACTTACGTTGATGAACCCATTGCGGATTGCCATGTAATCAACCTTGGATATTGAACCAAGAAATTGCCTGAAGAATGCTACCTGTTTCATTTTTAAAGCTACTTTTAAGTGTAAAAGGTAGTAAAGAGCACAGAAAAGAACTCCAATCACAGAGTCCTTTGGACAAGGACTAAAGCATTAGTCTTTTTGGTGGAGTCAGGAGTGGACTGCCCCTCCTTTCATTGTTGGATTTTTCTTTTTTCATGGGGTGGATTATTTTTCCTTTTTTTGTTTGGGCGGGGGGGGGGGGGGAGTTGAGGGGAGAAGAACTAGGAAATGTGGATAGGAAAATTGCTTACAATCCATCTGATTCCTGGTGTTGTGGAGAGTCCAGTGTGGCGCCTCACAAAAGATGTTTGATGAGCGAACCTAAATCTGGATGGATCTGCAATAGCTCAAAATGTACAAGTTTGAAGGATTGGCAAGGCAAAAAGATGAAGGAATTGAGAGAAAGACAATTACCATTTGAGAATTGGTATTCCAAGGATGAGGTTTCCAATTCCCAGGCCTTCCATTTCTTCATCTAATTTATTACCATAAAAAGTGACCATAGAGGATAATTTTCATCAGTTTGTGTCCAAGAAAATTAAACATAGTAGAAATGAAATGACACAAAACAAAAAGATCTCATAATCATGCATGGCTGCCCAGTAAGGGCTCCATATCCTCTGGATAGCAAATTTCCAGTTTTAATTAGTTCATCGTAATTAAAGTTTTTGCCATTTGATGATTGTATGTTTCCCTTCTCCACCCTCCCGCACATATAATTTAGAGTTAAATGTACCGAAGGAAAAAAGAATCAAAAAGTGCTTAAAGTATTAGTAGATGAATCTTACTTTGGCATAGCCCAAAACCATGAGGATGGCACTATAAAGAACGTGAAGGACCGCAAGGACGAATATGAAAATGTGCAATTGATGCACTCCATTGTATGATATCAATGATACCTTGTCCCCCTGTTTGCAAAAGAGATTTTGATGGCAAACTTCAGAGTATTATTTTACTTGTAATTTATTAGATTAATGGTAAATATTAATTAAAACTAGTAGAAAATAACTCTGTAAAACTAGTACAAGTGTTAAAAATTGAATTATTACTTTACTAGCACAGTAATTTGGCTGATCATCAGAGCTAGCCAGAGCTCGACGCCATAAGTTATCTTGGACAAAAGAAAGTAGTTTTCGACGGTGATCTTCTTCTTTATTATTTTCTTTCTTGTAATCTTCATCACTGCAGGGAAGCCACTTGTTTCCAAGCGAGGAAGGAATGCATATTCTTGAAACATAAGTGGCACTAACAGTAAGTAGTAAGGATATAAATCCCAGTATCATCAGCTCTGCATTATATTGGACAGTTAATTAGCAAAATCATCAGTATTTATGAGAAAATTAAATTAAAAGAGAACCTGATTTAATTTTTTCTAAGGCTTCGATCATGGCTTTGTTCTGGCGTTTTGTAAACCACTGGAAAATTAACATGAAAAAAGGAATATATTAAAGAACGTTCAAGAAATCATCACCAAATTAATTAAAATTCCCACTGTTCCATTATTGGCATATATAGTCATATTATATATACCTTTCCAAGTGATTGAATTCCATGTTCTAAGAGGAAAGAAATGATCACAAAGACTGCACACACTGCAGCAACAGCCCACGTCGGTGTCTCCTGAAGAGATCTTTCCCCAGCGCCACCAGCTCCGGCCATGACTGCAAAACTTAATTACATAGGCTAATCTTAAGCTTCCACTTCTTGGGCACAAAATTAAAGAAGCAGAGAAATTAAGGACTTTGCCAAATGCACATAGTTGTTTGTCCTCCTCGTAGTATCCGAGAGTTGTTTCTCAACAGCAAAGTAATAGTTTAAATATATTCTTACATCTAACACTGCCGGCCGCCACAGATTAACAAGAATCCAATGATACCAAAACAAATTTATCAATATCCTTGCAATACATGGCATTCGTTTGTTTCTCTAATTTAATTGACCCGGTCATTGTTTTTTTCTTTGTTCTACGTATACGTCAAGATAGTTGTCATGGTGGATCTCTTTAATTCTTCGTCTTCTTTAAGTTTTGTGCCAAAAATTTAGTGGAGCTATTAGTGTGTTGGGTTGGTTGCTAACCAAAACCAAGGGGAAGCTGATAATTGATACTAGGAGCCCCATAGATTTCCAGTTCTTTGCCAACCGAGGCTCAAACTGAAAAGATCAGCTCGTATTCTTCAGGATGATCTCCCTACTCCCCAATCTCTATTGCTTTTGATCAGTCTACCTATTTCTAATTTTTAATATTTAAAATTCTTCATAAATTATTTTAGTTTTAAAACTATATGTATTGTAAAATTATTAAGATTATTAAATAAAAAAGACTATGACCATTAAAATATGGTATGAATTATGAATTAAATGTTGGGCACCGCGTATTTAATTGCTCAAGATAAATGTGAAATAAAATAATCAATAAATAAATAACACAAATAATTTCACCTTATTCACCTTTAATTTTGAGCTACATTCATCTCTCAAACTTCAAATATGCTTCCATTATAAAATAATATGTACAAGAAGAGTCTTCTCTGGAATAATTCTAAAAGCAATATAAAGTGAAATACAAAATAGTGACATTCTAGTATTTCCCAAAAATACATCCAAATAATTTTATCCACTATTTTCACTTGACCCTTAATTGGAAAACCTTTCCAAAAACTTACAAAAAACTGTCAAAAACTGCAAAGAATTTTTCATTTCTAATTCTCTCCAATTCTCATAGCTTGTGTTTGGAATTGGGATGATTTGGATGCTTGGAATCTATACCTATTTATATGTAAATGTATCACACTGTTTGGACAAGAATCAATTAGTACATACCCACACTTTTCATAAAAAACCAGCCACACGTATATTTGCTTCTTTACCTAAAATTAGGTAGTACTCCTCTAGTTAGACAGCCCACAATAAGAAGGGGAGGCCACATGTACTAATTATGCTGATGGACATTATATTCCTTGTCTTTAGAACCAACTTCTATGTGAGCATCATCTTCATCAGATAAATTAACTTAACCTTCTTCTTCAACGTGTCTTGGCACCGGTGTTGGAGGAATTAATTTTAGATCTAATGAGCCATCATTGAAATCAGGAACATCTTTCTTCATTTTGTCAATGTTTTCCATGGTCTCATTTTCAACGAACATGACATCATGGCTTCTGATGAATTTCTTGTCAACTAGATCATAAAATCTATAGTCAAATTGATATTGATCATAGCCAATAAAAATACATTGTCGTGTTTTGACATCAAGTTTGGATCTCTCATATTTAAAGATATGTACAAATATTTTGCAGCCAAACACTCACAAATTATCATAGGAAATATATTTTTCTAACCATATTCTTTCAAGAACATTCAATTCAAAATGGATACATGGTGAAAGATTCAACGCGTATATAACTGTGTATAAAGCTTTACCCTAACAAAAGGTTTTAAACAACTTTGCATGTGAGAGTAAACAGCTAAGTCTCTCAATCAAAGTCATGTTTATCCTTTTAGCCATGCCATTTAATTGTGGTGTTTTCGGAGGTGTTGTCTGATATTGAATACCATACTCTTTGCAGTAAGCATGAAATGGTCCAATGTATTACCTACTATTGTATGTCTTGATGCTCTCTAACTTTTTTCCAGTCTATATCTCAACTACAGTATAAAATTGTTTAAAAACATCTAGCACTTGATATTTTGTCTTCAAACAATACATCAATATCTTTCTTGAATGATCATCAATGAAAGTCAAAATACTGAGCATCACCAAATGACTTAAGCATTGGTCTACACAAATTTGAATGAACCAAATCTAACACATTCTTCATTCTAGAAGGAAATAAACTTTTGAAAGCAACTTTGTTTTGCTTGCTTGCTAAATAGTCAACATATTTTTCCAAATGTGTTTTATCTATGTTAGATAGCATCTTCTTTTTGACAAGACTAGTAAATCTTTTTTCACCCATATGATCAAGTCTTTTGTGCCATAATTTAACAGCACCATCTTTTTCCACAACATTTACAGTGTCATTTGATAGCTTTGCATTTATACATTCAATGTTGTATGTTTTGTACCTCGGGCCACCACCATGGAACATTTAGCAAGCTTTCACTTGCTATTGAAAAAGGTATTACATAAACCTGCATTATCAAATTTTTCTGTAGAGATTAAATTTAGGCGAATATATGGAATATACTTAACATCTCTTGATACTAATATGGTATCATTCTCTGTTTGTAAGAAAATGTTTCATGTTCCAACAACTTTTGACATATTGTCATTTCCCATTTTGACTATACCAAAATATCCTAATGTATAACAAGATAAGAATTATCTTCGAGATGTAGTATGAATAGTAACACCACTGTTAATCATCCAACTAGTCTAGTGAGATGCAATATTGACAATATCTTCATCATAAACGACATGTGCTTGTTTATCATTACTGTTGATTTTCTTGCATTTGTTCTTTTTCTGTTGATTTTCTTGCATTTGTTCTTTTTCTGTTCACTTTTGAACTTTCAACTGAGCCTTTTTATGTGGCTTTTCTGTTTACAGTAATGACATTCAATATTAGTATATTTGTTTGACTTTTCTCTGCTCTTTTCTCTAGGGTTTTGTTTCCTAGATTGACTCATTCCCTTAGAGTCTATCACTAGAACATCTAATCATGAAGAATATGAAACTTGATATTTCCTTCTCATTTATTCGTTTAAATTTTCACTTTTAACAAATTATATACTTAATACATCATCTAATGCAATGTTAGTGAGTGAGATATTCAAAGTTTTATGTGACTCTGGTAGAGAATCTAGCACCATTAGAGCAAATACTTCATCATCAAGTTTTATGCCCAATCTGGACAGCTGGTCCAGAATACCTTACATCTCGTTCAGATGGTCTGCTACAATAGTTTCTTCTTTATATTTCAATTGCATCATTTTTGTCAAGTAAAATAATTTATTATTCCCCGTCTTTGATGAATACAATTGTTCAAGTTTACTCATTAGCATCCGAGTATAAGTCTCATTACAGATACAGTTGTAGACATTGTCTTCAATATATTGGTGGATGAAACTACGTACATGTTCATGCTCAAATTCTCACTCTTCATTTGACTCTCCTTCAAGTTTAGCAATTGCAATTATTGGTAGATGCATTTTCATCATAAATAGAAGATCCTTCATTTTGTTTTTTCACATGTGATAATTTATGTCATTTAAGTTGATTATCTTGATGTTATTTTCCTCCATTGTGACAGACATTAATTTCAATAAAAAAATTTCTAATGTGAAAGATCAATTAAAGCTGCAACCACATAGCATGCTAAGAGTTTTATGAAACTAACAAACAATAACTCTAATACCACTTGTTGGGCACAATGAATATAATTGTCCATGATAAATGCAGAATAAAATAATCAGCAAATAAATGATATCAATAATTTAACGTGATTCACATTTTTTTGGAGCTACATCCACCACTCAAGCTCCAAATATCTTTCAACTATAAAATAATAGATATAAAAAAAGTTCTCTAGAATAATTCTAAAAACAATATAAAGTGAAATACAAAATAGTGTTATTTTAATATTCCCTAAAAATGCCTCAAAATAATTTTCTTTACCATTTTTCACTTGACTCTTAATTGGGAAACCTTTCCAAAAACTCTCAAAAACTTGAGAGAATTTTTAATCTCTAATTCTCCTCAATTCTTGTAGCTTGTGTTTGAACTTGAGAT
This sequence comes from Apocynum venetum, assembly GCA_019593545.1. Classification (NCBI taxonomy): domain Eukaryota; kingdom Viridiplantae; phylum Streptophyta; class Magnoliopsida; order Gentianales; family Apocynaceae; genus Apocynum; species Apocynum venetum. The sequence continues at coordinate 6,424,801 of SRSM01000124.1, read as the reverse complement.
AATTAGATGCTTGGAATTTATGCCTATTTATAGGCAAATGTATCATACGATTTGGAAAAAAATCAATTAGTGCATGTCTATATTTTTCGCCAAAAATCAACCTCACATGCTTCTTTACTTCTTTACTTAAGATTAGGTAATTCTTTACTTAATATTAAGTAGTTCTTCTTTAAAACCAACATAAAAATCATTAATTTGAATAAATAATAAAAATAAATTATTCAAAATAAGATAGGATAAAAAGTGAAATAAAAGTTTAAATATATTTTTGTATAACTACAAATAACATAAAAATAAAAATGCATGGAAGTAAAATTTTAAATATATATTTAAAGAAATGGAAATGGTGAATATAGCCCATGCTTCTTCTTTTTTCTTTTTTTTTTTAATATCTGTGAATAGCCCATACTAAAATAAAGCTTCTTGGGCTTTTATAAATAAAACTAACCCCTTGCTGCATTCATCGATTTCATCGAACAGGGGAAAACAAAATCTGCAAATCCCTCAATTTTCCTTGTATTTTGAGGTCTGTAGAAGACTCACTCTCTCCCATTCATCTTGTATCAAACTCTCTGTACCTCTTGCTCAAATTTTTACGGGATGGCGGCTCTTTCAAATTCTTCGGTATTATCTAGAAATCCATCATTTTATTCTTCTTCAGGTACATTGCGATCAATTCCCATTTTCTTCTTTTCCATCTTGTTTGTTATGATATTACTGTGCTCAAATCGGTTTCTCATTTTTGTTATTCGTCCTCATCACTTGTTCCTGCATGCATTGATCGAGATTCATAGTCGAAAAATATTTGGCGATACTAATATGTGTGTGTGTGTGTATTTTATGCCAAAAATTTGTTCTTACTGTATTGTAGAAAGAAATCAGGATGGAACATTTTTTTTCTTTCCTTGTCAAGCTAAGAATTTTAATAGAATCTCGTGGGTATTATCGTACTTTACTTCGAAGGAATTTTAGTGATCCCAAATTGTTACTTAGTGACCAATTTGATGCCATTGAGGAAATTTTAGTTGGCAGATGTAGAAAAAATTAGTCTTCAAGGAACTGAAAACTATAGATGGAATATCTTAAAGTCCTAGAATTTATATGAAAGGTGGTTTAGATTGAGAAACAAGAGATATAGAAAAGTCACTTCTTTTTTTGGTGTTTATGTTTGTTATTTTTAGGTAGTAGAGTTAGCAAGGGAGTATCAGGAATTAGAGCCGGTGAGTTAATGGGACATTTGCAAATAGGACCCATCATCAGTAGATGAATTGTAAAGAAAGGTCCTACAGAATTGGAATTTACCAGTGTTCATGACCAAGTATATATGAGAAATTACATAGATCTATCCACCTCCATGACCAAGTATACATGAGAAATTATCAGATGATTAGAGTTGATGAAGTATTAGTTCTTGCATTCAAGGTTACAAATTGACTTAATGAGTGAGCTGCCTGATTCTGTTGGGGGGCCATGGCATAACCTGGGCCTCTATCCTTTGGCTTTTAGCTCTTAGTGTCTGTAGATCTTTGATGTCTATTAAAACTTTTCCTTCTAACTTGTTTCTGCTAAAAGAACCGAGTGCAATATAAACTAATTTATCAGTTTCTTATGGTAATGTTTGCCAGACATAAAATTTGTATTCAGAAGAGTTCTGCTGCGCTTTTACAAAAATAATACTTTCATTTATTGAGATGTGACTTCAAGCTTCATTTTATTCTGCATACACTTTTAGATTTGGAAATTTTGTGTCAACTTTTTCCCTTCTTGTTTTTGGAGTTGCCGCTGGAACTATCTTAACTCTTTATCTTTTTTTTCCTTTCCTTTTATAAATTATACATTCTAGGCTCTTCCTTGAAGCTGGTTGATCAGACTATTGGGAGTAGGGTTCCCACTAAATTATCATTTGATCGAAGGCATGCAGGAACTGTCTCAAAACAGGCGCTCACCGTTCATGCAAGCTATAGGTTCTGTCTTCATTAGCTATTCCATGCAATAAGCTCTGTCCATAACTTCTTTTATCAACTATGGGCCTTTTGAACTTGTCTATTCATACTTTTGGTTTAACTTTGATCCTAGTTCTTTGGTAGCTATGAAGTTCAATGTGTTGAAAATGGATCCTACTGATCCTTCGGTGTTCTGTTGTTGGTCTTGACAAAATATCTTCAGTACTTCTACATGTGCCTCTATAGTCTGTTCAGGTTTATGTTTTTACAAAAACACCCAGTAAATCTATTGAAGGATTGTTCATGCTCATGTATCTACAAGGATACCAAGTAAATTCAATGGTGAATATAGCAGAAAGCAATAGAAATATGGATATTTAGGATAAATTTACAATTAATTAGAAAATGGAAATATTTTATCTCTTGAGCCTTTCCATATACTTTGCATATGATACGAATATGATTTAATGGAAGTTTCTGCTTCTTTTCTAATGGCAGTGATGGCGAGAGGTCAGGCAGTGGAAGCCTTTTCATTGGTGGTTTTGTTTTAGGAGGATTAATTGTTGGCGCACTTGGTTGTGTTTATGCACCTCAGGTGGTTACTTGGTCAAACAATCTTGGTTAACTTTGACAAATATATGCTGCTATTATGTGCTTATAAATTTGATAGGCTTAAAATTAGACACAGATCCCAATTCAAAAATAAATAAATAGAGAAGGCACAAATCAATGTCTCCTTATTATTATTAGTGATAAGTATAGATCAACATCTCAGCCATTGAGATATGTTTCGCTCTGATTTTTTTTTTTTTGGTGGTAGATAGATGTAAGGAGAAAGAACTTGGAAATTATGGTGGTATGTGCTAATAAACAGTTTTTGCTATTTTATAGATCAGCAAAGCACTAGCTGGTGCTGACAAAAAAGATCTGATGAGAAAATTACCCAAATTTATATATGATGAAGAAAAAGCTTTGGAGGTAAGTGGATCTTGACATTTATATATAGTGAATAATAATTTGATTCTGTAAGTCATGGTTTTAGTTTGAAAATTTCCTCTTTGCTTTTCGTTTTCTTAGGTGGTAGGAGAAGGGGAAGTGACTATAGAAAATTATGTACTGTAGCCAACTTATGACTTATTATCTGACCATAAAGTTGTTTTTTTTTGGGGGGGGGGGGGATAACATTGCAATAAAACATGGTGTTCTGCATTCACATGTATTATCTCCATGGATGAGGAGGATACAGGCTCATTAAGCATCAGCCCTTGAAACAATTCTTGACCATTAAACAGAAAATGGATATACATTCAACATATTTTCATAAAAAAGAATGAATTTCGTCACCTGAGTAATAGTAATAGCACAAGGAAGAGTATATGTAGGAATAATGTAATAAATGCTAGGAGGAAGAAATGAAATAAAAAACCAATTAGCTATGTGATTTGAATTTGGAATTGAGATACGAAGGTTTTACAATTCTCCAAGTCAGCCTACAGCATGAACTTGTCTTGTTTCGCAATGAGTAAACTGTTCCACTGTTATGATTCCCGACAAAAAATGAATGTGTTTATTCCAATGCTATCAGCCTACGACTCATCTATTTGTGGCTTACCTTTGTTCAATCAAGAACTGCATAATCAATCATAAAAAAAAATCAAAAACTAAACCTATTTATTTGCTCATGTAGTGGCAATCAGAGCTACAAAAGCCATTTTCTTTAGTCATGTTGGTTAGAGATATTCTTCTAAAAGGTTGTTCCTTTAATGAAAACTCTAAGGTTGAGGTACATTTCCTGGTGGCTTAAGGTTCCATATTTATTTACTGTTTTTTGTTCTTTTCATTTTTTACTTTTCTTGCTATACTGATCTGTAACAAGGCTTAACAGGAAACACTTGAAAATATTTAGAAACCAGGAGATATGTGCAAATCATGTAAATTTCCATGCATTTCACCTCTAGAACTCAGGTGTATGTTGTTCCATCTGCAGAGACAACGCCAGAAATTGACACAGAAGATTGAACAGCTTAACTTAGCAATAGATGAGGTTTCTAATCAGCTACAACCAGGAGATAACCTGAACGGAGCAGCTGTAGACTCCGATGGAGTTGAAGAAGCTCTCATATGATAATTTCTCAGATGGGCATAACATGAATTTAGAACTGTTACTGTGAAAGGCAATTCCTATGTGGCAGAATCTCCAGCTCTTGTTTGAGAAAACTTTGTGTGGTTTTGATGCAATTATTACTTACTACAATCAACTAGCATTGCTTATGAAATGATACTTTTTTCTAAGGTATACAGCCAGTTAATTTTCATCTTCATGAACTGAATACCACTACTGTTAAGTCAAATTATCAATGAACTTCTTAAGTAGCAAAAAGTAATCACTCCAACCTACGACTCTAATACTCTATCTTGGCAATTAGTTCATCCTCTCAATCTTTTTTCGTGTTTGATATGAAAACTTTGGTAAACTAGTAGTCTTTTTGGTAAGTAAGTGTTAATTTCTTCCTAGATAAGATGGGTCTAGCTTCAACTTAGTACCTTCGAGGCGAGTAGTTAGTAAGTAAACAGTTAATAAGACTGTTAATGTTAAAGGAAGTCATATGCACCTGCTCCTGACAACAGACAGTTTTCAGATTCGAGCCACTTGGTTTTCTCCAATGTATTGGGGAGAAAAAAGAAAAAAAAAAAAGGGACGTTAATTTATCAAAGCTTTTACTTGAAGACCAGATTTTTACAGTTTGTTCCAAGCATTCATTGTAATATTTACGATGTTATTTTAGTTTATTTAAAATTGAATGTTTATTTTTTTAAAATAAATATATATTTTTATACAAAATTTTATTAATAACAAAATTATATCTCAATAATTTATGATTTTCATCCCTTAACAGAGACTTATGAATCCTATAATTTATTAAATTAATATTAAAAATAATTTTATAAGTTAAATATCTTTTAAATTTTTTAACTAACATTAATTTATTTAATATTGAAAAGACGCTGATATTTTGGTGCCCATTGTCACCATTAGCAACCACAATTTGCACTAAGCTTGGAGTGGTCAAAGATGTATCGGTTGTGTGGCTTACCGAAGTGGGGCCTTCTTTCCTTGCATGGAAGCCGTGAATTGAAGAATTTTGACGGCACAAGTTGTTGGGATACCTGTGGTGGTCTCGTTCTCGTATAGTTGATGAGTAATCCCTCCCGACATAAAACTTTAGCACTAGAAATAGTGGATGAACTATAATTATAGCTCAAATTAAACATTTTTATCAAAAGAAACTCTTTATAGAGTCACATTCGAAGGTTTGTCGCCCATTTTAGTCATGATTGAGCAAAAGGAATGGAAGTTGTGGGATGGCTATCTGTGGTTGGATTTTGAGAATGTAGTCCCAAGACATGATCTTATCTTGTATCAATCTTTATGCACCATCCTCACCACTCATTTCTTTACCTGAATTGCAGCCATAATTTAACTAAAAGGAAGAAAACCAGAGCTTGTAACTATAAATAGCAAGGAAGTTATTTCTTTAGTTTTTAGTTGCAGCCATGGCCTCCCACGCAGCTCTTGCCTATTCAAGAATTCCCACCAGTACAAAGCTTCCTTCCAAGACCTCTCACTCCTTCCCTACTCAATGCTTCTCCAAGGTTTAACCATTCATATATACATATATATATATATGTATATATTAATTTGTAGGTGCTTCATTTCTTTCTTTTTGTACCCTGATCATCTCTGGTCTGTGCAGAAACTGGAAGTTGCTGATTTCTGGGGTCTTCGATCCAGTGGATGCGTCACCTTCGCTCTGAATGCCCGGGAAACTAACTTCTTCGATGTAGTTTCTTCTCAACTTACTCCCAAGGTAGTGTACTTCCAGTCTTGCACTAAAACCATTGGCTAAGCTCTAATTCTCTAAATTTAGGCATGATTCATGAACCTTACTTGGCATCAGTTAATCAAGAAGAATTTACAGAAATTCAACTGGAAACACCTTTTATTAATTGTAATTGATGTTCGAATCAGTCAGGCTATAACTTCTTGTTAAATGTATAAAGACTCTAGGATCAACCCCTGTTAAAGGAGAAACTGTAGCCAAATTGAAGGTGGCCATCAATGGTTTTGGAAGAATTGGGAGGAACTTTCTCCGTTGCTGGCATGGTAGGAAAAACTCACCTCTTGATGTGGTGGTTGTCAATGACAGTGGTGGTGTCAAGAATGTGAGTTGATATAACAAAATTGTTAGGGACTAAATCTTTCCAAGAACTTATGATAATTTAGTTGCTGTTATTGTCAATTAACCTATTGATTACATGCTGAATACAGGCATCTCACTTGTTGAAGTATGACTCGATGCTTGGGACATTCAAGGCAGATGTAAAAATTGTAGATAATGAAACCATCTCTGTTGATGGGAAACCTATAAAGGTTGTCTCTAACAGGGATCCTCTGAAGCTTCCATGGGCTGAGTTTGGCATTGACATCGTTATTGAGGTATCCCAGTCTCAATCCCTTATTCTTACTATTATTGATATCCAGACAAACATTAGCAAAAGTTACTCTTGTACTTGATGCTGTGTTCCTTTTAACCAATGCTCAATTCTCTTACTGAAATCGGACATTAGTCTACTAACAATACTATGCAAATACAGGGAACAGGTGTCTTCGTGGACGGACCAGGAGCTGGAAAGCATATCCAGGCAGGTGCCAAGAAAGTTCTTATCACTGCTCCAGCAAAAGGTGCTGACATTCCGACCTATGTTGTCGGGGTAAATGAACAAGATTACTCCCATGAGGTTTCTAACATCATAAGGTTAGTACTTTAGGAAGTAGTTATGAACCGCCATTTAAACTCATCTACCAATAAACATAGTTACGAAACCTATAAAATTGGTTGCCTGCAATATTGCAGTAATGCTTCTTGCACCACCAACTGTTTAGGCTCCTTTTGTGAAGGTCATGGATGCAGAATTCGGTAAGCAACCAATTTCCTTTTCTTTTTTTCACATTGGGTAATTGGTAAGCAACCAATTATAATCTTAAACAATTCTGCTCTTTCAATGGTATTCTCTGAGTTACAGGATACATAGTACTAATAACTTCTTTAGCAAAAGAGCCATAATTACTGCAATCATGAGCTTGAAAGCATTTCAAGAACTGCAGAAAATAGCACGGTGAAATGAGTCATTCTTTTAAATAAAAAGACAAGTGGTGGCTGTCATACTAAAAGTTGCCTATGCATTAAATTTGCAGGAATTGTGAAGGGAACAATGACAACCACCCACTCTTACACTGGTGATCAGGTAATTAATTAATCATGGGCAAACTACTATTCGGTGTTCTGCAATCTAATCTATAACAATTGATAGAATAAGTCATAATCTCTTGGACTTTAACAAAGCATGGTTATTTTTCTTCTTACAGAGGCTTTTAGATGCTTCACACCGTGATCTCAGGAGAGCCAGAGCTGCAGCACTTAACATTGTGCCAACAAGCACAGGAGCTGCTAAGGCAGTCTCTCTGGTGCTACCCCAGCTGAAGGGCAAGCTCAATGGCATTGCACTCCGTGTACCAACACCTAATGTATCAGTTGTTGACCTTGTTGTAAATGTCGAGAAGAAAGGACTTACAGCTGAAGATGTCAATGCAGCATTCAGAAAGGCAGCTGGGGGACCATTGAAGGGTGTATTGGATGTGTGTGACGCCCCTCTTGTATCTGTCGACTTCAGATGCTCCGATGTTTCCTCCACAATTGATTCCTCTTTGACAATGGTAATGGGAGATGACATGGTCAAGGTGGTGGCCTGGTATGACAATGAATGGGGATACAGGTAAACATGGTTCTTCTATAAGTCATCTAAAAGTGCATAAAATTACCTCGCTTACCAAGGAATTCAATGGCCTCAAACTAGTATAATTGAAGAAGCCTAATTACTCGCTAATCAACTGCAGTATGCACAGGGAATTTCTCAAAGTCTTCAATTATTGTACCCAACATAAATCCCATTAATAGCCAATTGCTTCACTGGTGCTATGCTTCAAATGTAAATCTTTTCTTATATGGCCCATAAATTGTATTTATCTCATAAATTGTAATATTCTTTTGCTTGCAGCCAACGTGTTGTCGATTTGGCACATCTTGTAGCATACAAATGGCCAGGCGTAGCTGCACCAGGAACTGGTGACCCATTGGATGAATTCTGCAAGACAAACCCTGCTGATGAGGAGTGCAAAGTTTACGAAGCTTAAATTTTTTACATTCTTTTCATTTTTCTTCTGGTGTTACTAAGTGATCATGGAGGCCAAGACTCGTTCAACTTTCAATGCGATCTAGTGTTTTTTTTTTTGGATTGACTACTGAGAAAAATGAATATATAAGTGTAAACAACTAAATAACACATCATTATGTAGTTGAGAGATGTTTCAAATTATAATACCCACTTCTGCAGATACTGAGATTTCCAAAACATCCTTCTCTTTATTTTTCATTTTCTTCCTTCTTCTCCATTACCAACTGTAATCTGGTTCATGTGCATGGTTAAAATTAGTCACAGGTCTTGGCTTTTTCATTATAGAGGACTTACACAACCAAAGCTATTGATATAGCATACTCTATCCGCAGAGAAAGCAAAGCAGAATAAGACAGCACAGTAACCATTTATGAGTTACACATCACTGAACTCTTCGAGCAATATTTGCACGTAACAGACTGATTAAATGTCAAAGCTCAGATCTGCGGCCTGGAATCGGATTATAAGCCTTGCAGCACTCATAGTTAACTAATCATCCGTCCTACAAAATATATATCTCAAGATGGCAATGCATGTTTAGGACTATTTTTACATACTTGTTGGATTCTAGCCTGAAATGATAGAATAACTAGGGCATTGTCAAGGATAATATGCCATTTGCATTAAACTACCTGAAGCAATAGGTAGTAAGACTAAAATAGTACCATGTAATATTTATTATTTCTTAAACTACTGTTACAACTCCAGTTAGAAGTTATCCAAGTAGAGCAATTACCCAAAAATAACATTTTTTTTTTAAGTTCATCTATTCCTCTCTCCCTCTACATATCAATAAATTCTTTTACTTTTTGTTATATCATTATTTATTTTAATATTTTGTAAAAAATATAATATTTATTATCTCTTTCTCTCTTAATAAAATATAAATAAATTTAAAAATAACATATATAATAATCATAGAAAATATTAAAAAATTTTATAATTAAACATAAAAAAGTTTACTTAATATATTTTATAAAAATGGACGAAAAAAGTATATTTTATTTATAAATATAATATTCAAAGTAAAATTTGTTAACTTTAATAAAGTTAACATTCTTCGTATAGACACAATGTCTAATGTATTAAAATTGATAATTATATGTCAACGACTCTTCAATTATATAAAAATGTTTTCAATAGACTAAAATATTTAGTAGCGTATAAAGTTTAGAGAGATTTATTGAAAAGTAATATTTTTTTTTTTTTAAAAAAAGGTCTTTCTGTTTTGTCAACTATCCCTAATAAATATAGGAGTATTTTCAGAATTTCAATTTTTGTGTTAATGAAAATTATGACAAAAGGTCAATAAACAATACTAGACATGTGGGTTCAACGATTTCACATACTTCTGGCTAAGTTAGATTTAATTTCTAAGAAGATATGCAGTCAAAGAAGTACTTTGTAGTAGTATTATATAATTAACGCAAAGGCACCCCAGTTATTTCAAGTCTTCCCAACAATTTCAGCTAAATTTCTGGCGAAGTGAGGTACTCAATTTTTTTTAAAATTTTTTTTTTTTGGAAAACTGGTACTCAATTGTTAGAACCCCAATAGTTTAGGGTAATATGAAATAATTAACCCAAAAAGCTATTTTAAAGTGTGTGTATATATATATATATATATATATATTAATTTGATAAGAATTTATTGCTTTTTTTTTCAATATTGCACTCCTAATTTTTCTTGCTTCAATTTCTCGGATGATATAAGGTAATTGAATTGAAAATTTTCATAACAGTATTTATTTTTTTAATATTTAGTATGCATAAGAAAATCTCTTTGTTGTGAAGTTCTCTTTCTCTCACGCTCTCTCGTTTAAGGAGCTTCATCGATTTCTGCATCAGAATCTGCCAGATCAAAAGCTTTTGCCAGAGCTTTAGTCTGGATCATTTTCCTATTATTTTTTTTTTTGTATTTTATCTTTTATTTGTGTTTTTTTTTCTCTTTTTAGGGATTTTTTCTTCCATTTATTGATTTTTTTATTTGTATTTGTATTGTGTCTGTTTGTATTTTTTCTTTTCTACCTCTCATGGAAATGGATGATTTTGCTGGATTTGCTTCGACAAATTCTTCTGTATAAATGACTAGCGATAATTACATAAAAAAATAATGCAAATATTTTAAAAAACTACTTCATGGAACATAGATTTTTTCATCGAAATTCAGTCATCAAATGACGATAAAAAAAATTACTCATAATGAAATGATTTCAATGTCATCAAATTCACTCTTAAATTTATTTAAATCTAAAAATTAGTATGGTTGCTATTGTAGTGCAGCAGCATACTTACCTTTTGCCCTAAATATATCCCTTCCCAATTTTTTAGTCCAATGGATCCCTTTAGCTAAGAGACTTCCGTCATTCATAATAACAGATCCAATGGTCCGCACATCTCAAGAACATACTAAAAAGCTGCGTTCGAGGAATCGCTATCAGCACAGACTTGTCCAAGCTCAGCATATGCCAAGAACGTACCTGATGCAAAGCTGTGGAAACATTTTTAGGTAATATAAATTAAATTACATATATAATTATATTTTTAATATAAATATATATAATAATATGCAACTAACATAGATAAACATAATTATGCTTATTATTGTGCCTATATATATATTAATATTCTAATATATATATATTATATGTTTATTATAGTAATTCAAATATATATAAAAGTAATTTTAATTACATATAATTATATTTTTAATATAAATATATAAAATTATATACAATTAACATGTATAAACATAATTAATTATTTTAATTATATACACAATATATATTAATATATTATCATTATTATTTGTAATTATAATTTGGCATTTATCATTATTATTTTTATATCTTTATATTTTTATTGTAATAATTATATTTATAATTACTATTAGATACACTATATTTATTAATAATTATATTAATTAAATTATATAATTATAATAAAAAAACCTGTCTATAGAATGAATTGTAGTTCATTAGATTTATTTAAAATAAAAAAGGATCTGCCAATGTCAAGATCATCCTTTGAATTTTTTATTTTATTTTATTTTTTAAAAAAAAACAAATTCGTTATTGACAAGACCAACTCTTGAAAAAAAAACGGCCCTTGATTTTTTTTTAAAATCAGTCTACTATTAACAAGATCAATTGTTAATTATATTTTTTAAAAAAAATAAGTCTGACATTCTATCATATCATTTGATTCATTTTTATTAATGGCGAATAAGTATATCGTGGATCATAATTCTCATACATGCGATAGACTAAAAAAATAAAAAATAAAATATTTAGGTAAAATCTATAGTAAATTTGGCGTTCATTTGTTTTGAATGGTTTTAACATTATGATGTAATTCTATAATTTATAATTAATTTCATTTAATGAATGACTATTTATTTTCCATTTTAAAAAAAAAAGTACGCATAAGATTCTGTCTTTAAAAGAAACTAATTGTATATTATGGAAGTAGTATTTGTGTAAAGTAATCGGTTTAAGGGAGCAATATATTTTACGGTTATGGATCCAAATGGCTAAGACTAAGATAAAGATAAATAAGAAACCCACCCAGAAGACAGCGTGATCGAGCAGTTGCGATGGTGCCGGGGAGCAGAAAACTACCGTCACAGTCCAGTTAAAAAGCGTGCTCTTCGTTCGTGCGCTTTTAACACGTCCCACTGCCACTCGGCTTTTTCTTTTCTTTTTTCTTGAGATAGGCTGTTGGTTGGCCATCCCTCTCAATTCTCATGACCAATTGACGACGTTTTTTACATGGATATGAGAAAGCGGGTCATCATCTCGTTGCGTCCGTCATTTAAGATGGTGATCCGGTAGATCTGAAAGCTCCCCAGAATTTAGATGATTCTTTTGACACCTATATTTCCTTAATTATCTTTCTTTTTCTCAGCAGAATTCTCAAAAACCCAAGAATTTTCAATCCTTATTATTTCTTCCTAATTTTCATCTTCCAGCTTAATGAAATTTCAACCAATTTTTGAGATTTTCTGAAATCATGACAGTGTAAAAGTCTCAAGGGATGAGAGGGTTTTTGATTCCTCTCTTGTTCTTCTTAATTTTATTATTTTCTGTTGTATTTGGAGCTCTGTCCAACTCGGAGAGCTCCGATTCGGATCATGAGGTCGCAAACAGCTCGCCATCTGCATCGCCGGCTCCTCCATTGCCGCTGAAGCCGTGAGTGTCATCTGTTTTTTGGCCCTCCAATTATATCTCCATCTCTTTATTTTGCAGACTTTTGGAAAAGTGACGAATTGAAACGAAGGATTTGTCTACATATAAGTCTTTTTTTCCTTCCTTTCATTTGTTTCTTGGCTGTGCATCATTGTTAGGTTACGAAGGAAATCACAAGATATATATATACTTTTACTGGGGTATGGACTGGATGGATGCAATGGTATAGTGGGATTTCACTGGTCATACAAATCTGACCATGTATGAACTATATTTTTATATTTTGTGTGCAAATTCAATCATTGACATTGTAGTCAACAGAGCAATACCTGTGAAATAAAGAGCTGCTAATGAAAAGGTCTAAGCTTTCTTAATTAAGTTGTTAAGAAAGTGGCTTAATTAGGCCTAAGCTTTCTTAATACCTGTGAGTTAGAGCTATGGTCATTGTAATTTTGTTGTGCTTCTCAAAAAGAAACAACGAATAATCTACAAAATTGTGGATTACATTTCGACACTTGGATGTAGAAGCGATAAAATAATGTGAAATAAAGAAACGTTATTTATCTGAAAAACTAAGTTAATAGTTATGGTCATAGTAATTTAAGTCTGTATTTTATCTTGTGAATGTTCCACTACTCCTACCTTGACATTGAGTATTGTTTCATTGCTTGTTACCTTTGTCTCAAAATCAGTGATCATGAGACAGCAGTGGTGGCTGCTCCAGATGGCACAATATACCTAGTGGAAATCAATTCAGGAACAATTTTGTGGTCATTTGCTTCAGGCTCCTCAATTTACTCTTACCATCAGGTCCTGCCTCATCATGAAGACGAAATGCAAAATGCATCCACAGAGGACAATAACTTTTATATAGAAGTTGGAGAAGATTGGGAACTCTATGTGCGTGGAAATGGCTTCAAGAAAGTGGTATGCTGCTTCCCTTGTGATTTTCCCAAACAATTTTGTGTCATGAGGATGATGCGTTTCATTTTTGTGAACCGTATTGGGATTTTTTTTTTGTTTGATATTCATAGTTTTGCTAAAGTATGAAATTATATTATTCCTCCATCCTTACAAGAACTGTGGTTTTACTGGTTAAATTCTATGATCTGAACTGTAAAGATTTTGCATCTGATGATTTGACATATGTGTGTGCGCACATGTGCTTACTCAAGAGTAATATCATCTTCTGTTCTTAAAATAAATGAATAGAGAAAATAACCCTTTTTCTACAATGTGCATACGCTAATAGCCATAACCCTTGTTGTTATGTTCAGAAGCTCCCAATGAGTGCTGAAGAACTCATAAGACGCACTCCTATGACATTAGCTGGTGAGGGGATCATGTTAGGTTCAAAGAAATCTACAGTTTTTATTATTGATGTGAAAACTGGAAAAGTAATTCAAACCTTCACATCAGACAACTTCACATCCTTTGAGGATCAGCATGATGATGAAAATCCTATTTTACCAAGAATGGATGATGTGAATTGGTCAGAGTCTAGTAGAGAAGACTTGAACAGAGTTAATGAACCACTTTATGTTACCAGGAGGGATTATGCTCTGAAGTACACTTCAATGAAGACAGGAAAGGTTATATGGTATCTAACTTTTGCTGACATTGAAGCTTCCTTTAAATGTGAGGGAATTGAAAATTTTCTTGGGGGACTTCTTTATCAAGGGAATAAATTTGGTCCTGGACAGAAGTTGCAGGTTCATTGTCCTTCAAGGCCTGTTGTCTACCGCATCCGTGATCGTAGCTCACTTGAATCTATTTTTGTACCAAATGCTCTACCTGGAGACAGAGTGCTCTCTCTACCTGCAGCTGACCTTAATCCTACTTTAGAGCCTGTTGACAAGATTTTTGGTTTTCATACGAATAAGGAAGGTGAGGTAATACTTGCATTGCCTTCTCCTGAGACTGAAGGATTTGGAATCATGCCTCTGCCTCTACCCAAGGGAGAAATTGGTCAAATCAATACCAGAAGATCTTCTGAAATTGTTGCTGGGTCTCATTTCTGGCCTTCTGTACTATTCAGTGGTATTATGCTGTTTTTTGTTGTGGCACATTCTTACCTTCGTCCCCTTTTAAGTAAGAAATCAGATATGTCAAAAAAGCTAGCAGAGGAGTTTAAGATACAAGCTGTGACATCCAAAAGGAAGAAGACTCGGAGACCCGGAACAAGCAAGAAAAGTTCCATTGCTGAGAAAAAGCAAAGCGATGGTTCAAGTGAACATGATCAAATGTTTGGGATCAGCAATGTAACCCCAGATTTTGAAAGCTTTAAAAAGTATTGGCAACCTGTGGCTAATAGCTCAGATGATCTAACAGGTGGACGCAAGATTGGAAGGTTGTTTGTCTCTACCAAAGAGATTGCAAAGGGAAGCAATGGCACTATTGTGCTTGAAGGGTTTTATGATGGTCGTCCAGTTGCTGTTAAGCGCCTTGTGAAGGCACATCATGATGTGGCAATCAAAGAAATTCAAAATCTTATTGCATCTGACCAGCATCCAAATATAGTGCGTTGGTATGGAGTAGAGTATGATCAAGATTTTGTCTATCTTGCACTGGAGCGTTGTACCTGCAGCTTACATGAATTTGTATTATCTTGCGCCAATTCTATGCAAAACGAAATAGCATCCCAGGATATAAGTGTAAACTCCAGTAGTGAGCAGTCTGCCAAATTACGAATGGTGATAGGAGACAACAGTGAAATTGAGTTGTGGAAGTCTAATGGCTATCCTTCATCACACTTGCTGAAATTAATGAGGTGAGTTGATAATCTTATCACCACACTACTATTTGCTGATTATGTTATCAGAAGGAGCATCAAATTATGAATTTATGAGTTGATAATTTGATCTTCTGGAGTAGGTACTCTGTAGGGGAAAAGCTCACCAAATTGAGAATTTGGCCACGATTTCAAATGTTTATCCACCATTGCTTCTTGGTTCGCTTCTTTTCAAATTTTATTGTATACTAAGTGGGATAAAAGAATATTTTGATCCTAATGATGCAAAAACTGCATTCCTGCATTGTATTCTTTGACATGCCATCATGTAGTGCTGAATATCAATTCAATCATAGTTAAATGTTGAGCTTTGGTTTGTATTGGGAGACCTTAGTTCTTTAATACCCTACTAGCAAACACTTGTTGATCCTTGGGACTTGGGAGCACTAGCAAGTAATTGAGTTTGTCTCACTGACCTGTGCTGGCCAAAAAAAATATTATTACTCAATTTTATATCCTTGTTATTCTCTCTTTTTCTTTTCTTCCACATATATGTTTGTGATGGAAAAACATCACGCTTTTCATTCATTCTCTACCATACTTTTCACTAAAATCAAGTCATTCTGTTTGCCAAGTGATGAGCAATTTTTGTTGGCCTTGTATGCTGGCCTGGCTGTTTTTAAGTGCTGATTGGAAAAGATCACCTTCATGGATTCAACTGCAGTCCAATTCTAGTCAGCTCCACACTTGAAGGAGCCTTTGATGTCATCTTTTGTACATACAGTAGCTTTTCATTTCTGGTCTTCATCCGCTAACTGATCAAATGTAGTCTTTTCTGTGCACGATCATGGGACATCAGATACAAAGTACCAAGAAAGTCATGTGCACCAGCTTCATCATTGTTCTGGACTGCATTTACTTGTAATGCTTCAGCTTGGTGTTGATGTTTGGGTGTATTGACTTGTTTGTCTGGGCATTATCCTTCTTTTTTCTTGTTATAGATACAATGACCATCCTGAACTTTCTTTCCCTGCCAGTCCTTTTGTGTGCTTAACATGAATTTGATGCAAAGGGACATAATTTTAGGTATCTAATTCCCTCTTCCACAATTCTGTATTCCAGGGATGTTGTTCATGGGCTTGCCCATTTGCATGAACTTGGAATCATACATAGGGACCTAAAGCCTCAAAATGTTCTTGTAATGAAGGAAAGATCTTTGTGTGGGAAGCTGTCAGATATGGGTATCAGCAAGCGACTTGGTGCGGACATGACTTCGTTAACCAAACATGCTACTGGTTAGTGTCATATAGAATCTGTTCTTGATATTTGTAGTCTTTGAAGCTTCTCAGTGCACGCTACTAGTGGCTTCTTTTTTCTTGAATTATTCTGATGCTTTGGGTAATCATGTATAATTTCTGTGTGTAGGTTCTGGAAGTTCAGGGTGGCAAGCACCCGAACAACTTCGTAATGAACGTCAGACGCGTGCTGTGGATTTATTCAGTTTGGGCTGTCTTCTCTTTTTCTGTGTTACAGGGGGCCAACACCCATTTGGTGAGACACTTGAGCGCGATACAAATATTGTCCACAACCGCAAGGACCTCTTCTTGATAGAAAACATCCCCGAAGCAACAGATCTTATCACTCATCTCCTACATCCCAAACCTGAGTTTAGGTAACATTATTATAATATCTAATTGCGCATAATGTTGCATTAGGGTTGATATAGTTTCATATCACTTGTTAGTCAGGATAATACTTGCTATTCACAATCACGAGTCATTAATTTTAAAAGATGAAGGCAATATATTTTCTTGGACCTTTTGCAGGCCAAAGGCTATGCAGGTAACCTGTCATCCATTGTTTTGGAACTCAGAGATGAGGCTTTCTTTCCTTCGAGATTCTAGTGATAGGGTAGAATTAGAGGATAGGGAGAATGACTCCAAAATCTTGAAAGCATTAGAAAACATTGGAAATGTGGCTTTTGGTGGTAAGTGGGATGAAAAGATGGATGGTGCCTTCCTCAATGACATTGGCCGATTTAGGCGATACAAGTTTGATAGTATTCGTGACTTGCTGCGGGTCATAAGAAATAAGTTAAACCACTACAGAGAACTCTCTAAGGAAATCCAGGGAATCCTGGGGCCAGTTCCTGATGGCTTTGATAGTTATTTCTCGACTCGATTTCCCAAACTTTTGATTGAAGTTTATCAAGTGATTCATTCCTACTGCCAGGAGGAAGAAACCTTTCAAAAGTACTTTAAGAACAATCACATTTAGCATGGCTCTCCCTCTCATACTGATGGAATTGTAAATACTGTAAATATACAATTTACAGGAATCTTTATTTAGGGTTAGTTAACAGATTACATAGTAATAGCTGAACTGATATCCATGTAATCTTCTGCCCTGGTGGCTATACTACAAAATCGCACACTAGTTTGAATTCAGTGTGTAAACAAGGAAAATTGTGCCCTCCTGGCTAACTGCAATGTTTTGGTAATAGTTCATATCTTTAATTTATATTTTTGCATCGGTGGAACAATAACCACATAATTCTCCAGTAAAACCTGTTCCACTTCTTGAGACGCCTCCCTGGCTCTACAGTTTGATTAACAAAATTTTCAAAGCTTGAGATATTTTCGTCAAGATGAACAATAATTATGCTGCCACTTGGGGCACACAATACCCCACTCTATTACAATATGGGCACGGGTTAGTAGGGCATACTTGAGCAATATATGCCAACAAATTCAAAAATCAAGTTCCGAAAAGCCCTCGCTACATGAGAAAGCAAATCACCTTTCCACATTCTTTAGCTGTTAAAGGAGGAAAAGTGGACTCTTGCAGGCTTTTCATCTACATTTTTCCTATCTCTTTTGGCACATTCATCTAAGCATCTTGAGAAAAATGAACACTTTCATTTTCTAAATTATTACCCTAGTAATTTTTAAAAGATATACTCCTGTACTCCCAGCAAAAATCTAGCGACTTTTGGACATACAAAACTGCAGATAACATTCAGCTACTTCATTCACTCAGTTAGTATGGCTTATCTTACTCCAATTCTTATAACCCAAGCCCTACTTCTTGTCATGATACTCAATCCATTTCGCGACGTTTCTGGCGTCGGCATAAACTACGGCACCATCGCAAACAATCTCCCATCCCCAAAGAAAGTAGCTCAGCTGCTTCAATCCACCATCATTGATAAGGTCAAGATTTATGACACCAACCCTGATGTTCTTGAAGCCTTCTCCAACACCGGCATTGATCTCATTGTAGCAGTAGAAAACAGCCATGTTGCAAACATAAGTTCTACTATATCCGCCGCAGATGAGTGGTTTACCACCCGCATTGTGCCTTTTATTCCGGCCACATCCGTTGTTGCCATTGCTGTAGGCAATGAGTACTTAACCAGTGATGATGATGATAAGCTAGATCCTAATGCTCTAGTCAAGGCCATGCAAAATTTGCACCAAGTCCTACTAGGTCGTGGCTTGGACCGTAAAATCAAGGTCACAACACCACACAGTATGGCTGTTCTTGCTTCTTCTTTTCCTCCCTCGGCCTCCACATTTGCCACCACCCTCCTCCCCACCATGACAGCCATTGTGGGGTTCTTAGCTGACTGTGGTGCTCCTTTCATGGTCAATGCATATCCTTATTTTGCATACAGGGACAATCCCAGTATGGTCAATATACAATACGCATTGCTAGGCAATGCAACGGCGGTTCGTGACCCCAAGGGGTACATGTACACTAACATGCTCGATGCCCAAATTGATGCAGTTCGATCAGCTATCTTTGCATTAGGCTTCGGGAACCGGTCGGTCCAAATTACTGTCTCTGAATCTGGATGGCCCTCAAAGGGAGATCCAGGGGAGGCGGCAGCAACACCAGAAAATGCAAGAACTTACAATTCTAGATTGATCGAACGGGCTCAGTCAAATAAAGGAACACCTATGAAGCCCAGAGATACAATTGAGATTTTTGTGTTTTCTTTGTTCAATGAGAACAAGAAACAGGGAGGTACAAGTGAGAGGAATTTTGGGCTCTTTGATGCAGATGGATCCAAAGTTTATGATGTAGATTTAAGCTGTCAATTCTGTAGCAATAATGGCAAACTTGGATTTGGGGAGAAAACAAGTGTGGCAAGAGGACCATCTGTGTGGTGTGTGGCTAAACCACATGCTGATGAGAAGCTAATACAAGCAGTGCTGGATTTCTGCTGTGGCCCTGGTGGTGTGGATTGCAGAGAGGTATATGAGAAAGGGGATTGTTTTGATCCTGACAAAGTTCATGCCCATGCTTCATATGCCATGAATACCTATTACCAGATGCATGGAAGAAACTATTGGAATTGTGATTTCAAGGGCACTGGACTTGTTACCTTCAGTGATCCAAGTAAGTTTTTCACCGTTTCTCCTAAATTACTTTTGCAAGAATTTTCATTACAACAAGCACTAAAAATCACAGCACATAAACAAGACTCCGCCCTTGTTGATACATTTAGCATTTGGCACTAAATTTAGAAGAAATATGCAAAATTTTTAGATTTTCAAATTACGACTCAGGTCTTCGTTACATGATGTTTTCATTAATGTTTCACCTTGGATCAGGTTACGGCAAGTGCAGGTATTCTCAACAGTGACACATGAATAGAAAAGGTGCATCAAATCATAGTTGAGAGCAGCTCTGTGTGGTTTTAGTCTTCCAGATCAATCATTGTACAACTATCTACTCTTGTAATATGTCACCACCATTACTAGTGAAGCTTCCTTATTCGGCATCATTTTGGAAATTTCCCATCACTTTTTGACGATTTAATAGACTGCAATAGTGGATTCATCACAAGAAAAAAGAGTTGGATTGTATCTCCTTCCATAACTGAAAATGTGAACTTATTTACTTTTTCAATATAATCAAAGGGGAATCTTCTCCCATAAAGAGATATCATCCTAGTTCTGTCTACATTACAAAATGATATTATTTGTTTAAAGATACAACAACAGGAATGGATTACATTAATTGCTTGTAAATCTGTTCACCGATATGCCGATTTTTTTATAGTTCAATTCCTCGCATGAGCAAAAAGAGCTTTTAAGATCAAATGGATTAGGGATTATATCAATTTGAAATGACTCAACCTAATCTTCACTGAACTGCATGTGCTCCTCAAATGACTTGAATTGCAGACCTGTTAGCTACCGTGTAATTGTGTTGACTCAACACTTTCGTACAATCTTTGATCGAGTAATGGGCACTTTGTGTTGACCCTCACAATAACAGGGTTTATTTTTGAGCTTATAGCAGGAGCTATTTATGAGAATCTGTTCACAAGTTAAAAATAAGTAAAAAAGGAAATGAAAAAACTCTGGTTAACTGGGACTACTCACTAAGTCAAGATCCGATTTGCTATTGAATTTTGTATACGAAGCAATCAAGTACTGCAGAATTTGTACATTTAGCATATCTTCATGGTTTTCAATGAAACTTAAGATGCCTGATAACATCCCGCCAACTTATTAAAACTGATGTGATTCTTTAGTAGCAAATTTAGGAGGTAATTATGGCACCAAAAATCACAAGGTTTACACTTACTACTTCCTTTTTTCCATTTACTTGTATAAGTTGGCACGCTTCTGAGAACCAAAGTAATAATATATCTTATAGGAATTCCACCTTGTCTAGGCAGTATGAAACGAGAGCAGTGCTATATTGATCAACTGGATATTTTTAAACAATTCTGACTGCCATATAGCACATGTCTATGACAAACTCAAATAATGCTTTTGCTTGTACTAACGGTTTAGGGTGAAGGAACTCAAGAGAATAAGTTCACAAATCACAGGTGACTGGATAAAAGTAACAAATATCATCACATGAATATGAACTTCAAATTAGAGAAACAAAGAACAAGCAAAATTCGAGTCCGAAAAATCTTTAGTTTATATATCCAGATTTAAGGTTCATGGCGTTGCAGAAGATCCAATCACAGTGATTCTCTTTTGTCTTCGGCATAGCTAAATTCACAGGCAGAAGCAAAAGGATCAACTCCATGCAGGGCTTTTAAGTTCATGCAAGTTACTTCTATTGTATGGGTGAGAGGCTTATAAGCCAAGAAAAAGAGCGATGCTCTTTCTTTCTCAAGTTTTCCCTTCCTAAAACTTCAAAAGCTTGACTTTCGCCCGTTTCTCTGTGAGGTAGACTTTGATGTGGTGCAATTTGAAGCTTAGTCAGAACACTCTCATTACCACCTATTACAGAATAGCAACAATCAAGAACTTACAAACCCCTTCTTCAATGACAAACCACTTAACTGCCTAAGCTACTAATCCTAAGCAGCCACACAAGGTGGACTAACTACAATGAAGAGTGAAAGAACGAAAGAAGAGAATAGCAAGAAAGAACAAAACCTTTTATAAGGAAGCCTATTGATCCTTTTTTATCCGTGAAGTGAAAGAAGTGGGTTGGCGATCCTGACTGGTGGTCCTAATTATAAACAGAAGTGTCTCCACAAGCATCCCAACAACCAATCCTAGGATACCTCCTGCAGCACCCTGAAGTAAGAATAAGAGAAAGGGTCAAGCATTGTGCAACTGGGAAATAAGAGAGAAAGGAAAAAATTGGGATCAAAATGATTTTATATAATTGTCCTGGATGTTACCATTGCAGGACTGTGGCCAAAAAGAGCTTTGAATGCAGTATACCCAACCAAATAGCCAGTAAACATTATAACCGCAACATGTAAACCTGTAAGAGAACAATAAATGAAAAGCCCTAGAACCAGATGAGTAATTGAAAGACAGTTCTTAGAAAGCAACATACCTCTAGTACTTTCTGTTTTAGATAAAGAGAGAAAAGCAAAAAAAAAAAAAAATGGTAGCACTGGTTTTTACTCCTTACACTTGAGTGTCAAATAATTTACATTTGCATGAGAGGGAGTGTGTGTGTGTGTGTCTGTGTCTACTTAGTAGATCATTCTACAGATCGACCATTAAACACAATAAAAGAAGAAGAGAGAATAGAGAATGGAGAGGAAATTGATTTAAGTAATCAATCTTCTCACATTTAATTGATACCATAAACCTACCATACTCAACTGACAAAAAAATTGCACATTAACTCTATTCAAAACTTATATTTCAATTGCAGAAACATAACCTTAAAAACCATCAATTAACAGAAGTTGAGCTCCAGCAAATCAACTTGAAAGATCACGCTATCTCCCAAGAAAAGAAAGAATTAATTCATTTAAAGAACTCACCATTGCTATTCAAAATCCTGAGAAAGATATCCAAACATGGAAATAGAGCATAATTGAACATAAAAAGATAAATTTAATTTCCCTAGAAATTTAAAAGGGAAAATTTAATTCATGGAATTTCATAAAGCTCCAAACTTACATACAAAACACATAAAACTGAAAAATGAGTTAGTTTCATTTCCGCAATGCCTAGATTTCTTTTAGTGGTTAGCTTGACAGAATCTGCTAACCAATGGGGACAGATTGCTGAGATGCAGAGTTGATGTCTGGTCACCCTGCATGTGGAACCACTAATGAAAACCAAATCAACTTACATTCAGCTGTGAGTGCTCTAATGCTTTTGGGTCATAACTATTTGCAACAATATAAATTAACAGAACTTGCCAGGATTGGAATCAAGGGCTGCTATGTCTTGGACAACACTTTGAAGAGTGGTAGAAAAAATGGTTATTCTGCAGTGGTTTATTTTGTGCCAAGAAAGAAATTATAGCATTTTTAGCAAGACTTCATAACTCATGCTTACGCGAATCACTTGAAAAGGAGGAACTGAGGATAGCAGGCTGCTGATTGGAATCTGGTCCGTGAACGCATGAAAATGATCTATTGTACAATTCAAAGCTTCTTTGATGAAAATTTTCAAATATTTCACGCCCCTCATAGTCAATGTGTTATCAAGATTGAAAGGACATATGTACATGAGGAAGAAGTCATGGAGTCTAATAGAACTGGCTTAAAGAAGATAAGCAAAAGGCATTTGATGTAATTTACCTAAATATGAGTGGGAACTGCTGAGAGAATTTTATTATTATAGATCTTCAGTTCAGTGCCAAAGTATATGGGAAGTTACCTTTTCGCCACAACTTTTACACCCAAATGCTCAATTGTTGAATACCTAGCTAATTGAAGTTCACTTTAGCCTACTGGAAACTAGTGAAGGTGGACTGGCATTAAATTAAGAGGACTTTCAGATTTTTCCACCAGATTCCTGTTGGCCCCGGGTTATAGTAGTGACAGAATTAACTTGAATCTTGAGTTCAAAGTGGAGTCTGTCAACTCTTCATTGTTGACAGCACATGATATACAATATAGCTCATATATTACGAAGATAATATGTTTCTTTTACATTTCAGTAGACAGCCAAAAATGAACAGCTTAGATAACTGCAATTGATAGTTAACAAAAGAACTAATTGCTCACAATTCCACAAGACGTTGTTTGCAAAAATCCTCGCAACCTTGCATGTCCTTTAATCCTAATATAACTGCTAATTAAAATTACTCGTGTATATGTTAACATTAGCAGTAATGGCAAGGAGGATTTTGCTCCAAGAAATTCTATTCTTGGGATAGAAAATACTATCATCACTGTCAAATTTGCATGCGATGGCAAACACAAAGCAAATAGACATCAAATGCACCCTATCTGGGATATTCTAAACCGCTTTCTACAGAATTAAAAATAATAGTACTGAAATAGAGATGTAAACTTAAGTAGTGGGAACCAAAAGACTCACCAAATCCCATTTGATCTTTGTAAGAAGAAAAAGGCTCCTCAACAATCTTCCTTGGTGCAACATCCTTCACCAACTCCTCATAAGCTTTTTTCTCTGCTTCTGCCGCTAATTTCTTCAGCCTCGTTTGCAATTCCTCACACTCCAAAAAGATAACTAATTCAGCGATAATTCAAAAAGATAACACTCCAAAAATTGAATTCATTACTATCGTGAATTCAATTCAAAATTGTACCTTTTCTCTGGGTTTAGGGCTGGTGAAGACGAAGTTAGAGCCAGAGAATAGGAAGAGAATGTTAGGTCGAAGTTTTGGGTCGCATCCAGTCCAAATGGACTTGAGAGATTTGTAACTCACGAAAGGTTGTTGGGCAAGAGTGGAAGCCAGGTCTCTAATATCTTGACAGAGATCAGGGTTTATGGACGCCGATGCTAAGAATGAGCGGATGGGCTCAGTGGTTGATATAACTAGACCGCCATAGTCGCCACCATCTGCGGTGGCATTCTTGGCAGTACCGATGGTTGAAGAGACGTCGTCGATTATACTCATGATCAATTTCGTCGGCAGTTGAAACGAGGAAGGAACTCTGTTAGTTAATCAATAGCAATCTGTGGTGGGTCTCTAAGATAATAAATGAGTTTGTTACATCAAGGACAAATTATTCAAAATCTGAAATTGTTCATATGGTGTTAGCATATCCAGCAGGACTCACTACTTATTAGATGAGATGAAGTTTACTTAATGAAACGGTAGAGTTTTAGGAGATGAGACCACGTGTGAGCAGATCCGTGGACTGTGATTAACAGTAATCTTCAACCAATTTTCCTTTTTACTTGTGGTGTGAAGCTCCTGAATCTCAGCTGGATTGTTTCTTGCCCATGGCGTGAGCAGAAGGCTGTTGAAGTGCACGGATGCCTGGGTCTGCTTTCTTCCCAAGCATTCTATAAATTGATATATATCATAGTCCACGGAGAGATAGACTTTTCAGGTGTGGCTATCTACTCAATAGACATTGATTTTACTTGATAAAATTTATTCATTGAAGATGCTCTAAAACAAATTCAAGAAACTGGTACACGAGTAATTTTCAATCTTGCAGCTGAATAAAAAAGGCACATAATCATAAGGTATTCATAAAATAAAAGCAGACTAAGAAGTAAAGTTATTAAACTAAAAAAGGAAAAAAATTGCAGAACATGAAATGAAAAAACTGAAATCCTGAAATTTAGAAACATAGGAATGACAGTAAACTAGCATATGTTCATTACTCAACAAAAATCTAGATTTTCCCAGCCCCATGCTTCAGAGATTGGTATTGCATATGTGAAGGCCCTTCTTTTTTAACCAAAAAAAAAACCAGTGAAGATGACTAACAAATTTCGAGTGAACCTCTGATATGAAAAACAAGAAAACTTAAGCATGGATGTTGGTATATCAAACATGAATTTGTTTAATATTTTGACGAAGAACAATACTTCTACACTAGTTCAAATTTTAATGTTATTTTAAGATATTTAAATTCATTTTTTTGTTAGATCTGCTTGAGTCAGATTTCTCTGTTTGTCACTTCACTTCTTTCTTATATGATATTATGAGAAGGGGTCAAATGTATTGCCATGGGTAAAAACCGTACAATTTGTACTTTAAATAATGCTATCGTTAACTAATAAATTCCCATTTTGGGGTCGAAACTAACAGTAGATCTAACACTTAAGCTTACACTTTCCCAACAATTAGAGATGCACTATCCACAAAAGAACAAGCATCGTGTCTTTCAGAGGCTTGGTCGACGTACAAAGAGCATTTATCTCAACA
Source organism: Apocynum venetum (assembly GCA_019593545.1). Lineage (NCBI taxonomy): Eukaryota > Viridiplantae > Streptophyta > Magnoliopsida > Gentianales > Apocynaceae > Apocynum > Apocynum venetum. Next base: position 6,399,057 of record SRSM01000124.1, on the reverse strand, counting down.
ATCAAAGGCTTTATGTTTTGATTTCTATTCAGCAAAGAAAAAAAAAAACAGACTTTCCCCATTCAAGTGGACATAGGACTTGGCAAAGGACACCCAAGTTGGCTTATCCACACATCATGGTGGACTATATACAAGTTGTAAATTTAAGTTCGATCCCATGATTTAATTTTTAAATTAAATTGAACTTTATAATAATAGATTTTGTAAAAAATTGAACCGATTCGATTTTCAATCTTAGCCTTATCGGTCGAATCATTCTGACCAAATTTTGAATCGAGTAGATTCAATCCTACACTCACAAAAAGAAAAGTGTCTCGTAAAGTGGAGTTTTGCATTTCTTGCATGAAGTTCCAACCAAGAAGCAGATCAAAATATAAAATCAATCCAAACACAGATTGAGCCTATTAAGAGAGAGTTCTCTGGCATCGAACCTTCCGCCTTCTAATTTGACAAATCAAAAAGCGGACGTAAATTGAACTCAAAACTTCTCCCTATCTAAACTATGACAGTTTCTCTGGCATTGAGATGCGAAATTAACTATTCATAAATAGACAGGCATGCATAATTACACACAAGCTATCCATGACCATATGAACTCAAGAACATGGGCAGGAGCCTAAGATATTCTTAGGTAAACATGATGTTTAGAGAATATATGATCTTCCATGATTAAGAAAATTTTCATGTTGCATCAACATATTTATCTTGCGAGGCAAGCAATGAGAACTAGAGACGAATGAGGAGGTCAAAGAAAGCCAAAAGAAAAATCAGGGATTGATTTTTCATTTCCTGTTTCAACAAAAAAAATTGTGGTTCTTGGACAGAACTCTATGTTTTTATCGACGTCTGATTTCCTTTGGGAATGAATGCTACTGTGCTGTACAAACATAGAATCCAGTAAGATTCCAATACGAGAATGACAAGCAACTCCAGTTGACACTCAAGTCACAAAATTCTGAAACTGTATTACCTGTATTTCTAGACCCAATTGATGGTTGAACTAAACAAATGAACTTGTTCTGCTTGAGTCGATGTCATTGCCAACAGAAATTTGTGATTGTCTTCTCTTAGGATTTCTTCCCGAGTCACTGTCATGATTATCATCCAATACTGATATCTCGAGTTTCCTTCTCTTCTTGTCTCTAGTTGAGTGATCCTTCTTTTTATCCATTAAGGACAATAACGTCTGAAGCCTCCTGGAATGTGAGCTTCCTTGGCCTTGCGAAATGGAATCTTCACGAGCAGCTTTACGGAACTTGAGCATAACCTGGATGAAATATATCAAGAGAGCTATAGAGCAAGCAACCCCACATATAACAAAGAGGCCAGCAAAACTTTGTAGGTGAAGACGGTCTGAATCAATCTCAGCATTGTCTGAAGTGCATGAATTTTGTGTCAACCACTTGTCATGGATTCTCTGGAGGTCTCCATTTTCAGACAGAGTCAAAATGGCAGTTGACAGGTCGGCGGCCAAGGGAGAATCTCGTGGAAATGCCTTGTGAACAATTATATATTAGAGTGAAAAACTTGGGCTGAAATTCACTCTTTGCCTCTTTAAGTTTTTGAAATATAATTTTTTTCCAAGTGGGCAATTAAACCTTCAAAACGATACATGTATCTGATAAAAAAAGCGCTAACCCCCCCCCCCCAAAAAATTACCTTGGGAACAAATTTTAAGGCAATTTGTCATTTAGGCATATAGTGAATGTAAATCTAGAGCAACTAATTCAGAAAATTTCTTGCCACTGTTCTACTGTCATTTGAAAATTTTAAATTTTAGAGCATTTGCCGGTCTAAGATTTCTTTTTTCAATCACAACTCAATAAATCAAACGGATATTAAGAATAAAATCCTCCAGTCAACATGTAACAACTAACAGAAGGGTTATGGATTCAACTGAATGCTCCTAAAAGTAAACTAAGTGCATGAGCAGCCATTTGCTCCTAAAAGTTTACTACCTTTCTCATAATTATTCAGTCGGGCATGCATGATAATTACAAAAAATCTTTTCCAACAACAATGCCAACACTTCATAGACATACAAAACACAGATGACTGAAAGAAAGTCAAGCAAGAATAGAGATACTCACAAAGCCCCAACCACTTCTGGTGAACTCCTGACCTACAATCCTGAATTTGCACTGATTTGACAGGAAAAGTTCTACATAAGGACGCTCATCTACCACAGCAGCAACACCACCCTTTTTTGGACCCCGTTGAAGTGCTCTAGCATATTCTTCCGGAGATCCAAGAGGAACAAGCCTGGACTTTGCTACACCAATTTCCTCAATCAGATAATTTTCAGCAAAAGAACCAACTTGGTAACCAATTGGTTCATCACCGTCTTTTAAGCTTTCAATTCCTTTAATAGGTGAATATAGCTGTTGTACTGTGAGAATGGAGGTTAAACTTGCGGTGTAACTAGAATTAATTATCAAAACCACAAAGAGCCAAAGGAGCAGCACTATTCGGCCAAGGGTGCTCACAGTGTTCTCCCCTGCACAAAAACGAACACCTAAAATTTAAAGGGAACCATCAACTGAACCCTGATGAGCACAAAGTAGTTGAAAAAGGAAAATGTTTCCTTACTATGTGCAAAGAAGAGGGTTGACAAGCTAAACCTGCAAAAGAGGAAGAAACAGTTATCGAACACTAGCATCGTTGTTGATCAAGAGTAATAATATTTTTTTTTATTGATGCATAGACCACATAAACATTGTATATCTTCCTCTCAGTTGACAGAATGGCAAACTGTTATGTCATGCAGAAAACTCAATTTCACCCAAGTTCCGGGGCAATTTAGAAACACATATCTTTCAGGCAATAGAACCATATGATAGAAGAAGAATACTTGCTTGTTCCAAAAAGATAATCATGAACCAATGTCAGTGCATTATAGAATTTCACTGTGAACCTGAAATTGTCATCCCCGTGAAAACAAGAAAAATAACTATCCTCGTAGTATTTCCAAGAAAGCATCAGCGAATGAAGCATAGTGTCTTATGCAAAATTCTAGAGGTTCATGAGTTCTTTGCATATACAAATACAAATTAAAACTGCATATATCATATCCACATCTTGTGTCTGTTTCCCATTTTGAGAATATTTATCAGTTAAAAAGCACATTGTATTTTATCAACACAAAAAAAATCTACATAAAAGATACAAAATTTCTTGGAAAGTTTGGTCTTAACTTAGACACCTCATTTGATGCTCAGAGTTTTTAAATAGCTTACATAGAAACCTCTTTAGAAAAATTAAACAATCCCATGTATACTTACCAGGAAGCATCTTAATTGAAAATTGCATCTTTCTTGCACTATTATTTGACCAGAAGCATCGCCCACTCCACTATGCCAATAGTCATCTATATTTTAAATCATCCTGCTTAACACCTCTACATCTCTCTCTCTTTCTAAAATCACATCACAGATTAATAAAGATAAAAGGAAAGGGGACATAGTATGTCAATCCAATCCCTTATGTCATGCTATCAAGTTATATTTTCCCAACCAAAAGAAAAAAGATATAGTTCTCAAACTAGGTGTCAAAATTACCACAAATTTCTGGGTCACTAAACAATATAGTTCCAATGTATGTTACGATAAAACAGTGGGAGAAAAGAGACTGGAAAAGCATTATGCAAAAGATGCAGTGGGAACAATTACAATTATTTCCGGAATCCATTTCTTGCTATCAGAGAACAAATTTTTTAACTCACCATAGAATGGTAATAAGTTGCTTTTTTGGTGGTCCACGGAATTCATCATTGATTCTGTGCTCCAAAATCCACACAACCATCCCAACAAAAAGAAAGGAAGCAGCAGTAACAGCCCACATATTTAGGGAAAATGGCCTCAGGAAGGCCCAAGCACCCGTGTTTAACTTCTTAAATGGGACCACTACAACTAGTCCTGATGAAGCATATGGCTGAGTGAAATCAACAACCCTTGTCCGATTTGTAACAATTGCTATGTCACCAACAGCTCCATCAAATTCCTTAGACAAGTAAATAAAATAATTAGCAGGATGCAAAGCTGTTTCAAGTTAAAACTAAAACATCAGTTTAGCTAACATACCCCTGCTGTAATATGATCCACAAGCTCATTATAGCTTGGGTTTTTATGACCATCTCCAAAGGGTATGAATTGATATGGAACAGCATAAGGCAATAAGTTTACAGCAGCAAGAAATACATCTATGCAGAATCCTTTAAAATTATTAGTGCCTAGCACTTGTGAAACAAATTCCCTGTAGCCTACCCTCCTGGGTACCCCAATTTTCAGTAGCCTCCCATTATTTGGGAAAACCCATCCTCGAGGTTTTGATGGTGGATCTCCAGGCCAAATTACACTATATAGCTGTTGGCTTGCACTTGAACGGTTCCGGGGCCTTAAATAAAGAGTCTCAGGTGACTGAGTTGATAGGCCTGAATAGTTAGACCAGTAACCAATCTGTCTAAAACCAGTTCCAATTACATTTATAATGTCATATGAAGGGAGAATGAGAGATCTGTCAGAATTAAACTTGACACGCCCAGTTAAACCAATAAAATCACTTTGCAAGATATTATTCAAGAGATGCAGTCCTCCATCAAAAATGCTCAGTGCTTCAAGGTGTAGATTTGTCCCTTCAACCGATAATAATCTAGAATCATTAGAAAATGAGATTCTCCCACCCTGATCGAGAAAAGAATTCAAAGCATGAGCGATCAGCCAAACAGTATCATAAGCATAAAGGGCATAGGCATTTAGTCCCAAAGACCCCGCAGTCAATTTTTTCCACCTATCTGAAAGTGCTCTCTTCCTTTCAGAATCTGGAGTATGCTGACGGAGAACAAGAACTCCTTGCATGGAATTCATATAATCTGATGGAAGAGGGAAAGCGGAATCTAAAACAGAAGAAAGCCAATCTGTAGCAATCCAAACATAGCCATCACCCATCATCCCAAGATAGTGTGCTACAGAAAACACCATAAATCCAACCTCAGGATATGCATGCAGAACAATAACCCGGGACTCCATTAATGCAACCTTTACAAGAACATCCATTATGTCACTCCGATTAGCACCAACTGCTGGTGGAACTCCTGCTTTGTATGAAATCCTACATCGCCTAGCTGCAAGTGCATCATCTAATGCCGAAACCCCATTTCGTCCATAATCATCATCTATGAAAATCGTAATTACATCTCTCCAACCATAATATTCAACTATTTCAGCTATTGCAGCCATCTGATACAAATCACTCTGTGTTGTTCTGATAAAATAAGGAAACTGAAGAGAAGAGAGAGTAGGATCAGTAGCGGCAAATGACAAGAGAGGTACTTGGAGTTCATTTGCAACATATGATATGCTATGTGCCACCACGGAAGATTGTGGACCAATAACTGCAACTGTATCAGTCTCCATAAACTTCAAAGCTGCAAAAACTATCTCATCAACAAAACTTGCAAATAAACATTTTTGTATGTTAATATGTTTTGCCAGACATCAGGTAAGGGCAATATGAATATTCCTAAGAGCTTCCTACATATTAACAGGCTTCACATTTTCAAAGATCATCAGCTGAACAAAAAGGAAGTAGATAGTACAGATTATCAAAAAAAAAAAATAATGAAAAAGTACTATTTACCACCAGAAAGCACTTTCCTTCTCCACTCAAAGTTTTTGTAGTATGGCAAGGAGTTCAATATGCATGGTTAACCATTAAATGGAAAAAAGAGGGAAAAAAAAAGATGCTTACCTCCAACCAGGCCAAGAAATCCATTGCAATTGGAATTTTGCATCCGAATATCAAGTCTAGTACCATTGAGGACACTAGAATTGATGTTCACATCTTTAACAGCCTCCTCAATCGCAATCCTAGCAACTCTACCGATGGTAGAGTTGAATGTTAAAATAGCTCCAACACTCACAGCAGTTGGTCTTGAAGAAACATTTCCAGTCAACCCATCTGAGAAAGCTCCAAATGACAGCAACCGAAATACTAAAATAATCCAAATCACGCTCATTTTGTTACCTCTGCACAATTAATAAGAATAATTCCATCGAGCAGATACCAAATAAGTTGTGCAAACTTGACTCATGGAGCAAAAGGATTTCAAACTAAAACTGTGAGTTAGGGGGAGTTAATCTGCAGCACTTACCATGTTGTTGCAATTGAGCTGCGCAGAAGCACTAGTCCCACAAATTAAAGCATATACACACACGCCACACGTCAATCAAGCACCTTTTGAGCTAACTCGCCTGCAATCTCTAGACAGGGAAAAAAAGGGAGCAAAAGGAAACAACTTGCACTCCAGCGAAAAAAGAATCAGATTCCACGCGTGAGAAAGCAAGAACAAGTCACAAGACTCCACTGGTACAGATACCAGATGAGGGAGCAATTCGTATCTTCCACCGCTATACTATCTGAAGAATGTCAAGATTGACCGTCATACAGAAGCAAAATAAAAAGGGAATATGAAGCCATTTTCGGCAAGCAATGGAACAAAGATATACAGCATACTCCAAGCATAAGACAAATACACTGCATTAATTAATTTACAGATTAAGCAAGTGGGTCAGCTCAGTAGGTTAGAGAAGCCGGATTGCAATTGCACAAGAAAAATTTAAGAAACAGTATTGTTCCAGAAATATCCCAAAAGATCACAGACCACCCCCAGTTATTACTAAAATTTACGGTCTTTTACTGGAAGCAAATTCAAATTCAGAAGAAAAAGAAAAGTGCTGGGATTTAGCAGACAAAGGAAACGTAAGTGCAATTCTCAATTAACGGATACTTTTCCAACTGAGGAAATTACCTTTGGTGGCTGTTTCTTTCTTGGCATTAGGACAAAAAATAATGCTTAATACATGTGTTTACACATGTGCCTAAACACATTCACACATAGAGAGGAAGATGAAGAAGATTAAAACTAGAATTATTCCCAAACCACGTGGGAGCAGTGCAATGTTATCAACGTTCTGTTCATCTGTTAGCTAAGCAAAGAATAAAGCTTAAGTTGGAATATTGTACTGAGATATGAAGATTGTGATGGGCTATTGATTATCTCATTTTTGTATATGTTGGCTTATTAGAGTGCCATTAGAAATTATTTGGATGAGAGCTCTGACTTTGATCAAAAAAATTATTATTATTTTCATTTTAAATTAAAAATTGTTTTTAAATTCTCTTAAATTAAAGATTAAGAAAAAGAATATATATGTTTTATTAATTAAACTATTTAAAGAGTCCTTAAACACAATACTACTATATTTAAAGAAATCATTAACTTCAGGAGATCAAAGCTTAAAATTTAGTAGTAATGGAGGTTGTCATGGATGGTCATGGATTCCAATTGCTTAGCGCAACAACTTCCATTTCATAAATTATTACTAGTTTTTTTTTAATATATATTCTCTAAATCACTATTATGTCAACCTAATTCCTTTCTGCCCTACATAAATAATAATACATAATACATAATTTAATAATCATTTGATAAAATATCTCTAAAACTTCTAATTTGAAAGATTAGAATATGGATTTTTATTCTACTTCACAAGGGAAAAAAAAACAAATATATTATTTTGGTAGGCCAAGCAAGTTGACATAGAAATCATTACGTATGCAGATGAAGTTATCATTCAAAGAAGAAAACAAAAGATGGGGACTAAAATATTGAGGTGAAAATCACATTAAAAACACTTAAATCAGAGTATAGTAACAAGTCATTTGCATAAGGTAGCCCCATGGCCAAACCCGAAAGTCCAATTTCTTGAATCATAATTTAAAGGTGGGCTGCTTATCATAAATAAATAATTAATTAATTAAAAGGTGGGCTGAAAATTGTGGCTATGCCACCGCCATAAACTCTTGCGAATCTGAAGATAAAAGTATACCATATACTTCCTAGGATTGTTCAAGGTCTGTGGATATGGTGATCTCATGATAAGGAAGGAAATGATCTTCTTATTTTGGTTTTGAAACTTAAAAGCTTTCTCATAAATATGAGTATATTATACTTTAAATACAGTTAAATTTAATTTTCTCTTTTGATTTTTGACTACAAAGCTTACTCTTATAAAGAAACATAGCATTAAATAGATAGAAAGTAAGATTGGAAAGAAAAAAAAGTGCCATAATTATTTTTTGATAATTTAAATTGACTAATGTTTAGTGATAAGAAATTGAAGCTAATGCAAGTTATATTTAGTGTCTAAAGAAGTATTAAAACAATTAAAGTAAAATAACTTGTGATAAGAAATGTATTTAATTTATGAGTAAATTATTAGTATTTCAAGTCAAGCACGTAGATGAAGTTAATGAATAATTAGAATGGATTTGAAATTGTTGATTAAGTTTCAATTTTCAATCTATTGCTTAAATTATAATATTTAAATGTACTAAAGACTCATATTTCAATCAAAGCATGTGGATGAAGTTTATCATAGTCAAATTATTACCATGTTGATATTAACTAAAATGTTAATACATGAATATATTAGTTAAATTTAGATGAATTTATGTTTGTTTGAAAGAAACTAATTATTGTTTTGAAACATTTCAAAATAAAAACCATGGTTATCTTTTTTTATATATAATTGAGTGCAAATTTCATTGAACATAAACAAAGTTACACAAATGGATCAAAAACTCATGGCAATGAGAGAACATACATCACCCCACAAAAATAAGATATGCAAAAAATAATTAAAAGATAAACAAAATAAACAGTATCTTCCTCTTACCATCCTTACACATATCATCTAACATGATTTTCCTAAGAATCACAACTTCAACTCAATAGTAAGAGAAACACATGGTGAATCATACGCTTCAAAAACTGCATGAGAAGGAGAAAAATCGGAAAGTAACTTATATATGATTTGAATATACAATAATTTTTAAAAGAAATGAGAATCAAACATCGATCTATAAAGATCGATAGATAATCATATTAATATATTTTAAATATCAACGAAATATATCAATATGGAGAAAATCATGGTTTATAAACAAAAGAGAAGTGAAAATTCACTAGAAAACATTAAATAAAAAAAAGAAAAAATTCGATCAAAACAAAAAATCTAGCAAAAGGGAGACATATTATGTGGCCGGAAAAGGAGCTCCCTAGAAAAGGCATACACTTTAGTGGAAGAGAGGAAGTATGAGTAGGAAGAATGAGAAGTTATTTGATTTTCATGTGCAATATATGAGACTTATTCTTCTTTTACTTTTTATAAAAAGGAAAAGTACTATGTTATACTCATTTCAAAATATGATTCATTTAAACTTTAATCTCTTGTCTATAATTACTAATAAATCATTATAGTACTATATTCAAAGTAATAGCCTATTATTTTTCAATCTTCAATAAAGTTAATTTGAATACATTATTTTGTTAATAAATAAATTAAATTTAAACAGTATTTTAAATAATAGTAATATATTAAAACAATTAAGTTTTACTAAAAATTCTAACCATCCAATTTTAGACATAGAATATTTGGGGAGAGTTGCTCCAATCTCTTTTTCTCCTTCTCACAAATAGAAAGTGAAAATTGATTTTTTGTTTTTTTAAAAAAAAGTGAGAAAAAGAGCAGGAAACCGTTTAATCTTAGCCGAAATCAAACCAGACAACCACTAACAAATTGCCACGCCATCTCTTTTTCTGGAATCCCATGTACTTGTCTTAAACGGCCGTTAACTAACCTAACAAAGGAACAGTAACTGTCAACAGGCCGTCGATTTATCCAACATACAAAAATCCTAGGGTCAGGATGCACCGCCGTTATTAACTTTCCAAAATACAAAGCCCCAGCCATCCGGTCAAGTCTGTTTTTCAACCACTCCAATTACTCCACGTGCCGGTAATCTATGCGTCATCTTGTACGTCTAGACACCTGTGATTGCCGGTTTACCCACCCCATTGAAAAACGTAGGCATCTATCTCCTTTTCTTTACTTTCTCTCTCAAGAATTCTCCATTTGCACTGTCTGTCTCTCTCTCTCGGATTGCTCTTTGAGAGGTATCTTCTTTTAGGGGTTCTCTTTTTCTTCATTGAATGTCTGAAAGTAGCGGAAAGGCAAAGAAAAGCATTGCAACCATCTTCGTCATCTGTGAGGATTTCTTTTTCATTCCCTTTTTTAGTTCTCGAAATTCTTTAGTTAGAGGAGGAAAAGCTGGGAATTTGGGGTTGTTTAGTGGTAAATTATTTTTAATTTTTAGTTTTTTCATGAGATTCTGGTGAATATTTGGTATCTGAAGTCAAGCTTGAGGATTTCTTTATTTTGGTGGGAGGATTTCGATTATTAATTCTTTGTGGAAATTGTGGTGGCTTATGGTATTTTTGTTTTGGTAGGAATTAGGATTCTGATGAATTTTTGGTTTCTAAGGTGGGGTTTTTCTCTCTCTGCGGTGCTTTTCTCATGTATCATTTCCTGATTCCAATCAGGAGTGTGAACTTGGTCAAGGTTTTGACTCTCTTATCTCAATTTTTGGAGAATATGGGTATCTAATCTGGATCAAGGTTCCACTCTAAGGAACATTTTGAGGAGTTTAATTTGTAATTCCATGACGCTGAGGTGTTGAAGAATAGTGGGTTTTCCTATATATTGAAGTGGGCGTCGTTGTCTGATTGTTTCTGCCCCATCCCTTTGGCAAAGAACTTCAGTTTGTAGTTATTAAAAGATTAAGGCCTTATATACCAAGGCCTTTGTAATCTTTGGCGAGGGAGCATTTATTGGAGAACTTTGGCTGATTGATTTGCCTTTGATATTTTGGCTGATTTACCCCTCTGGTTTTGTGATTCTTTCTGGAGAAGAATAATTGAGATTTGTGTTCCTTGTAAGGAACTCTGTTGATGTTCTGGACTATGGCAGCCGGTACTGATTTTTCACCTCCTTTCAATCTTATAGAAGGTAGTTATAATAAGGATAATACGCCTTCAGTAAAGGATAATCCTTTTGAGGATCCAAATGACTTGAAGCAGACATCAATAGGCAAACCTCCAAGGCACTTGTCAGTTGTGCGACATTCAATAAGCTCTGCTACGTTATTACCCCCTACTGATTTGGTAAACACATTTTCTTTTACTTGTATCTTTTTTGGCTCTTGATGTTATTCCATATGTTCACTATGTGTAGCCTTGCTTATTTGAGCCATTGGGAAAGTTGCATACTTATAATTAGTTAGGCTCTGTTTGGTATGCTGTAATTACAATATCTATTTTACTTTGTTGCTACCAAGCAAGTGGTTGATGTGCCCAAGGAATGCGTATAGCGGAACAACATTGCCGGAAGTTGGGAGTATTTGATTTATGGCTTGTTATCCTTTGTCCTTAATCTATTTCCACAAGGAAATGCATTGTCTTTTGGCAGAATATAAGAAAATCAAGGGATCTATATGTTTTATTTTCTAGCTATTTCTTTGATCAAATCTTAGTAGATCACATTTTCAAGTTAGAAACTCAGCATATACTGATCAGATAGAATATTATCATTTAGTCATCTTCCGTGGCCTTACTACTGCTAATAATCTTCCGGTCTCCAAGAAACAGTTCTAGTAACTTGAATGTTTCTCTATTAATTAAAGGGTGTTTCAAGAGCTATCAATTTATGTCGACATTTTGTCTCTAAATTTTACTCTCTTGATATGTGAATGAACTTATGGATCAATACTCTTACCAGAGATTGCAAGGTTGCTATTAGAAAAGAACTTGAGATTCATGGACGTGCAAACTGTTTACATAACAAGCATCTTAGTTGACTCTTCTAGTGTTTCTGCCATAACCACATCACCAGAATTTGATTTACTTTTTTTACACTTTTGGTTTTGTCCTCATCTCAAGCAATTGGTTAGGTGTTCTATTTAGTATTTCTAACTGTATATTTCCACCTTTTCTAGGATGCAGATCTCAATGTGGTTGGACATCATTCACCTTCTGATGACAAATCAAGTTTCCTACCAGTATTTCGATCTGGAATCTGCGCTGAGACAGGGCCCAAGCAATATATGGAGGATGAACACATCTGTATAGATAATCTACTTGAACATTTAGGTGAAACTGCAGGTCTCCCTTCTCCAGGAGCTTTCTATGGGGTGCGTTACTAGTTCCTACATATACTTTAATGACTTCTAATTGCTCATTACAACGATGTTCGAAAATTGTCAAATCTATCCACTTGCTAACTCAGTCATATGGCTTGAAAGATATGGTTTACTAAAACCTATCAATTGGTCATCTGTGAAGTTTTGATATTTAAATCATTTTCATATTTGACACCTGCTGAATGTATGCAGCTTCAGGAAGATAGTAGAGATCTAAAGAGACTTTAAGCCATACCTTCAGTGAGACATAATATTTGTTTGGCTTGTTTATACTTTAGAAGAAATGCATAAACATTCGGGAGTGTATTAGATTAGTAGCTTTTGCTTTGTGGTTTCATGTTAAGGCGTCATAATGCGTGGAAAATCTGAAAAAGCATTCACATCTCTTAGTGATCAGCCTCAGGATAATCTCAACTTTAGTGCTCTGCTTCATACTTTAACTTTTCACCCAGCTTATACCAATTTTCTCTGTTTTATTCAGATCTCAAATATCTGTATAAATGATTTAAGGACCTATTTTGATTTTACTTCTTATCTTATATGGTATGAGTTAATAAGATCTTGGCTGCAGGTTTTTGATGGTCATGGTGGAATAGATGCAGCAATATTTGTCAAGAAGAATATTCTCAAATTCATAGTTGAGGACTCTTATTTTCCTGTTTGCTTGGAGAAGGCCATTAAGAATGCATTTTTAAAAGCAGATCATGCCTTTGCTGATGATAGTACTCTGGACATCTCTTCTGGCACCACGGCATTGACTACTATGATATTTGGAAGGTAGGTTAGCACCCTGTTCTCCCTTCTGCAAAGTGATAGTTGTCTTTAACCATTTAAAATTCCCTACTTTTAGGAGATAGAAATTTCCATGGAACTAAAAAGTGCATTCAATTATAAAGAACGAAAATGGTATTAATGTGCCTCAAAATGGAGTGAACATAACTGCGTCTAATCCTAACAGCAGAATATTAATGGAACTTTAGATGTTGAGAGCGATACAAAGAAAATTTAGTCATCTGAGCCAGGTGTTAGGGGCCTTCTACCGCCCCAACCACCTGGAGAAAAGATATGGACAATATTTGTGGAGTTATATGGTTCTCCTAATTAGTACAACATCCATTTTGCTTGCATATTTTGATGAGCAGAGTGGGGACTGGGAAGAAGAAGCCCATGAGATACATGGAAGCTTCCTCTCTTAAGATGTGATTTCTAAATGTAGTGTACTCCATTCTAACTGTAGAACCCTGATTTATCTTGACAGCCTATATCATTTGCTTGCTTTTTTTTGAGTTGTCTGTATATGATATTTATGTAGTGTATATTATAGAAAATCACGAGTGGGATTGAGATACTTATGAGAGAAGAGAAAGTTTGAACTCTATGTGATGTGAAGGAAGTTCCCTTTCCTATTCTTCTTTTTTCATGGAGGATTGAAGCATAAAAGTAGAAGATTTTTCGATGTTCAAACGTCATAGAGCCTTCAAATTGTGAATTTAAAAACATGTCAATTACAATGTTTTCTAGCAAAAGTTTATTGATCTCTTTGGCCAGTTTGTAAGCAAATTTTCAAAAGGGAGTATATAAAGAGATTATTGCACTGCACTGAGTATCCTCTCATTCTTAATTTCTTGCACAGTGGACATCTGGAAGTGCTTTATTTCCATACTGGTCATTTTATATACTCCTCTTCCTAAGGATATGTTGCTAGATTATCCGTAACTTTGGTTCTGCAGAACAATGGTAGTTGCAAATGCCGGGGACTGCCGAGCTGTGCTTGGGAAGCGAGGTAAAGCTGTTGAGCTATCCAAAGATCACAAACCCAACTGCACATCTGAAAGACTTCGAATAGAGAAACTTGGAGGGGCAGTATTTGATGGATACCTCAATGGCCAACTATCTGTTGCACGTGCCCTTGGAGACTGGCACATGAAAGGCCCCAAGGGTTCTTCTTGCCCTTTAAGTGCAGAGCCAGAGTTGCACGAGACAATATTAACTGAGGATGATGAGTTCTTGATAATTGGATGTGATGGTCTGTGGGATGTTATGAGCAGCCAGGGCGCTGTTACAATGGTTAGGAAAGAACTAATGATCCACAATGACCCTGTAAGATGTTCAAGAGAACTGGTTAGGGAAGCACTTAAGCGTAACACGTGCGATAATCTAACAGTTATCGTGGTGTGCTTCTCACCAGATCCTCCACCTAAGATAGAACAGCCTCCAACTCGGGTACATAGGAGCATTTCAGCTGAAGGACTAAATCTTCTGAAAGGTGTACTGGAATGCAGCTAATGAGATGATACTAGAGACAGAGGAGAGGACTACTGCTATAAGAATGGTCGAAGATATGATGGGATGTCACGCTATATTAGAATATGCCAACTCCCCCAGGATTGATGCTCCTGCTGCTTCAGTTGGTTGATAACTGGTGGTTCCCTTATTTCAAGATCCTTTGTTTTTGAAGCCCGTATATTAGAGATGAGGTGCTGTATCAATTTAGATGATTTTCCATTTGAATTCCAGTGTGTGATGGAGGAAAAGCCTGCCTGCCTGTATATTAGAGATGAATGTGTTGTATTAATTGGACGATTTGTCACTTGTTCCATTGGCGTTGCCATTTCCTCTTGATGTACAGAATTACGTTAACTATTGTTATAGAATTTAATTTCAAGCTCATGCATACTTCTGTTATTTGCTTTTGAGCATAAAAAATCCAGAAAATCCGAAGTAGTGGCGTTCTCCACATATTATCTTAGTGAAAAGCTTTAGTTTTTTCAGGAACTATAGAAGAAACTTTGGCGACAGAGACGGTTTGAAATATTCATGTGTAAATTTCATACCTTTTCTTGGGAAAGCTTGAAAATCTTCACACCGTCGGTAACTCATCAGGTGGAATTTTCAAATTGGCTATAACAATTTCCTTGCATCTTATCCAACTTATATAACTTTAAAATGGAGGGAAGCAAGAAACAATAACATTAGGAAGAGTATATAAAAGAGGTTAAAGAATTCACATATAATGTGAAAGAGAAAGAATCAGCTACATGCACAAAATTTTCTCAGATACATCACAATTCACGTTCAGTTGAGACAGTTGGGTTTGGAGGGAAGGGAGTGGAAAGGAAATAAGGAATTGCATGAAAGTAATGACTGCATATCATTCTGGTCCATCTGGCTTTCCATAAGCAAGATATAGTAGATCCTTGTAAAGCTACCTTAGTCCCTTGTCAGCAGAAAACCAGCTCATTAAAGTTCTCCATCTACATCTGTGTCATCATCATATCCAGAACTGCATAGGTACAGAAACTGCTGATTTAGAAACAATAAAGAAGACAAAAGAAGACGAAACACAATTGGCTGATCTATTGAAACCCAGATAGTTTCAACCCAATCTCAAAAATCCTCTATCTTCAATTAGTAACATTTTAATTTGTATGTGTTACCTAGTCTGCTGACAATATTTGCTGAGATCTTCACATAAAACCTTGCTAACATCTCCAACTTTAACAGATCCCTTCTTAATCAACTCAGATAACTGATTTCAAATTTGCAGAATTATGCATGTTAGCAAGCAAAAACCTATCAAACAGGCACAATTGAAAACAAGAAGAACATGAAACTGCAACTCACCTCATCTTCAGTTTCCTCAAGTAACCTGGCCATGGAGTAAGCATTTTCAGAACAGACGATGAGTACTCAAAAGAGAGAAAATGAGATTCACATGGTAGTTTCATAACCATGCAGAAAAACCAAAATGTCACTAAACAAAATTTTGAGGAAGTTCCAACTTGTTCTCATATCTTACCTCCCACAAAAAGAGGATATGTCTTTTGAGTGTGCTTTAGCTTCCTGTTTGTCTGCCAAAAGAAACAAATAATAGCTTAGCAAAAGCCAATTTTGTCACACATGAAAGTAAGTCTTAAAATCAAACTTGGAATCATAGCCAAATAAGGCCATGATAAAATCAGCATCATCAGATTAGAAAAATCACAATTAATCATAGGACTAATTTGTAAGAACATAAAACTGAAAATTGTCTCAAGCACTGAACATTGAATATTGACTTCACTTACAATCTTTAGCAGGAAGTTGGCGATGGTACAAAATAATTTGTAACCTTAGGTGATCCAAACTGAAAGCCAAGGCATGCATTTTCTTCTTCTCTTCTTTTATTTATGTAGAATTAGGGTAAAGGGAATCCAAGAGTTAACCCTTGGAGTAGGAGACATACATCTTGACATAAAAATCTTTCTTACAATTAGTTGAGTGGATGAACTTTATCCGGGTGTAGAGCTCAATGACTATTTTCTTTCTAGCAAGTATATTGTTATCTAATAGAACAGAAAATTTAGTTTGTTTGAGAATAATTAAAAGTCATCTCTAGGGATTTGGAGTGGAACAAACTGAAAACGAAGATGTACATATTTTTCCTTTTCTTTACATGAATTTGTGAAAATGGAATCAATGGTCGAATCCTGTAGAAGAAGACATCTTATAATTAGTTCATTGGACAAATTTTATCCAGGTCTAGCGCTCCATAACTATTTGTTACTAGTAACACCAGCAATTCATACCAAATGTGTTCTTTCTTCTCCTCAACAAAAACATAATCCTATATGGTCATATCTCCCTAATACCTAGAAGTATAATCAGAAAGTCAGATAAGAAAAAAAGAAGTAGCAGTTCAGCTCTATTATATCTGTCTTTGCATCAATTCAGGATTTGACCTTTTCCATTTTTAAAAAGTCTAAACTTAGAGACCTCAGGATTTGTCAACTTTATCCCTACCTCAAACTTTTAGTCTAGACCAAGATCTTTTGTAGGATGTGAGACCACAACTTTGTCCCATTCTGGAAAAATAGTTCTGTCTGGGTGAAAATGTAGGCATGGCTCTAAATTGGCCCAAAGACAACAAGTAATTCCATTTTGGCTAGTGTGGATGAATGCCAAACAATTTGTTTGTGGCTGCTACCACATCAAGGTCCAGTATCTAGGGTATAAGATCAGGTATGATGACCATAAGCACCAAAAAATATGCACAGTCATGTTCTTGTTAATTAGTACCTAAATAAAAATAATTTTTTTGGTAAATGCAATTGTTAACTCATTCCTTGAGAGAGCATGACAGAAGAAAAGAAAATGTCTCCATGGATGGTTTATGTGGAATGAACACTACAGCCCAGCACATGTAGTTCTTCTCAGTTGTCATCATAAAACTCTTTAGATAACATACTACAAAGAAACATTTGCATAAACCATGCAAATTTAAACACCATAATGCAATGAAGCATTAGATATGACCTCACAGTTGAGCTGGAGAACACCAAATATATTATTAATATGACAGGACTATACAATTATGTGCTTTATAGTAATTAAATGGAATATATTTATATATGTAGACACAAGTAACTGAATGTATATAAAGTTAGAACGTTTTTTAGATATATGAAGTCGCAGCGTGAACTTCTTCCTCTAAGTTACTGTATACATACTGGTTTTGAAGATGTCCCAGTTGTTCACCTTTATCCATGCTTGGGTTCCAGAATCTACCTGCCAATTTCAGATACACAAAATGAGTTTCCACCAACTGACTAAATAGGAAGCAAGCCAAAGTTCCCATGTCAACAATCATAGCTGTACATAATCTTTTTACTTATGTCTCAATTGCAAAAGGATATCCTTGTATCAAACTCATAATAGAAAGAATAAGAAAATAAGAAATGGTTGCCTCCTCAAGAGTGTAATCTTGCATCTTCTCACAAAGACCATCTAGAAGTTCAACAACTCTCAACTCACTGACCCTGTTGAAAAGATAAAAAAGGCATGCAATGGTCAGCCTCAATGACCAAAAGATTTTTTTAAAAAAAAATAAAATAAAATTACAACTAGGGACTTCAATCCATTTCCAGATTCAGAATCAAGAATGAATATAGAAAAGACGATGTGTAGTCATGAACAGAAGTAGATGATACCACTTCATTGTCAACAATTCCGCTGGCTCTTGAAAAAATAGAAACGAAAAGATGGCATCCTTCATTTAAAAACCTTCAGGAGTAAACCAAAGAAAAACACAAACAGTTTCTTAAGTCTATACCTGTAATCTATTACCTTTCCTTGACGTTGACCTTTGGAGTCCAACCGGTTTCGCAAATCCAGATGATTTCTTGGTCTTTCCTGTGGCGCAAGTAGCATTAATTGTTGAAAACATTACATGCTCATGGCAATTTAATGCTACTTAAGATGGTGCCTTTGATGTCAATGTCAAACAAGGCGATCTAAGGCTTCTCTCATTTGTCAGACAGGCATCAATGTGTCATTTCACTCATTTTCATGTCCCAGGTAACATTTTGAGACAACAAAATGAAATAATAATAAATAAATAAATAAAAATCCCCAAAGAGAATCTGCAAAGTTTCTTGCCTATCATAGACAAGTCATGACTAGATTTTAGGATACAAACAACAAAATACTGATTCTCTCTCAAAATAAGTCTCATTTTATACATTTGTAAGTTTATTAAAAATGTTAAAAACAATATAAATTTTCTTATTAAGTTTCGAATATTCTTTTAATAAATATTTTAAATAAATCTTTCATTGTCTATTTATCCAAATTAATCGCTCTTCCACTTAAAATGAGATAAAATTGAAAGATTAGTGATTTATACTAAAAAGATGCAATAACAAAGAGAACTTCTTTTCCCAAAAAAAAAACAATGACACTTAATCTTATTTCAAGGTGAGGGAGTAGGTAATATCAGTAAAACTACTATCATCTGCTTTTATTTATCCATTATTAAGAGTCTGGCATTTCTAAGTATCTGCCTCACTCGTGCTTCCCATTCCCAAATTAGAACAGCCTAATGCCATCATATCAACCCTTCCATCAAAGGTTACTTATCAAGTCACTCCAAGATCAAATTAAAGAATTGGAAACTATAAGGAAAGTCACAATCTTTTATTTTTATATGCTTTTTCCAACATCCAATATTCCCTTTAATGCCGAAAAGCCTCTCGCTTTCAGAAAAACTAAGCAACCTATCAAGTGCATTCCTTTAGGATGACCAATCTTTTTTTTCTTTTTTTTGGCCTTTTTATAAATATGAAACAATAAAGAAAATTTCCACCTACTACTGAAAACAACAAAGTTCCTTCTTTTTTTTCCCCAGTTTTTATGCAAGAGAAGTGCCATGAATTCTTACATTCATAAGTCCTCGTTCCAGCTCCTCCTGCAAGTCAAGAAACAGTTCAGGGGATCCTTGCTAAACCCAGAAAAATTACTCCATTTAAAGGAAAAAATCAACATTAAACTGTAGGAATTCAAATGCCAGTTCATAAATAGACATATGAAAGATTCAAAATTTACTCACAGCAATGGCAGTGCAAGCAGAACATTTATCGTCAATTGAATAGACCAAAGAAATCAAAGCCCACAGTGCAATACAGAAAATTAACCATTCCTTCGCCATTCCCGCTGTTTTGGAGCTTTTTTCTTCTTCGCGTCTGCCTGTGAATGTGACGGAGCGATGCGCAAACGTTCCTGAGCGTCCGGACTAGGGAAGTAATTTCAAATGCAGTTCATACACAAGATTGGACTGCTGGCGGCAATGTGGTGGCACTAGCGAATAGCCACCCGCCACGTTTGCTTCCATTATGCTACTGACATGTCAGCATTTTCTGGCTGGACCGGGTCTCTCATACCATTTTCATTTCATAGACATGGATGGGCCTATATTTTTCTGTAAAAAATAAAAGTCCTCTTCTCTTTTTTGGTGTATATAAATAAAACCACTAAATTACAAAAAAAAATTGTTTGGTTTTGAAAGCAAAGCTTTACACGTTCAAACTATTTTCCCCTTTTTTGTGCTTTTGTCAACCAATTCTTTTTCTTTTTTCTTTTTTTTTATAAATAATCGGTTCAAATATACACAATCATGGACTTTTTTTTTTTATTTTAATAGAGGGGGAAAAACAGTTATCTTTTGGATAGACCAAGAAAAAGGAAATGAGATTAAAATGTAAACATGCATATGTGTTGCACCAAATTAAAATAATTTTAAAATATAATACAATAATTCACTTGATTAATATGACTTACGTTACGATTGAATAGATTAATTAAGTACATCATGAATGTACGGAAAATTAAGTATATATATAAGTTATAAATTTTCCTAATTCTTATTGCATGAACTTTAATCACAAACCTTAGATCTCTTTTTTGAAATTTTTCCTAAAATGTACCAAATTGGATTACAATCAAGTGAAATAATAAATTTCAAGACACTCAACAATCTATTATTTAATTAATTTGACAGTACTCATTTTGAGAAAAATCTAGTGTTAAAGTTATTAATCGATTAAATTGTAAATCTCTGAACTAGTATAATTGTACATTTTGTATTTGATCATATTTATTACTTTTTATAATTGAATGTATGATTTTATATTAACTAAGTTATATACATATTAGATAAATGAATAAAACAAATTTCAAATATATAATCATTAAATTAGTGAATTTTTGAAAGTTTAATGTACAGAATAAGATTCATATATTGAGAGCTTAAATTTGAGATTTTTTAAAGAAAAAAAAGAGATAGGTGGTTTTAAAGAAAAATGATATGGACAAAAAGACCTTTGGGTCATACTGTTGGGCCATCGCGAGCCTGGCCTAAAAAAACGTGACTTGTCCATATCCGCAATATCCCTCAGCTCTTGGAAGACAAGGGTCAAGGACTCTAAAGGATGAAGTAAAAATATTATACTTTAATTGGTGGCGCAATTACAAAGGCATTATTGTATAAGGAAAGAACAAGACTTTCCAATTACAACAATATAATAATATAATAATCAAGAAAGAACAAGACTTCCCATTAAAAGTTGAAAACCACACACATAATAATGGGGTTTTTTTTTTTTTTTTTGTGTGTGTGGTTATCTTTAATTTACATTGTTCTTGTACCTTCTTCTTTAAGGTAATGCATGAATACAAGACTTTCCTTTTATGAGTAAAGAGGAGGTTGTAACTTGTATGCATCAATGATCAAACAAAAAGGACACATCCTCACCAACCCTACTTATTGAGCAATGTTAAATTCAATAACAATATCATACAAACAAGGCTAATTGTCGATAGATCATCAATCGATTTCATCCATCAAAATCTTGACAACTCATTATACCGAAACAAAAATGTTTCTTTAATGAAATAGGAAGAAGGGGCAGTTCTAACCTTGGCACTATTGAACTAAATTTTAGATGAATCAGACTTTTAAAATTAATAACTCGCTAAGTAAAACAATTAGTAAAATTTACCAAACAATATTATCAAGATGCTAACTTAATAATAAAAGTTCATATATACAACTTATAAAAGAGTTAATGAATCAGACCATTTAAATCTAGTAAATTCTAAAATGTATATTAAGTTCTCCATTTCTATAAAAAAAATATAACTTCATTTAGATACTTTCAACGAGAAAAATCTCCAAAGACAACATCAATATATTGATGTTAAGGTGATCAAAATGTTTTTCCTATGCTATCTATTTATCAGGGAATAGAATGTTACTATTCTATTATTAGAGACAAAATGGTCTCCTCTCCATGGCCACTTCCAGAAGAAGCCAATTTGGGTTCGTATAAATTATAATACAATCCCATTCCCCCTAACACCCTACTACTTGGTATACTGTGTATTATGCTACTGATAGCATTACCTGACTTAGAAGTTAGAAGAAGTATTAGTAATAGTTAGAATAGCATAATCAAAGGGAAGTCATGGGCCCATTCTTCCACTCTCCAAACCTACCACTTTCACTGCCGCTCTTTCCGGTCTATCATAAAACCTACACGTGGATCCTAGCTGGTCATAATAAAAGCCCATTATATTAATATGCCTTCCCCCCCGCCCTCCCCCCCACACACATATCATATAATATTTACTCACACCCTTTAATCACTTAGTAATACATGGGGAGAAAGTGACACCCCATCCTTCCTCTTTCCCGTTCCCATTTCAGCCTTCCCTTACCTTATAACTATACAAGTTACTATTGGTGTGCTAATAGGACATGGTGCCTTAATTTGATCAAGTTTATGAACGGGTAGAATGTAAATTTTCTTAGTCAGAGTAAGATAAATATAACCACTTATGCTTGTATATTTTTTATTTGAGTGGTGGATCTATAATATTTGACCTGATGAGGGTAAAAACTTATACTATTGGTGTGTTGATAACATCATGATGGACTTGTTGAGATAAGTCTCTGGTTCTATGGCAAATGAACTATTCTATGGTAGTTATTTCCTTAGTTAAAGTAGTCACATTGTCACAACATTCTAAAAAAATTATCCAAATTTTTTACTCCTAAAAAATAGTTTGATAATCAAATATTTAGGATTAACAATAAACTTTTAAAAAACTATTTTTATTGAATATTATAATTATATATATATATATATACACACATTCACTATTTATAAAAAATAAATATTCACATTTAATTTAATTAAAAAAATTAAAAATGAATATCTGACTTTAAGAAAGCTATGACGCTGTGCTTGTAATTAATTTAATTAGTGACAATATGTAAATTTATTAAATTAATAAAATTATTAAAAAAATTTAAAATGTAATTTTAATTTTAGACATTTTAAAATAGAATGTGAATGTTTAATTTTAATTGTAAAAAGTATCTGATAGTTAAAAAGTATCGAATAAAATTATCAAACAAAACTCAAAATGTATAGCCTCTTACAATCTAACAATCCAATATTAAGGACCCTTGATTCCTTGATCCGTTTATTTATTTGAAAAGGATGTCGTCTATATAGGATGGGAATGTATAAGCTACAGATTGTGGGTAGCCAATAACAGGTTACCGTCGAATTTTTCTTCGTAAGCTTGTACGCAGGAAATACATTTTGTGATGAACCCAAGGATTTAACTTGGGTTGCTCGAAATTTGAGGAAAAGTTACAAAACCAAGAGGTGAAAGATACTTAATTGGGTAACTTGAAAAGTTAGTGTGGGAGGGATAAAAGTAAGAGAAGGTGATGATGATGATGATGATGGAGCCCATGTGATTTTTATTATGAAAAAGGGAGCCAAAGAAAGAACAAAAACAAAAGGCAGATTGAGAGAATTTCTCTCTATTAATGCACCCATATGGGAAAAGAGGGTGTGTGAAGCTAAGGTCGCTTTTGCATCACAGCTTCAGCTAGTTGAGTCGCTTTACTAATTCATTCCCCCTTACCTCCTTTACTTTTACCATTCCCATTCCCAAGTACCCAACCAACAATTATATACCAAGAAATGCCGTCCAATTATAGCTAGTAATACGCTCATTTCTTTGTTTCCCATTTCTGTTCACACCAGTTCTTGATTTATCACTCAAAACTGATTTGATGATTTCTCGGTTCTTGCTTTTGGGGAGCTTGATTTGAAGCTGGGATTTTCTTCTGTGCTGTTGGGATCTCATTCTCTTTTTTCTTTTTTTCTTTCTTTATATTTCGTAAATCTCGATAGGTATTGCTTCTCCCAGATGAGTTCTTGATGTGGGATCGTTTGTGGTGGCGCTCAAGAAAGGTACGTCTTTTATTTTCTTTCGGTATGTAATCTTTAATCTTTCGTTTGCCTTCTGATTATATGCATTTGCGGAAGCACATGGTGTGTCAAGTGTATGTGTCTCTGTGTATATATGCGTTGAGTGAATTTGTGGGCCTTGGAGATAAATGTATAGAGGGGGTATTATCTTGGATTATAACCTGCTGAACCAATTTGTCTGGGCTGTAAAGGTTATGGATCTATGGCTTTATTACAAGAGCTTCTCATCCGAAATATAATCTAGCTGAGTTCGTTTTAATCTTCATGTTTCGTGAAAAGGTTTGGTTGTTTCGCTACTTCTTATCTTCCTTTGAGGAGGGTTCGGGGGAATGTAGTTCATAATCTGTGTTGATCCTTCTCTGTTCCAGCATTTGGGGAAATGGGTAGGAGACGAAAGGTTTATGAAGTTGTATATTTATATCCTCCTTGTCAGAAAATTGAATCATTTGGACAAGAAAAGAGAAAATTACCCAGTATTAACCATATGGCACTAGACTTTGCAGTCTTCAGACTCTTTTCTATCTTCTATTCGCTCAGAACAAGGAGATTCATAATTATAAGGCAATTGGTCCCTTCTCTCTCTGTAAGATATCTTGTGTCTTTTATAATCGGTTTAGGGGAATGTTGCATAGGAGACAAATAATTTGTTGCATAAATGGTCTTTTTTTGTGTTTGAAGAAAGATGGAGTGGCTGTGAGGCATATGTGGTGGGAGCTTTGCCTTTCTAGAAAACTTCTGGGGTTTAAGCTTTCTACATTATGTTCATGTAGGTGAATAGGAAGAAGCTTGAGAAAAGAAATCAAGGAATTTTGCCAGAGAATGAAAAATTTAAAGCCTCTCTTTTGCAAAAAGAAGAAAAGAAGATGATGTCTGAAAGATTAATGGGAGAAGAGTCTCTTTGTCGGGATCTTGAGTCCTTGAGTGTGTCAAGGCGTCTAGTTAGAAGTGTCAGCCAGAAGTTGAAGAGGAAGAATCACAGAGAAGGGGAAGAAGAGGATGATACCAGAGCTATTTCATTGAGCTGTCTCACCCTGTATGGCAGAGTTGGAGGTTGTAAGGTAGGTGCCGATACAGGGGAAGAGGTAGGGGATTATGGTGGCAGAAGACGGTCCAGTGCAAGTGAGGAAGGCAAAGGGTATGCACCTATATGTGGAAACGAGGAAGCCGCTGTAGATTGCTTCTCTTATGGGATGAAGGAAAAATTCTGGAGGCGAAATAATAGAAAGCTTTTGCAACTCAGAGAAGCACGGGCAGACAGTGTGAACGTGTTTCTTCCTGATGACATTCTAGAAATGTGCTTGGTGAGACTGCCTTTAACGAGTCTCATGAATGCTCGTCTTGTTTGCAAGAAGTGGAGAAGCTTGATGTCAACATATCGTTCATGCAGATGAGGCGAGTAGGCTCTTATCAGACTCCATGGTTATTTCTCTTTGGAGTTGTTAAAGATGGCTATTGTTCTGGGGAGATACATGCACTGGATGTTTCCCTTGACCAATGGCACAAAATAGATGCTGAAATTCTCCGAGGAAAGTTCTTGTTTTCTGTGGCCAGTATCCAAGATGATGTTTTTGTTGTTGGTGGCTGTTCTAGCTTGACAAACTTTGGGAGAGTGGATAGAAGTTCGTTCAAAACACACAAAGGAGTTTTGGTATTTAGTCCCCTTACAAAGTCATGGCGCAAAGCTGCATCTATGAAATATGCTAGGTCATCTCCTATTTTAGGAGTTTCTGAGGTCAGTCCAGATTGTATGATCATTAGGAGTCAGCAAAATCGACAAGAAAGGCGTTTTTACCGCTCCAGGATTGGTGGTGTCTCAGATGTTTATGAGGATCCTCATAGACTTTCAGTTAGACGCCAATTCAGACACTCACTTGATGAAAATGATGTACCATTGACACCTAATATGAAGAATCACAAGTTTACTGGCCAAAAAGGTGAACAAGTAAATAAGGATGACAAAAAGTATGTTTTAATTGCAGTTGGAGGTCTCGGATCCTGGGATGAACCTCTAGATTCAGGTGAAATATATGATCCTATATCAAATAAATGGACAGAAATTCAGAGGCTGCCTATGGATTTCGGGATTGCATGCTCTGGTGTTGTTTGTAATGGAATGTTTTATGTTTACTCAGAAACTGACAAGCTTGCTGGATACGATATAGAGAAGGGCTATTGGGTCAGAATTCAAACTACTCCCTCTCCTCCCCGTGTTCATGAATACTATCCGAAACTCATATCGTGTAGTGGACGTTTATTCATGCTCTCTGTTTCATGGTGTGAAGGAGATGGCCAAATAGGAAGGAGAAACAAAGCAGTTAGGAAGCTATGGGAGCTTGATCTCATGTATCTCACTTGGAGAGAAATCTCAGTACATCCTGATGCACCAATGGATTGGAATGCTGCATTTGTTGCTGATAAGAGTTTGATATTTGGGGTTGAAATGTTCAAAATATTTGGACAAGTTTTGGACTTCTTGACTATGTGCGATGTGTCAGATACCGGGATAAACTGGAGTCATATCTCAAGGAATCACGTTGCACATGAATTAGATGCTTCATCCTGCATGACTAAATCCATGGCAGTTCTACATCTGTAATCGCATTGGACTGACTGCCAAATTGAAGATATATATGCACTTGCAGATATTTGATGTAAATTGTGACATGATATTCCTCTTGAATTCTTTTTGTATCCGCCAGTTTGATTCTGGCGAACTGGTATTTGGCATTAATTTATTAAAATTCTTCTATGAAATATATGCTTCTGTGTCTTTTCCTAGCAAAATTGTAATGATATGACCTGTATTTCTTTTTGGTTGCTGCAGAAAAATTACTGCCTTAATTTCATGATTTGTCTATGTCCTTTCCAGTGAAATGTTTTGTTTTTAAGAATCTATTATACCACACTACAATGCCAACTTTCAAAAGCCGAAAATCAAAACTGACGGGAGAAAATACAGATTCGACAAGAAAGTTTAAATTCTTTTGAAGTACTTGACAATTTATAGTTGCAACTGTCTGCTGCTGACTTGGTATGAATTAGAACCATAGACGAACCAATGGAGAGATGGCATTGTGGGCCAGACGGATCGGATACCCTCCCTATTTCTAACTTTGTACATGCATGAAAATATTGTTTTCATTCATGTTTTTGTCTCCAATTAAATCATGACGATTACACCGTACCATCTCATCCCTGTTTGTTAAAAAGTGTACATATAAAAAATAACTAATATATTAAAAAATCTAAAATGTTCATAAAATATGTCAATAAAATACAAAATGCATTCACGTTACATATTTAATTTTCTTTTCTATCTAGCTTTTTTTTTTTTTATAAATTTACATATAAGATCGTTTAAAAGTAAAATTTTTGAAACTATAATGCTATTTTTTATCTTTAAATTTATTCTATAATTTGAGAAATTTTCATTGAATACTTTCACAATTACAATGTCTCAATAGTCAATTGAATATTATCTAATAATTACTTGCTCAATTCATCATTTATGAAAGTGATTTTATTTTTTTGATTTCTAAATACATATAAAAGGGAACTAACATTTTGTATTGCACTACAATTTGACACATCTGTAATATACTTATAATATTTTTCCTCTCATATTATTTGCAAAACTATTTTTACTCAAACCATGTAGATATTTGAGAAAATTAGATAGACATTCACAACTTAGTCAAATTTTAACTTTAATTAATCATTTAATATTTTCACTTATTTATTTGGACATTAGTAATCTCAATATCTTTATTCTTATGTGATATATTTTTGTTAATAAATTAATATAGAATAAATGGTAATAATTTTGAAGTTTACGAATTAAATCATTCATTTTGTAAAGAAATAAAAAATAAGTTTTTATTTAAAATAACTATGTATAAAAGGAAAAATATTTAGAAGAAAAATAAGTGTTGAATCTTGGGTTAAAGAATAAATGATTTGGTAAAGACAACAAACTTTATATATAAAGAGATAAACAAACACACACACATATATTTCCATTTGAATACTTTACCATTAAATTCAATTACATTTAAATTTAATAAACCATCATCTCTTTGAGTTGGTATTAATTCAAATAGAATTAAATTTAATGATAAAATATACAAGTATATTTATATATATATATATATATATATATATAAAGTTGATTATTTGACATAAATTTCTTCTTCTTCATCATTATCATCATTTCAATTCTTATATTTAGTGTATATGTATGAAAGAAACATCATTCAAACGAGAGAAAAACATTGACGGTTCAACTTCTAAAAAATAAAAAATATTCAGTCTTTTTGGAGGAACGACAATTGAGAACAAAGTTTCATACGTTTTAGTTGTACTGCAATTAAAAAGAATATTAGTCAATTGAAATACTTGTCTCATTTATAAATTAGGCAACTTTAGAATAATTTGATTATTTATTCAAACAACTCACAATAATCATGCTTTTACAATATGTAATTCCAACCACACATGGTACCGCTTATGACAAAACAATTGAATTTGAAAGACAAACAAATTCTATCTACAAAATAATAGCTATAATGATAAAACACGTTGATACATTCATAATTTTACCATATGTTATAATATGTTAGAAAAATTATTCAATATTAATTTTAGGTCTAACATCAAATTGTATATTTAAATCAATTGACATTCTAAATGTTGATAATTTTTTTAAAGATTTATTTTCATTTTTTTATTTAACCTTTTAAACATACACTGTTGTTTCCGTTGAACAAAAAAAATTTATTATAACAATCTCAACGTAGGAACTCTTAAATAAATTAGAAGTTTTGCCTTAAAATTTGATCCAAGATATCTTTAATCAATTGATACGTTAACATAAACATGCAAAACAAAAATAAGGATAGAGTTGATTTAAAATTAAAATTGTGAGTGAGATTGTTGTAACGTATGTTTAATATTTGATCTTACTTTATTATTGATGTGCAATGTTGATGATTTTTTATATTTTAATTAGTAATATTTTATATTTTAATCTAAATAATATTTATTTATATTTTCAAAATTAAAATACAATTAATATATATATATATATATATATATATATATATATCATACACATATGCACATCCTTATATATAATTAATAATAAGTAATTGATAAAAAATAAATAAAAATATATTCAGATACAAATAATTATGAAGCAGTTAGGATTGTTAGGATTGCAAGTGTATACTCTCTTAGGAGAACATTTTCATCCCTATCTCCGCTAATACCCATAATGTCAAATCCATTCCTCTTCACTTCCCTACTAAAGCCAGGTAATCCCCTTTCTCGCTGAGGAAAATTTGGGTGAGTTTCCATATTTAAGGGGTAATTGCCCTTCTCTCAACTAACCACTGTATGACTGACAACATTATATGTTCAATGGTTTACAGAGGTCTTTCACTCTGGACAAACAAAAAACAGTTCACCGAGGAGCAATAAGATCAGCAAGATGAAAATGGTACAGGAATCACGGGTATTCCCTTGAGAACAAGTCTTCAAGACACACAGGAAGATTGAGAAAAGAGACCCTTTATTGAATACCAATGAAACAAAAATAATTTTACATCCCAACTTCTGAGAATGCTATTGCGATGAAAAAAAATGAAAATCTGATAATAACATCAATAAGGAGAGGATTAAAAAAGAAAATCAGGACCCTCTACAATACAGGAATAGAAAACAACACTATGTACCTGCATCTCTTGATGCTTTACAAAGTTCAAAATCTCTATAGGCACACCAGATCACCCCAGGATCATCCCAAGTTTGGAAAGACACCAGAAAAGTTGGGAATCTTATCCACATGCTTCAAGGCAAGCTCAGCAATTTGCCTTGTTCGATAATCACCATGTTGAAAAGCATCTACCAGTGCAGTACTCACATTGGGATCGCCAGAAACTTCATAGGCAATATCATCAGACCGCAAGATTCTTTCAACTGCCCAAACAGCTCTCCTCCTCAGATTATCTGTCCGTTTCTCTTGCAATACATCAAGTATAGGCTTGATCCCTTCTGCCTCACACAATACCTGTACCCCTTGGTCAATATCCACTCCATCATCCAACAAAGTGCACAATGCTGCAAGTGATGCCTCAACTACTTTCTCATTATTGTGGTCGAGAAGGGCAACTAGCCTCTCGATAGCTTGTCCTTCCAAGATACAAAATGTTTCTTTTAGTGAACAGGTACCACGATGGACCCTGCATAATCCAGTAATTACAGATGGTTTGCTTAAACAAGGAAAGATAGAGCCACAAAAACCAGGAGTTGGCAATTCAGGCAGTTTGGTTAAGTTTTTGGATTCGAGAAATAAGTTCTCCAACGCCATGGCAGAAACCATCTGCACATTGTCAAGTCCATTTGTCTGTAGGAGTTCTATGAAGAGAGCAGCAAGACTGTGATCACGACAAAGGGTAAGAGCATCAGGTTCATCAGCCAAGACAAATGTGATCCTTGCGAGAACCTTAACAAGCCCTTCTTGATAAGGAGTCACGAAACGGGTTCCTCTGGTCTCCCCTTGCCGTATACTTGTAATTCTCGAGATGGCCAGCTGAAAGGCATGTTCATCTAGCATCTGCCTTGTGAGACCCGTGTCCCTTTCAGGAAGATCAGCCAAAAGCCTAACAGCTGCTGCCTGTTCCTCCGATATTCCCATGTTTTCAGATATGACTTTGATTAGGCTACTTAGCTGACCAGATGTACCACGCAAACAACTAGCTAATTCTGGACCCATGTGGGGTGATAAGTTTTGGAGAAGTTTAATTGAAGCCACTCTTAACTCCCTTTGTGTAGCCTCAATGAACTGAACCAAACTGATAGTAGCACCAGAACTTTTAATGGCAGAAACAACACTTGAAACAGTTGCAGGTGAATTAGTGAGCCCAACAAGAACCTGAATAAGCTTGCATCCTATTGCTGGCCCAGTGTTACTGATTAGGTAGAGGAGATTATGAATTATGTCCTCTGAGACAAGAGTCTGATGATCGGGTCCAACAGGGACAGTATCAAAGTCATAGCCTGAGTTCACAACATTGGCAAGGATTGTTGCAGAGACTTCCTTTAGTCGCGTAGGCATTAGGTGGGCACCAACAGTGAACAGATCATTGACCAGAGGAGGAAGTATACCAGCCTCTATCAAGATCTTAGCACTAGCCTCGTATGATGAGATTTGATTTAAGGCTTTCAGGGCAGCCTCCCTTGCTTGAATGCTACCACTCTTCATGATATTGATCAGTGATGAACCCACAGTTCTAGCTACCAAGACCTTTACGTCATTGTTCAGTACCAAGTCACCAAGAAATGAAGCCATGGACAATTTGGTTTCTGAAGATCCTGCAAAATGTTCTGCCTAAGAGTTCAATTAATATGTCAAATGCAATAAAATTCCAAATCAACTCATAAAGCAGTTGGTATCAAAACTTATATAAATGAACAAAATTGAGACGAATTTGGCAATCCCAATCTCAGTTTCTAACAGAGGTAAAAAAATGGAGTAATATTCTCGGCATATAGAGATCTCTGGAAGAGAAGCGCAGATAGCGGCATAAGCATAAGACCCTAGAGAATGACTGTACTAAATTGATAGCATGGTAATAAGAAGCTAGAAATGGCAATCTTGCCTTCATTTGCCATCTTATTGCATTTCAAAGAAACTAGAATGTGAGAGATCTTTGGCTTATCTCCAATTAAATATTAAAAAGAAATACTACAGCTTCAACTACAAAAAATTGTCCAACTTTGCTTACATATCTCCTCATACTCCATATAATATAAAGAAAAAGAAGATTAAATTTAAGTCCTCTAACTATATTTTATTATTGATAAAATTCATAACCTTCAGAAATATCTCCAGTACAACCAGAAGAACATGTCCACAACACCAAAGAGAGATGATTCCAAATTATCAAGAGGATGCATTCAGCAATTTTATTAGCATTCAACTATCTTCTTTATATTTATCAAAAAAAAAAAACTATCTTCTGTATAATATTGTCAATAAAATCTTAAAATAAAAACCCCAAAAGAAGAAAACCAGTCCGCAGGGTCTCAACTCTCAAGTAAGACTAGGTGGACAACTCTTTGGAAGCGAATTCTCTAAAATAGACCAATATCCCGAGCTATATCAGAGCATCATTACTTTTAGTGTAAAGATTCATCCTTGTGCAAAAAAAAAAAAAAAATTCAAGAATAGGCAACAAAATATATAACCATAACGCTGAAACTAGGGTAAAAAAAAAAATTTGAAGGGAAAAAATAAAATACTGTCCGTCATTAGAAGAAGCCCTTGGTACTGAAGTCAGAGGAAGTACCTTCAAGTAATAGTCTCAAAAGAGGCTGCAGTCTACCAATTACAGCCATTTGTCTCACATTATTCTCACACATCTCCAGATTCTCAAGAGTTCTATCAGCCATCTCAACAGCCACAAGGTTTTCTGACTTGCTGCTTGCCATGCCTACTAAAATGAGAATTGCTCCATTGACGGAACCAATCTTTTCACATAAAGCTTTGGACTTGGAGAGCTCATGGAGCAAAGAAACAGCTTCTTCTCTTTCTTTTGATTGGTCATGAGATAGGAATTTCACGATTGTGCGTACAGTGTCTCCTTGAGCCATTATTTCCTAAAAAAAGAGAGAAGAATGTCAATAACAGCTATGAGTGGCATCTCAGGAATATAGCTCTAGAATCACATGCACTTGCTGAGAACACGTTCAGAAACCTTATTATCAGAATCATCCTCCATGACAATTCGAAGTGTTTCCAAAGCTTTCAGCCTAGCTTCCCGACTACTATTTTTTAGCATATCAATAATCATAGGTATCAGCTCTGCATTACGGATTACACGCTTATTTGATAGACTTCTTTCACACAGCTTCTGCATAAACCTCAAAGCATGCAAAATATCATGCTCAGAGCTGCCAGGAGTTAATGATCTCTGTGCCATATCGAGCTGAGCAGCTTCATTTCTGGCATTCCATTCTTCGATAGTGTTCCGCAAAGCAATACTTGGATTAAGTTCTGTGCTCCGCAGCTCTCTCTGCGTTAATGGACAAACTGGCTTCCTTCCACTCTCTCTACATTCCTTGAACCACGTTTCAATTGCTTCTCTCTCAAATGTTTGCCCACTCTCCAAGGTCACAGGATCTCGCATTACTTGTTTTGTTAGAGGACATATAAACGCATCATAGATAGGCTCCATACGTAGTCTCTCAAAATGGTGGCTCTCATCTGACTGGCCTGCCAAGTCATTACTTCCATCCCAGCTTCCAGCCATCAGATCACAAAAGCCTAGAAATGGTGGTGAAATTTCACATTACTTTCAAAAGTAAGAGATATAGTCCAAGTAGCAAATGTTGATTCTAGTCTAGTCATCTATTTCTACTTGCAGAATTTGGCAATTTGAAGGAAAATAAACTGTGAATGGCAAACAAGAGAATTCAAATAAATCAGTATATATGATTCTTTTCAATTTACTGTATATACATTAGAAGTAGAAAAATCTAAACTGTGAATACCAAACAAGAGAATTCAAATAAATAATTATATATGATTCTTTTTTCCCTTTTTACACTTTCATATGATAGGCATATTCTAGAACTCAACAGTAAATAGTTAACAAAAGTAATTTACAGTTCCTTTATCTTTTTTAGGATGTGATATTACCAGCAGCTGCCAACTCTTGCAAAAAATTCGACCCAAATAATTCAGCCTAATCTAAACTGCTTTATTTCCAATTGGAGCATTTCCAATGTGCAAAAGCACTTGAATTTTTCTCAAACTTCATCTGGGTTAAAATGCAAACTGACCAGCGTCAAAAGGTTCACATCTCCAAAACTTAATTTAAAAAATGTCATTTCTCGAGAAAGATCAAAGAAAGCACAAGCTACACTGTCCTGTTATGTGCAATCAAAATATGTGCCCTTAATTAATATGGGGGACTAGAATTTCGCATCAGCCTACTAATTAAACAACGGGACCATTAAAATTTATTCATATTTCAATTCCCCCTAAAATGTAGTTTAAAGCAGAATTTCACCCGCCCATATGTCTCCAGCGTCAAAAAACACAAAGCGAGAGGAGAAAAAGAAGAAGAAAAAGAAAAGATACCTCGTGAGAATTGTTTCGGCCTTGAGGGACTAGTTGTGAAGTTCCAAAATTCAAGCTTTCATCAAAACCCTGATATGAAATTGAGCAAAGAACAAATAACCAATCCAGAGCAACTCAAACTCTTCCATGAAAATCGAGAATTAGGGTTTCTTAAGGACCATCGAGGTAGAGAAGATGAAAAAGGGAAAGGGCTAGATGTGAGGAAGGAGAAGAGTTGACAGCTGATGGTGAAGGGAAAAAAACAAGTAGAAAACAACAAATTTTCTTTTTTGAAAACTCACAATCATCACTATTTAATTTAGAGATCAAAACTTGAAGGTTGACTCAGTAATTCTTTTGGTCATCGTTGAACTGGTACTGTGGACCAACTCACGGAGACGAAGAGAAGAAGGCAAACTTTGTGAGTATTTTGCGTGTTGATGGCCACCCCTTGCCCACCTTTCTCCTCTCATTTCACTCTCTGGGCTTACATACGTCATGAAAATCACCGCGAACAAGAATAGCCTTTTTCCATAATCAGTTGATCTTTGGCGCTTTTTTTACCTATAGTTTTACCTAGTGGTTGGATATACTTGTCTGCGACTGCGAGCAGCCCTATTAAAAATATAAAAAAAGAGCTAATTTTTTTTTATAAAAAAAAAGAGAGTTAAAAATATTTACAAATTAAATTGTGAGAAGTTCCAACTCTTCACTAGACTGATTATAGTATGTTTAGTATAATAGTGAAAAAAGTTTGAATTTATTTGAGCCAAACTTATAGTTAGTTAACTTAGTTTGGGAGTTTTGAGAAAGAGAAAATATAAGTTAGGAAAGAAGAGAATGTGAGATGATTTATGCATAATGTCATTTGGGAGTTTAGGAAAAGAAAAGAAATGAATTTTCATTTGAGAGTTAAAATAAAGGAGAGAAATAACATTTTACTATTTAAGAGTTAAAATTATATAAGAGCTTTATTATAAGGTTAAAATAGATATTTTAAAAGTTTTACTAAAACTTTCCATTTCTCTCCACCTTTGGAGAGAAACCATTTTAGTTTAGGAGTGATCTTTTGACCTCTCCATTCTTTTTTTATCTTCTTCCCTTCCAAAATCTCCCAAACAAGAGAAACACACTTTCCTTCTTTCCATTTATATTCTTTTCTTTCTATTCCTACCCCCTCAAACCAAGTTTATTTTTAATGCATGTTATTTATGCAGACTATGTTTAAAAGGATATACATGAAATCCAAAAATGTTGAGGGAAGTGAATTCCTTTAGCATTGCATTACATCACATCAAAGCATCTATCTTTTTTATTTATAATTGAGATACTTTTATTAGAGAAAAATAAAAGATTACACAAGAGAAAAAATCTTATCATAATCAATTTCTAACTTGATCCGTAATAAACTATTCAAAAAACACTAGGCGTGTCAAATATTTCAAAAAATCTTAAAGTAAGATGGAAAATTGGAAAGGGGCTCAAATCTAATTTGATTAAACCAGATTCTCCAAGAAAGAAGAAAGGAACAAACTATCTATAAAGATCGAGAGGCAAGATAGCAAATCTATCAAGATTTGTAAAAGAAATACCAAGAAGGAAGGAAAATATCTAAGATTTTTAGGGGAAAAATACTTGGTGAAAATAAGGAAACAGAAAAGGGAGAAGAAACCGAGGCAGATCCAAGTTCCGCTTTTGCTGGAGTCTAGATCTTGCTCGGAGATGCAGAAAAGCAAAGACGAGCTAGGTTTGCAAAGAGTTTTAAGAGCACAATATGAGAGGGGGCTGCATGAGTTTGTGCTTAGCTAATTCTAAATTCCAAAAAAGGATGCAAACCAAAAAAAATCAAAGCATCATCTAAAGCATGGGGAATCACCCCCAAATTCATTGGAATTTCTTCACCGCCTTATTGAGCTGGCCATGAACCGAAAGACTGAACTCCAAGTTAACAACCTCTCTTTCCAGTGGAATTTTGCTCTCAGATTCTATTCAATCCAAGGAGTCACATAGGATTCAGTAAATAAACCTCTTGCAAGCTACTTGAGTAATAATATTTACTACTCTCTCGTTTAGAATGTCTAAATTTTTATTTTTAAAATGTATAAAATTGAATTTTTATTTTTTTTAAAAATAAATATATGTTTCATTTAAAATTTTACTAACAATCTTTTAATGTAATAAATTTGCATCACACTAACTTACTATGCTACCAACTATATTAATAACAAGAATAACATTATAATTTTCTTAAAAATAAATACTATTTTAACTTTTAGATTAAATCAAGAATACATATTTAATTCCATATAGAAAGAGTATTTAATATACATGATTTTTAAACGCAGCACATTTAATATGTTGAAATGCCCAAAGCATCCTCCTCATAAAAAACACATTCTCTTCTCCCAATTTTTCACCTCCCTTTGAGCCAAGAAAATTTGAGGTAGTAAAGAGTTTGAGATTTTCAACTCCATGTGACGAAGCCATGCTTATATAGATTTGACCACAGTTGAATCTGAACCGGCGAATCGAACCGAAATCGAACCATGGTCAACGGTTAAAAAATAAATTAGGTTTACGGTTCATAAAGGTTCATGAACCGACATTTTTTTGTTTCGGTTTAGGTTTTTCATTTTCAAACATTTTAAAAAGATTATATATATATAATTTTATTTGATAAGTTATATTTTTTTTTATACATTAATCTTATCATTAACTTTCCAGTTTAACATAATTATGTAAAACAAAAAAAAAATTTAATCTTTTTAAATTTCAAATTTCAAATAAATCTCAACCATTTTTTCCCTCAAATTAATCACATGACTTATTGGTTTCTTTTATTTTTTTTCCCTAAAAAAAAATATAAACAATGTCTTGTGTCAACTAGCCTATAGAAATAGGCATACATCGTTGCATTATTTTTTGGATCAATGAAATCATTCCCAAGTTGTGTCTTGTAATTTGTGCACATTATTTATTTATTTATTTATTTTGTCATTTTCTAATTTTTCCCCCTCAAACCTACGCATAATGCCAACTTTTAATTTCTTTTCAATTTCTTTGGTTAATACCAAAGAAACAATCACTATTCCCTAGTATAATATAATATTTGTTTATGTGATACATGTCATTTTTAATTTATTTTAATCATTTATATTCCCTAATGGTATGACAATTTGTGTCTTGTGACTTGTGCACATTATTTTCTTAAAGAACACGTGCCCAAATTGGCACGATGTATTTTTTTTCCTTTTTGTCATTTTAAATTATTTTTTCTTAAAGAAAGAAAAAAAACGAAAATAAAGTAGTTGAAATTCCAACAGTTAAAAAAAAATCCCCTATAAATTCTCTTTTTCAAATCAATTTTATTTACATATTTATCAAATATCAGTCTTATTTTCTCTCTACACTAGCATTCGTATAAGTTATCTTTCTCAAGTTCTCTTCAGCTTCCTATTGAATTTTTTAATTTGTCATTTTATATTTTCTCTTCAAACACGAAAAAAATATATCAAATTCAAGTAAGTCAAGGAACAATGATAAGACTTCAACGGAATTTTCATTGTATTCCCCTTTTCAATATATTTACACATATTATCACGAATCGAGGTAGAACAAGAAAACCCACAAAGATAAAAAGCGTATTCCAACCTTGAATTATCAATTCTAGCGTAACATATGACCAAATAATAGATTCATTAACTATTAATATATAATTATTAATTGAATCATTAATTATTAATAAATTCATTAACTATTAATATATAATTATTAATATAATAACTAATGATTAATATATAATTTATTTTTCTTGTAAGTATATGTGCGCGTTGAGAGAGAGAGAGATAAGAGTGTGTTAGATTCATTTATATAATTTAATATATAATGGAATGTTTTTCTTTAATAAAAAAAGGCATTTATAACAATTCACATAATTAGTTGTGTCATACTCTATTTGTTTCATTTTAAGTGTTGTTTTAGAATTTTTCACACAAATTAATAAGCTACTCCCTTCATTCCAATTTGATACTCGTTTTCCTTTTTAGTTTGTCTTAAATTATATTAATATATATATATATATATATATATATTAGTTGACTAAAATATCTCTATTAAAGTGGAATATTTATATTTTAAAAGTGTATTAAATTCACTTTGAAATGATAAATAATAAATGTATTTTAAGAATACTTTATGGAAAAATATGCATTTCCAATAAAATTAATTATGTTTTTTAATTGGTGTGAATAATCAAACAAGTCTATTAATTTTGAACGAAGAAAGTATTAAAAATGACTAGTTTTCCTTTAATTAATATCCCAATTATTATCTCTTCTTATAATTTCATATTTGTTGTTTTAATTTTTATAATGCTTCTTCTCAATTCCCTATATCAAATTAAGTAGTCGCTAATGTTGTAATTATCCTTAAAATTTTAAATTTAAAGTCAAACTCTAACATTCCACATTTTTCCAAAAATATTCAAAATAAAAAATATAATATAATAGCCAAGTCAAATAATATACCAAATTTAAAATAGTCAAAATTCTCAAATCATGAATCAAAATCTCAAATTCCAAATAAATTTCAAATTATAGATTTGAATCCAAAACAATCTTTGCCAGAATAAAATTATTTATACCAAATAAAACTAAAACATATACATAAATATTCATAGTTCGAAAATGATAACATAATTTAAACCAAATTCAAAAATTCATAAATGGTTGGTCATCCTCCGTCCCTGCATAGCAACCCATCAGCCTGTAAATGATTTTAGAAAAAAATATAATACATGGGTTAAGAAAAAAGTATTTAGTGGGAGTAAAATGTGACATTTTACAATGATATACACATTGCAAATATCATATAAATATAGATAGTCAATGTATGTCATCGAATCAAAGACTCATGTTTAATTCGAGGTAAAGCCCATGTTTCATCTGGCATAAGTCTCTGTTTTATCGGGCATAAACCCCTGTTGTTTGATGACATATGCAATAAACATTTATATGCAAATTTATAAAATCATTGTACACATATCATAATAGAATTTAAAAGTGCACAATTAATCATAGAATAAAATAGCACATGTAACATGTAAATAATAGAAAATTAAATAATTAAATAAGGTTAGAACTCCTACTTCAAATGCAGATATAAATGCATGCTATGTTGCATGGAATAACTAGCTCCTTAAGTCTTTGTTTCCTACATTAGAAGTATTCAATGAATTAGAAACTTGAAAAGCTAAACTAAATAATTGGTTTTAAATAAATAATCTAATAAAAATAAAAAGAATGGCTTTTTGAAAAGTTAAAGGAAATATTTGGCATTTTGAAAAGGTTTGGGAACACTTTTGGAATATTAAAAAGGTAATTTTTGAGTTTGAAAAAGTTTAGGGTCAAACTATAATTTTAGAAAAGTTCATGGGTCAAATTGTAATTTTCAAAAGTTTGGGAAATAAAAACGAAATTTTTGAAAATATGGGTTGAAACAGAATTTAAATAATCCTTGTGGTATAAAAAGGAAATTTCTAAAAAAAATTGGGTATAAATATAATTTTGAAAAAGTTTAAGGTCAAATTAAAAATTTTAAAAAGATTGGGGATTAATTTAAAAATTCTAAAACATTTGTAGCTAAATCTGTAAATTCTTATCTGAAATTAGGAAGAATTTTAGAGTTTGTAAACCCTAAGGACTTATTTGTAAAAATTGATAAGTTTTAAGAAAATTACTCAAAGGCCCCTATATCCCAAAACCCTAACCCCAATTTTCTTCTTTTCTTTTTCCTCTAACCCTAGCCACCGCACCCCTTTTCTTCCCACAACCGCCGCTACCGCCGTCGCCATCCCCCTCTTCCCACTGCCATTGCCGCTACTCCCCCCTCTTCCCCTCAACCGCCGTCCCCTAATCTCTTCTTCTATTCTCCCTTCTTCTTCTCTTCTCATTTTTTTCCTCTTCCTCCTTCCCCCTTCTACATGGCCGCCCGCCTCCCCCCCCCTCTTCTCCTTCCCCTCTCTCAGCCCCTCCCCTTTTCTCTTTTCCTCCCTCCCTCTCTCTGCCGCCCCTCTCCCTTCCTTCTCCCTCTCCCTTCTCTCGGCTTTCTCTCTCTCGATTTTCCCTCTTTTTTTTTTGAAAAAAAAAATGCTATGTATTGTGGGAGGCTAGGAAAAAAGAAGAAGATGTTTTTAGGCTTATTGCCGCTGCCGTCGGCTAGCCATATGGTGGCACAGGTGGTGGCTGTCATGCCTGAGAAGGTAGAGGAATTTACCTACCTTGGGTTTTTCGTGACTAAGGGAAAAAGATGACTAATTGTTTTAACCCCTGTCTATATATATAAGATACATTAAATCATAATAGGCCGGGTTAATTAATTAATTAATTAAATCCTAATAGGTCGGGTTAATTAATTAATTAAGCCTATTAAATTATAATTTGGGTATTACACAAACTAAATATTTGAATTTGATATTTTGGATTAAGAATTTTGATATAGAGCTAAAACATATGAAAAATTTGTTGCTTTCTCTAATGCATATGTAGATAGGCAAACTAAACAATTGAAAGTTTTGAAAATTAACTTTGGATCCTAGTAGTTGAAATCGAAAAGGCTATTTTTCCATTATGGCATATTTTTCAGAGTAAATGAAAAGGCTTTGTTAATGAGAATCAAAATTTTGTAGATAAAAATTTTCAAGGGAAATCTGATAGGTGAGGGAGAAATGATTAATGGAAGTTTATAGGGCACTTGAATTTTTTTAATGGGAATAGACAAAAGATATAGGGAAAGAAAAATCTTTTATTACACAAGATAATATTTCATTAATATAATGGTAATATAGATAAACAATGTCAAAATTTTGCTATATGACACTTAATATGAAATAAAACTAAACTCTTATAATGGACAGTTAAAATAAAACGAATTAAATATTTATTAAGAGGAGTGTTGCATTTATGAAGACCCTTGATATATTAAGTGTCTATAGCTAATGTTATTCCTAAATTAGTTTGAAAGCCTAACTTTGAGATCAATTTGAGAATTAGGTTCATCCAATGAAGTATTTTAAGGTTGGAGTCAAAAGCCTAACTCTTACTAGTATATGAAGAATTTTAGTTGTTGTTTTTAATTGTTCATTTAATTGAATTAGATTAATGTTTTATGTTATTAAAAGTTTACTTTAGATTCCCTTTAATCAAAGTTTCAATGACGTTGCTAATTAGTTGAGAAATTAAATTACTGACCTTATAATTAAAGTTATTTTGACTCTCTGTAAATCCTTCCTATTTTTTTTGTGGGCTATATTCAATTGAGATTTTTAATGATTTTTTTATCATTTTAAAAGTTTAGTTGTATTTAATTGAGATTTTTTTAAAAACTCTTTAAAAGTCTTACGGTATTCAATCAAGATAATTTAAAATTCTGAATAAGTCATGAGATATTCAATTTGAAAATGATTTTTAATTACTTTTATAAAATTAAGATTTATCATGACTTTATATGTAAAATATGAAAGAGAATTGTCTTAACAAATCTCATCTATTTATGTGAGATTTGTAGAGATTTTTGAGGTGATAATTTATTCTACCCTAACTCGATCCAAAATTTTAAAATTTAATGCAACTTAATGATTTGGTCATACGTGATGGTGAGAATTTGGGTACAACCTGAGTTTAAGGCTGACATGAACTTTATAATTATAGGCTTGTGAAAATTCAGTCCGACCCAATTGCATTTCCTTTTTGGATTGTCAGGTCAGTCCATTTCTTAGGAAAATTTAAATTTAATAGTTTTTTATATAAAAAACAAAGTTGCTTTTAATCATTCGGATTAGGTTGGACTACATAATAACTTGAAAATTAGGACGAATCGGGTGACCTATTTTGCCATGCCTAGTCATATCCAATTTAACTTGAACTATCAAAACGATGTCATTTTGATCAAATTTCTATCTCTTATGTTTGTCTCGTTTACTTGCATATAGAGATTTGAAATTTAACATGAATTGAATTTTATTAGTTTAGACTTTTGGGCATTCAAAAAATAAAATTAAAAAAAGAAAAAAAATGCTCGGTGAATGAGACAGAAGCTTCTATTAAAACTTGATAAGGAAGATTTTAAACTATATTTTGAAAGTCAAGAACAATAAAGAAAAATTGCATTATGTTGCAACCAATATGATGAATAATCGAATGATGTTGATAATTTTGATAATATTTAACATTAGAATTTTATTATTAACATTATTATAATATCAAGAATTTAGATTATTTATTTTATGAATTTTTATTGGTTTCCAAAAGATTTTTTTTTCTTGCATTGACATGCCAATAGTTATTTTAAGAATATATAAAAATTTTGTTGTGTGAATTTTCTTTTATTTTTAAAATCAAAATCTATAAAAGTCTCAACAAATTCAAAAATATCTTAAATGAAAATCTAATAAGTAAAATCCTAATAAATCTATAAAAGTCACTTAAAATTCTATAAAGTTCATAAAAATATCATATTTCAAAAAGTCAATAAAAGTCTCAATTAAATACACCCATACACTTATTATTTGAGTTGAATTTTTAATTTTTATTATTTTATCGTATTGTGCTAACCAAGATTATGTTTTAATTCTTGCACGTATATAATTGCAAAATCTTGTTACATTATTTTATTTTGTGGTTTTCTAAATTTCATAATTAATCCTAAATTAACAACATTTTCAGACGAATGAAATTCCCTTGAAATCTTCAAATTTTACAACAATTAAATATTTAAATGGAAGCTGTGTTTTCACAAGTAACAACGCATTCACAAAAAGACACCCATCTTGCATGTTTGTTACGTGCGAGCTTTGACCACTCATCACATCCCATATAATCACGGCCTTCATTCAATTTTTCGATTTGATTTTTTAGTTTTTAATTTTTTTACTTTGATAAACATAAACCAAATCGTATTATTTATACTACGGTTCGGTTTTCATTTCGCTTCAGTTTTAAATCGAAATTTCACTTCTTTTTTTTTATATAAAAATTTCAATGAGATTAAAGAAATATGATTAAATGAAATGATGATGCCAAATACACAAACATATTCAAACACTAGGAAAAAGAAAGAAAATTTATCAATTAAATTATATTATCATATTCTTTACACATTTTCAATGAGAAGAATATCGAAAATTATTCATAATATACCATGATGAATGAGCTTCTTTTACAATATTTAAT
Organism: Apocynum venetum; assembly: GCA_019593545.1. Lineage (NCBI taxonomy): Eukaryota > Viridiplantae > Streptophyta > Magnoliopsida > Gentianales > Apocynaceae > Apocynum > Apocynum venetum. The sequence continues at coordinate 6,356,005 of SRSM01000124.1, read as the reverse complement.
CATCATCTTGTGAATACAAAAGCATTTCAAATAGGAAAATACAAATAATTAAATAATTTTTTAAGTAAATAAATTTGGTTAAATATTAATTACAATTTTTTATATAAAAAAAATTTCAAATTTTCGGTTTAACCAAAGTTTCTAAAATTGAAACCCTTATATATAGGGGTAAGTATTCGATTTTCAGTTTGGTATTTGATCTATTCGATCTTCGATTTTTTCTCGTTAAAGACTGAACCAAATCGTAATATATATAAGATTGAAAAATCGAAGACCGAAATATTTCGATTCGCTCCAATTTAATTTGATCAAAATCGAAATTCCATTTTATATATATTTAAAATAAAATAATAGTTTTTCTAATTATTTTGTAATATTTATATGAAATTTATATACCATTTATAAAAATAAAAATAAAAAATCATCTCGTATGTCATTTGCAAGATTTTTGTCGAGAGAAGAAAAAAATAATAAAATTAGAAATAAAAATGATTAATTATTATTATTATAAAAATAGAAATTTGATTTTCTATTTATTCCGGTCATTAAAATTGAATAACGAAGACTGAATTTGATTGGATTATCAGATGTCAGATCAAATTTTAAAATTCAATCCAATCCAATAAAACATTTGACTGTCTCAAGGATCATTCACAAAAAATTCTTTTGCCTAAAGAAATTGCAAACCCTTTCCAGTTGTGTTTCCAAAGCCGAAGAACACTTGGAACATAATCAAGCTATGATATGGGATTTCGAAAAGGAACAAAAATCCCCGGAGATTTGATTTTACTGTGAACTTAGCAAATATGGCGATACAAATGGAACGGGAAGTTGACCAGAATTCTCAGAGCTCTTCCGGAGATCAGAAAGAAGAAAATGAATCATCGTCTGTTCAAATTGAAGACGATGTGGTGAAATTTCTAGATTCCATGGATAGCTATCTAATCCTCATGAATTCTTTATCCTCGACACTTCGCCAGGTTAAAAAAAAATGCTCTTTTCACTTACTATGTTCTTTTATGGAAAAAGATGTAAAAAGTTGCTATCTTGGATTTGATTCTTTTTGTGGAATCCTTAATTGTTATCTGAAATTATTATTCTAAGTGAAATGTTGGGAATCTCTCTCTCTCTCTGTAAGGAATAAATTGGAAACTTTTAAGTTTTTACTCATTATTTTGTGCGAAGTGTTATAAGATGCATGTTCTACTATGTGCATCTCTAATTGCTTTCTCTTATTATCCTTCTTGCGGTCTGAATAGCTTTGAGAAGTGAAGTGGTGCAATTTTTTTCTTATAAGGGATGGCTGGAGTTGGCAAGTGCTCGGCATTCAATGGGAACTTCTCGCATCAGTAGTGCTTTGTTTGATCTCAAAGATCATTCAGCTGCAACTACATTGCAAGTGGATGGTCAGTGTGGTAAGTCACTGCTGCTTTTCTGTATTAGCTCAATCTTCCTCTTAGTACTTATTAATCCTAACCTGTGGAGATTTTACTGTGTTTGTCATGAAATTCATATTGGGATGTAGAATAACATTTGTCGGGTATGTTAAGTGCTCAAAGCTTTGTTTTTTCTTCATAATTCGAAATACAGTAACATATTCAGCTGGGATGATCAGCTGACTAAATGTGTTGCCTCTTCTTGCAAAGAAGTTTCTTAGGTTTTTATTCTTGGAAGATATGGCTCACGATTAGATACCACTGCTTGTATCAGCAGCAAAAGTTTTGAGACTTCTCATAGTATAAAAAAAGACAAACTTTTGAAAGAGATGTATTCTTTTCTCATTATATCATATGACTATGTACTCATGATACTCTTTTATGGCTCATAGTTGACTCTGCAGTGGATCAACCAGTTTTTAAGTTGCACAAATGGGCATCCTCTGATAATTTGAAAAGTGTGTCTGGACAAGCATTTTTTGAGGATGATAAATTGTTACCAAGTCAATCTAATGGTTCACCGATTCATGAGAACTCTTCATCGGAGAACACTGGTCAGTGCTTGATTGCCACTTTGATTTTTCAAAAGATAAGTAACACAGTGATTTTAGAAAGAAAATATTTCATTTAACCTGTGACTGCTCGCTGTTGGAGAAAGCAAATTGAAGTAGCTTGATTTTAGTTTCTTCATTGATATGTTTTCAACCATGCTCATTGATATGCATTGGTTATTTTCAATTAATAAGCTGATTTAACTTTTCTTCTTTGCACAGATGTGCAGGGAAAAAAGGTAGGAAATAATGGATCTCCTGTTACTGCTCGTAACCAAGTAAGCGTCGCTCCAACTTGTAACTCTTGTTGAGGACTAAATCAAATGTGTCTGTAGCCTTAGGCATGTTTCGCCAGCTACTTTTTTTTGTTCCAGTTTTCTTTAGGATCAAAGTTCCTTCTTTGTGAAGGTTATTTGTTCGATCTGTTGAGAAACCTTTTTTTCTTAAATTTTGTATGGAACTTTGTCATCTATACACAATTTTGTGAAGTATTGTTTCTTCGCTTACAGGTTCAGAAACAACGACTGAAGACACTCTCCATGTTTGGAGCACTCTTCTCTCCAAAGCTTCGAGCTGCCCAATTTTCATTTGAGACAGGTGAACTGGAGCTACTTCTTGTTTTATAGATAATTGCTAATTTCCTTAAATGTATGCCTCTTTTCTTAATTTGTTTAGATATATAACATTTAATTACAGATAGAAAGTTTCTAAATTAGTTTGGCATCAACACCTAATGTAAACTTTGCCTCATAACCTTCCTTCCCCCCTCCCCCCAAAATAAAAGAAAAAAAAGTGTTAACCAACAAAGGCTTTATTAGATTAATTTTTGCTCTCATCCTCCTAGTGTTTAGTGCCACTCTTTGGCACTTTTCAGATTGACACATCTGTAGTTTAATACTTACAGGCCAAAGAATCAGTTCCCTGCCCCAACCTTTATATCCTTTTAAGAAATGAAGTGAATAACCAACCAATGATTATTTATTGCCTAAAAGGATAATGCTTATCTTCAGCTCTTCCATAGCAGAACTGTTATTTATTTTATTGCTTGTTTTCTTGTGTATTTCTGCAGCTCTGGAAACACTTGCTGACATAGCAAATACACGAGCATCTATATTAGCAGCTTATGAACGAGTGCACAAAGGGATGGAAAGCACCACAAAGGGATAGGTGTTTAGCGCACATGATCCCCATGTTTTATGAATTTTGCATGTGGTCTCGTCTCTTCTTCTTGCCCCCAAAACTCCTTTTGCCTTTGGGGGTTGTGTATTGGAACATTGATGGGATTATGGGGATGAAGTTCAAGGAGTTGACCTGTTGTTGCCTTTTGCTTTCCTGTATTTTAGAAATATGATGGCTTCCTCCAAATGGAAAACTGTTAGCTTGTGGAAATGAAAACCTAGGTTGATCCAATGCCCTTTCCTCATGGTAACTGGATATATCCTTAAATGAATTATGTCCAGAATGGTCAGTTATTTTATTTATGATTTCTCAAGGGCTACTTTTATCATAAATAGGATAGATTTTCTGCTGCCACCTGCTGTATTTCCCTGGTTAGACTTTATTGTTTTCTTGTTCTTTATGTACAAATTTTCCTTTGGTTAGACCTCTTGTTCTTTCTCTGTAATGCTCATCAGTTCTCTTGGAAAATTAGGGCAATCTTATCTCTCTTTCATCTGATTTTATGGTCGAATATTTGTTTTGCCATGGTATTTCTACTATGAGACACTATTTAGTAGTACATATGGACGGGGGAAGAAAAGGGCAATGAGAATGAAGGATTAATCTTACCCACTACTATGGAGTTTCCCAACCTTTTCATCGCCCATTATAAAAGCCATTCCCTATATGATCATATGGGCAATTGGGCATTATACATGTCTAACTTCTAGTACATTCACTGATTATCGCTACAATATCCATTTCTAATTCAACAAAAATTCCTGAAACCAATTATCACACTATATTGACGAACTAATTTCGAATAAAGGCACTTTGCAATTGGTCAATGATAATGAATAACATTATATTCTTCTCTGGATTTTCCTAACTTTCGAAAGGATTCAAGAAATCATTACATAGGCGGATGGGAAGGAGCTAGAACATTATAGAGATTTTTTGAAGTGGAAAAGGAAATATGGAGATTTTACTTGTGTCACAGGCATATCTTCATATTTCTTCTTTCTTTCAGTAAATTTGACTCTTGTAGTTGGACAATTTCTGTCATAGGTAAATATGGTATATTGCCTAGAATTTTGCATGAATGAGTTGTAATGCTAACAAACTTCGCTTATATAAGGCTGCAAAGCGTGAATTTTGCACTATTCTCTTCTTTCTTGTATCTTCAATCACAAAATTATGCCTGGCAATTTATTTGAATCTGTCTTCACCATGATTTTCATGGCATTGATGTTTGCAACACTGAAGTTTGTTGAGCCATCACGGACTCCACCACCACCTAATGGCACTGCAGTTGACTGCCAGTGTGAACAAACCCCTCTTTCTCCACCTCCTCCAGCCACTATAGCTTGCCCCCCTTCTATGCCACTACCATCACCACCGCTGCCACCTCAATCTCCTATGCCAGAAGCAACGCCGCCACTGCCACTGCCGCCTTCTACTCCACAATCGAATTTCAGGCCCCCTCATTCAGAGTTTTTCCCTCCCACTACAGTATATAGCTCTCCTCCGCCACCTTCTCTTCCATCTGAGTCACCATGTGACATTCCATCACCACCGTGGTGTCCATGGAAAGACCGTCCTTTGCCTGATTTAGAATTTGCATCACCTGCAAGTCTCATGAAATCTGCCCTCCTTGCAGCAAGTTTGATCTCAGTGATTTTCTTGTTCACTAGCTAATGCAGATTTCTTTAGCATTTGAGTCCTGATTTTTTTATGTATTTAGTCTACTAGATCAATCAAAGTTAATTTGCCAAGCTATTTTGCCCTTGGATGAGGCTCTTTTCCTTGCCATACATGCATGGGAACAATTACATGATCTTATTCCACCATTACCTGAACAATTCTTGCATTGCACAAACCATTTTCTTTGAACTATATATACCACTCAGTGTCAAATTTTTTTATCAACACAGCACTGCATGCTTGCATCAGATTAGAGGTTGAACTTTTGATAAACCACTTATTGCTTCATTTTGATAAGTAAACGAAAGCAAAATCTTAGGAAGATCAAAAATATCAGCAAGTTTAAGGCACGACAAAACACCTCTGTCCGAGTCTCCGAGATTTCCAAAAACCATGGATTCACTCACAAGCCCCTACTATTTTCAAATTATTTTTATGGTAGACTGTTACATGTCCGTAACCTCCCCGGTTTTTACCCAAAATAACTTCACCGATCGCAATAGTCAATAAACATGTACTCCCTTTTTTTTCTTCTTTTTAATAAGAAGCCTAGCTATTCTGATGATGATAATTTCCATGGATAGATTCGAGTAAAAAAAGTAAACTACAATGAATTACAAAATATACTCTTTTTATAGTCACACTATACAGCGTGCCCTCCTCATTCACCAGAACATAAAGGTGAAAAAATGGAAAAAGAATTTAAGAGAAGGTGGGGAAGATATCCAAAGAATTACAGAGATCAAGAAAAATGTTCACAAGAAAATAGCAACTCATACACACCCCAAAAAACCACAGAAAATAAAATAAAAAAAGAATAATCTAAAATTCCCCAGACAAGAAAAGTTCCAAATTTTTTCTGTAATGTTGTCTTGGGCGTGTGCAGGTTTCTCAAATAAAATCCCCTGTGGAATACATACAGCAGACTGCAACACATTGGAGCGCTGTTGATTTCTACTAGACCCTTTACCAGGCTAAACATCATTCAAAATTGTCAGCAATTCCATTTCATTAACCCCAAAGCTGACCGGCAAATTTTTTAGGATGAACCTGTTAAGTCAGCCAACTAGAAAGCATTCCAGTTTTCAGAACTTTTTCTTGGACTTTGACTGTCTGAGGAGACCTTAAATGGACCACTGGAACCAAATGGATCGGAATCATCAAAGGAGAACCCTTGACTGTGGTCAAAACTACTGGTACTATTTACGGAGTTGAACCTAGTGAGGGTTTCCCGTGGAGGAGAGTTTCGATCATGTGTACTGAAAGAATCATACCTTGAGAAACTGTCGAAGAATGGATCCCCCTTTCCAGAATCAAATCCCCTCGGAGAATTGTCAGCCCTTGAAAGTGGCGTGGCAGGAACTGAATCCTCAAAACTGAATGGGCTATTCTGCTGGAATGAACCACCAGCCTGGGGTGAATCAGTTCTTCCAGGACTACCACCAAATTCACTAGAGCCAAAGAAATAACCCACTCCTTGCTTATCATTATCCGATTCCTGCCAGAAGTATTTCATAGTAGCATCAGTACAAAAAACCAGCATGCAGTTTCCAGCGTCAATAATGATGCTTCCCCTCAAAGTACACAATGAATAACTAATCACTACCATACGTACACATCCCAGAAACTATGACTTGAATATTATTTTTTGAAGACAAACTTTCAAGAAAATAAACTCAATCGCAAGAATAACAAGAAGGGTCAGAATAATATCTGTCACGTTACATTTTTAGGATCAGAAATGTACTTCTCATAAAATGATTCAAGTTCCCTTTGTAAAAAAATCTATAAAATGATGTTGGATAACTAATCCAACAAGATCATTTTATATAAGTTCATTCAAGTTCCCTCAGTAGAAATCAAAGGGCAAACACAGCTAAGCATGGGGAAATGCCATACAATGCAATGATGGGAAACAGATAACCATTGTGCATGTACTAAGTTGATCTCTGGCATATCAAAATTGCTAGAGAGGAAATGAATTAGTATTTCGAACTGTCCACCAACCTTAGCACTGAAGCCCCAAACAGAATCAATGTCATCATTGTTGTCAAAGGTGCCCCAATTAGAATCACCAAAGCTTCTGCCCAACCAGAGAGAGAGAGAAGTCTCAGAACCAGGAAAAGACCTCAGGACTGGAGCTGGCAATCATGAAATAAGGAAAGCAAAAAGGCAATCAATAGGCATGATCAACCCCATACCTGTGGGACTCAGAATCTGCCTCTGAGTTCTTCCCAAAATGGCTGTCTGAATAATCCTGGGTTGGACTTTCAAATGCTCTTTGTCGTGTTGGACTGCCATGTGGGCTTTTTGATCCATCTTCACTATGAGTATAGGAGGATTCAGTCTCAAGATTACCAATATCCTTACCAAAAGCTTTGTCTGACTTATCAGTATTTGATACTGATTCAGCAGAAAGACTATGCATAGGAGAAGAATTTTCTTTCTGCGAAGAAGCCAACTTGGCACCCACAGGAACAGCAACATCAAATGAAAAACCTGCCAATAAAGAATAGCAAGCCAGCATAGTGAATTAGTTCATACAAAACCAAATTTCAGATCAAGAAATCTAAGAGAAATACAGGGGCTTTTTTCTCATCTTTTATTTTCTTCTTCTTTAGTAGTGCGCTTAGATTCAAAAACCTTTTGAATGACAGCTTTTGTTTGTTGAAATTTGTAGGATTGAGACAATATCTTGATAATATAGAGAACTTGACAATAAACCTACATTTTAATAATGTAGAAAACTTGACAAAAACCTTTCTTTTCACCAGAAATAGTTAAAATAATGATCTTTCATCAATGATAATGATAGTAGTAATAGTAATCATAATGATAATCACTTCACCCATGAGAACAAGTCTATAGACTTTTAGCATCTAATAGAACATAAGAGGAACTCAGAAGTAATATTTAAGTCAAACAAAAGAATGGCAAACCTTCGTCTTCAAATTTATCCCAATCTTCATCCCACACAGCTGCTACCTGTGGGATTCCAGGTTGCCATCCTTGAATAACCATGAAAAATATAGAAGCCATACAATTAATCAAATGCTTAAATGGGTACCACTTAGGAGAATAGCACAAAGTATTGAAAGACTGCACTGGCAAAAAAACATATTTAACCTCCTTTTTCCATTCATATTTGTTTTCAGCAACAAAGAATTGAAACTATATGTGTATATATATCTGCTTTTGACATGCCATGTGCTTCAATAATAGATTCTAAAGGTTCCAGCTGGCTGCTGCTGTATTACCAAAAAGCTGCCCCAAAAATCCAAGACTAATGTTGATGAATAGTTATTATCAGGAAGGGTTTCCTGTCCCCTTCCAACCACAAATAGAATGTCTCTCAAATTTCCTAAAAGGGTAAAAAGTGACAGATGCCCTTAAACTTTCACAAATTTTGATTTAGTAATCGAATTTTTTTTTTACTGGTGCATGCACCCAGACTTTCTAAAACTATCAAAAAGTGCGCTCTAACATTTTTTTACCGGTGAATGCACTCAAACTCTACAAAATTATTAAAAATTGCGCTCATATTCATCTAATTAAGGGACATTTTTATCATTCTCACTAAAACCTAAACTCATTGTTCTCTAATCCACATAGACTCATTTCCTCCATTTAGATTCTCTGCAATCCCATCCCTTCCCAAATTTTTATTTTTTTTAAAAGGCAAAGAGATTTTATTAAAAAGAAAACAGTTAGTACAAGGTAAAAAAATATGATATAATAAAATAACTTAGAAATAAAACATATACAAAAAACACATAAATCAAAACTAGAAGAGAAATATGAGATAATGTAAAATAAAAATGAAAAAGCGTCAAATTGAGCTAGAAGACATTAATTAGAATTTGAGTGAGCTATACAAATTGACTAGCTATCAGAAAGAACCCCACTAGAAATAATGATTTTAAATTTTTGTTAAGAATGACAAAATACTCCTTAATTAGATAGACAAATGTGCACTTTTTTATAGTTTTGTAAAGTTTGAATGAATGCATTGGTAATAAAAAAGTTTGAGTACACTTTTTGATAGTTTTAGAAAGTTTGAGTGCATCCATTGGTATTGGTAAAAAAAAAAAGTTAAAGAGTGCTAAAATCAGAATTTGTAAAAGTTTAGGAGCATGTAACACTTTTTACCCTTCCTAAAATGCTAACCAGCCAAGCAAGAGTACCTTTTTCTTTTTCCTTGTTTGCACTGGTAGGAGAAGCAGCAAACAGAAATGAAATTGGAAAGTAGTTTTCAATTAATGCCCACAAATAACAATAGCATGATTTACAATTAGAGTACCTCATGGAAACTAAACACTAAGTCACAAGGTTATTCCTAAGCCTTTTATCATAAATACCTGATTAATATAAAACAGGAAGTGCTCCATTTCATACCAGTAAGTTCTAAATGGCAGAAAATTTCCCTAACATCACCCTTATATGCACTCTCTAATGTTAGTAATAATAGAAGGTAAGTCTGGTTCAAAAAGGAAAATTAAAAAGAAAAAAAAAAGAGGAATACAGATGCAGAAAGCAGGATATAAGAAAGCAAAAAAGAGAAATGCCATGTTCCTTGCAAAAAACTGCTATACCTGGGGGTAGTTCAATTACAGCCGCTGACTTCACATTTATACCATGTTTCTTGCAACGTTCAGTCAAAGCCTTCAATAGCTCCTCAAGGTCTGATTGTATACGATCGGCCCTGACCTGGCCATGCCAAGAATGCACTCATATTGCATAAATTTATTTAATCTCAAAATGTTTGTCCCCAACTAGAAGTGTGTTGTCATATTCACCTGGAGAAGACCATCTGCACTGCCACCTTGTTCCACTCTAGTGATTGCTTGTTGCAATTCTATCTTTCTTTCCTGAATATGCATTAATAAATAATAAGCAGATAACAAAATCACTAAGAATGTCACATAAACTGCTCAGAAACCAGTTATTTGTTCTCCTAAACAAAAGCAGGGTTGAAAAGAAAATGCATACCACACTATAGAAGGGGCCAAAGTCGAGGATCACTAATCTGATCATAAATATTCTAAAACATATTGATGCGGTGGTCTTGAGTATCACGGTAAAAACATCAAGAAATAGAAGAGAGAGCCAACAAAAAGAGTCATAATCCTTAATGGCACATGTTGCAATTTTTTGAAATGCACTACTAAGCATATTTGGACAGCCATTTAAAATAAAATAAATAATACTTTCTCCTTTTGTAAAAAGAAAAATATTCATTTGGAATTTGGATAAGCATTTTTATTTTATGGATTAATTTAATAATTTGATGTGTAATGGGTCTTATGTTTTGGAAAAAATAAACTATAGTTAAAATATACTCCTTTCGTCCCACAAAGATAAACTCATTTTCCTTTTTCAGATGTCCCAAATTATAGTCCACTTATCATTTTGATGGTGCATTTATTTTTTCCTTTTCATATTCTACCCTTGGTTAAATAATGTTGGTTAAATAATGTGGAGTAATAAATAACTTTTCAAATTCACATATTGAAAATTATCTAAAAGTAAATGAATTTATTCACCTTTCAACCTCTACTCAATTAATTCCTCTTGAAAATATGAATAGAGTTTTGTTCAACAAAAAAAATTCAAATTTTGTTATAATCAACTAAATAGGGGTATCATAGGACGAATTGAGTTTTTTGTTTTACTTTTCCAATTACATTAAATGCAATTTCTTAATCCGTGTGAAAAAAGAAATGAGTCTATCTTTGTGGGGATGGAGGGAGTAGTTATTTAGTGAATATATTTTTAAAATATAGATTAAATATGTAATATGAGACCCATATGTTAAAAATATTATTTTAGAAAAAAAAATTTGGACAAAAATGCTCATCCAAATTGACCCGTCTATGGTGTAAGGATGACAAAATCTGGAGGATAAAACAAAGAGAAATAACTTGTATTCTTCACCTGAATATCACGAAATGAAGCCTCTTCAATAGTTAGTTTGGAAGCAATTTCTGCAACTTGCTTGTATTTTTCTTCATATTTCTTGGCTAGTAACTCAGCCTGGAATAGACTAAACCAAGTCAAGTCCATTGAAACAACAAAAAAGAACACCAGAAAGTAAGCATTTAGGGCAGGTGACCCTTTCAATTAATAAGATACCTCACGTTTATCTGCTATTGCCCTTTCAGTGATTTCATTGAGCTGATTCTCACATCTACTTTTGTAGAGAACCTGGTCAGGAATGAAAAGGAGAACATGAGAACACAGAATAACCGATTAACAGTTGATGAATCTAGTATGTGTGTGAGAGAGAGAGAGATTCAATTTCTTACAAGGTCCTGCATTTTTGTTCGGTAAAATTCAAGTTTCTCCTTCGAATCTAGAATCACCTTCGTATCAGCAACCTTTCATTAACCAAAGGGTTACTTCAGTATTCTTAAAATATCACAAAGTAAACATTCTCATATGCCTCAAATGTTCATGCAAGTGATAGAACTTAAAGAAATACTTCCGGGGACCAAAAAAAGAAAATGTGAAACAATCATAAATATGTACCCTTCCAAATCTCTCCCTGGAATCACCAAAAATGCCATAAAAAATTATCAAATCCCCAAAAAAAACTCAAATTAGTTTTCAGAAATATGAAAATAACTCATAGACCAATAATCAAGACATGTTCAATGGAAAACATGATATAGAGGTAGAAATGACAAACAAGCACATGTTTTTATCTGGAAACAGGCCCACGAATTCCACTTGAGGAGTAGCCATCTAATGTATATGAACCATTTTTGGAATTCCTCATTCTATAAAAAATTTAAAGAAAAAATGTTCATCAGCAGAATTATACCACTGTTGCAGACCAGTCACCTTCCCTCTTCCCTCACAGACACTATTAACACATAACCCATGGGTAGATTAATTGAGGTAGTTAGAGTTCACTTCAAAACAAAAACCACAGAGAAATTGGTTTAGGCATACAGAGTTGGAAAAATTGAATCGGCACTATCTAAGCTCCAAAGTAAGAGTACTTAATGCTAATGTATATCAATTTCATCTGTGTTTTTATCTCCTTTTATTGTATTACAAAGCTACTTTCATTTTCCCTTTAGCAGATTCAATTCTCAGGAACAAAGTAACTTAGCAAGGTAGACCACCATCAAGGAGTGGAAGAAGATTTCTACCTGCTTTTCAGCTTCAACAGCATCTTGATTCATATTCAACGAGTTCTGCTCTCCATTGCTGAGGGCATTAACATACGAATTCTCTACTGAAGGCCCTCTAGCACTCTGCTGATTAACTTGCAGTGATGTTCCATCCACCTGAGGATGCATTGGCTGAATGGGAGGCCTTACACCAGTAGGAAAAATTTGCTGAGCACCAGGTACACCTTGCTGTGGTCTTACACCTAAAACTAACCAAAGTTGATAAGATATTACAATAATAAGCTGATTATTGAGCATTAAGTATCAGGAATTCGGTTTAGGTCAGTACCAGGAGAGGGGGCCCAGCCTGCACTTCCATAAGAAGCGGTAGGAGGACCCGCCAGGGTCAACAGAGCCTCATCAAGCATAATACTAGCAGGGAGTGTCAACGGAAGAGTGCGACCTTCCCTGTAACGCTCCATTAAATAGAGAGCTATACAAAACTCCCTTAGAGAAAGCATGCTATCATTATCTTGATCTGACAAGTCCCACACCTGCTTTAAGACCTCTGACAGAGGTCAAAACAAAATCACTAAGCAAGATAACCATAGAACAAACTTTACATAACATCCCAAACAAAAAGATAGTGATTCTATAAGACTTCAGTAACATAGACAAAGAGATAGCTTCTAACTTAATATGGGATAACAGCACCATTTGGTGGATTCATAGTCCATTTTCTGTAAATATACCTTGACATCCATGAACAAAAAGATAATTTGCAAGGCAAGTTGAATTGATCATGAAACACACACAGCAATTGTGAGCAGATGATCTAGGAGAGTATTATATCGACAAAACATGCCAAAGATATATTAGAAAATTACTAATTTACACAAGTGATAATTCTAAGCATAATTCTTTTCTAAAGGTTCGCCAATTCCAATGAATACAGGGAAATTAAGTCCCTTTTTTCTAACAAGATGTTGGAAATCAAAATGATAGAAAAGAAGGGTAAAGTACCTATAAGAGGAATAAGGCCTGCTTAGGTGGTGAACAAATGACAGTTGAAACAAGACTAGGCATCAGATTATCATGAACACGCAACCTTAGGCCTGGTTTGATAGTTCAATAAGTATAACTAAATGAACGGTTTCTGAAGTCAGTCCTTTTGATGACAAAAACTTATTGCCTAAGAATTAAGCACCTTTTCAGAAACAGCATTGAAATCATTCAAGACATAATGCATAATATGCCAGGTGAAATCCTTTAAATGATAGTCTACTGTTTGACAAAAAAGATCTATCTCCTATCATCGTTTGGATAAGACCTATCTCCTATCTTTTGAAGTCCATCTACAAACTTTCTCCTTCACTAGCATCTGCTGCTCTCTTTCTCTTTCTACAAGTTCTCCATCTCATCTCAACACGTCTTACATACATCTCAATAATCTCTCTTCTCTGCGCTTTCTGTGGAAGTTCTTGGTCACAGAAATTCCAGAAAACTTATTCTAGTTATACAAAATCACAGTTTATTGAAAGTTGTTTTACAAATTTTGTATTCATAAACACTTGATGAAAACATTACTCAAGCAACAATAAAAATCCCAGTTCACACAGTCTAATCGGTTTGGAACTCTAAGAATTCTATATTCTGGATTTCAAGTATACTTTTCTATGTCTTCTTTCTCTTTCCCTCTTAGCATTTTGGTGGTCATGTGAAAAGAGAAGTATTCAACTCAAGGAAATTTGAACCACAATATCTAAAATTGAATCAATAGCAATGAGAGAGGGGAAAAACGCCTAGAGAAGAAATAAAATTGGAGCTTAGTGGATGACCCCTGTCCTAATTGGACCAGTTTCCTCGGCTATTTTTTCTTGTTTGATTCTGTTATTCAAAGGAATTGGCTAAGTTGACTGAAAATTATATTTTATACATTGAATAATATTGAACAATCTATTACACTTCTTTAAGGGAATGTATGGATTTGAACTTAAAATTAGATTTATATTGCCATGAAAATCCAAATTAATACACTATCCTTTCCAAAATGAATGTTCACATTCTGTTCTGAATTGATCCAAAATGATTTTTACTTTCCAAAAATAAACATATTACCGCTACACTAGCCTCACTTCAAAGAAAATCATGGCTTTAAGGGTAAGGTTGCAAAATTAAATAGTCAACCTAAATCTTCATGTCATGCTAAATGTGAACATTCAATTTGATCCAAGGGGTATTTCATAAATGTTAGGTATAGCCTTAAATGTATATAAATCCTTGAATACCTCATGCAGCATAAAAATTGGGTACAAAACTCTAAAGAATTACAGAAATAAAAGGTTATCAAAAGTTGCATCTAACCTCAGTAATCAGATTCTGACTTAAAAAAATTACAGAATTCAAATTCAGATAATTACTACCAAAAGTAACACCTAAATTCAGTCCAGATATGGACCATTCACATTAATTTCTCAGGATTTCAAATTCAGCCACTTGAAAATTTTAGTGTCCAGCTTTCAGGAGTTAATTTTATAAATGGGCCCCCAATAATGGCAATCAACAAATAGAAACGCCAAATATTACTATAAATGTAATTGTTGCATTCGGGAGGCCATCTCAACAAAATTATGAACCTTCAGCAATTCTAAAGCACAAGACAACAACCCTGCCAATTGTCAGTGATGACAAAGAAACACAAACTTATTCAAAATTTGAAATGACTATGGTCTAAAAGCAAATTATACTAGGCTAAATTAATTCATAATGCAAAGTAAAACCATCAATCAAATTGCAAAAGAAAGATATCCAAATGGCAGAAAACACAGGAAATTAACCTATATATATATATATATATATATTCCTTTCAACTACTACACTCAAAATATTTGAGAAATTTTCAATAGAAGGACTAGAGAGGAGAATTGAAAATGTAGAAGCAAGTCAAGTGAAGCTTCAATATCACATAATCAAGAATATAAAGAATCATTCAGCTAGACACTAATTAGATCAATAACTTCATACCCCTTGGAAGTCTCCAACTCAAGAACAAATTCCGAGCTTGTTCACCAGTAATTTTACCATCTCTGTCAGTGTCTACTTCCATAAATACTTTGGCATACTTCTGAACACCAGGACGTGTCATTTTTGGCCATGGTTGAGACTGCTCCAGAGTTGAATTTCCACCACCAACTGACAATCCTGATGATGAGAATGACGGAGAAAATTGAGATGAAACTTGTTGGTTAACCTTTGGGAGTGATTGTGTCTGCTGCAGTTGACTACCTGCAGATGACTTTGCATAAGTAGTTTGCAATCCTGCAAAAGGATCTGGCTTAGCTGAAGATTCTGGCACATCGTTGGCTGGAACAATGGCTGAAGAGATAGCTGTGGTATTCACAGAAGAAGTTGGTGCCAAGGAAGGTTGCTTAGGTACAGTTTGTGTGGCAGAGAATATATCACCTCCAAAAATTGAGTGGGCAGCAAAACCATTCCCTGAACCAGGTAATACTTTTGGATCTCTTGCAGTTAATGAAGATGCTGAAACTTGTTCTTGAGGTTTTGGTGCTGCAGCAAGCATTGAGGAACTGGTCCCCCTGTTTGGTGTTGTTGCACCTGTAGGAGCTCCAGCAGTTCCTCCACCAAGCCAATCAGCCGATACATTTGAATTTGGAGGACTAGGTCCAACTAAACCACCCCCCCTTGGGAAACTGGGGGTAGAAACACCATGTGGAGGATGTGGAGCAGGACCCGATGATGTTGGGAGAGGTGGCCTCACTGATTGGGTGCCTTGCAATGGGCGATACTGTTGGTTCATATTTCGGTTAGGAGGTGGCTGAGTTCTGAAACCAAGATTTTGAGGATTTGTAGATGCAACTACCCCAGGTTGCATTGCAGGTACGGCACCCACTTGATTAAACTGAGATGCAGGAGTCACTGCAAGATTTATCTGGGGAGCAGGTATCTTAGATGAAGCAGGACCATATATTGCAGCCTTAACGATATCAGGTGTTAGTTCTCGCTTACTCTGTGCAACTGTCACAAGTTTAAGGGCATTGTAAAACTCAGCACGGCTAAGGAAACCAGTGTGGCTCTGGTCAGCAAACATCCATATCTAAAACATAATAAAATAGTTCAGGTTATATCAGAAATCACACCCAATGTTGAAGTCTGCAAGAGTAATTGTTCCTTTAGTGATGACAACATGTACAAAATTACTGAGCAACATATGAAATGGGTAGTCACAACTGCAAGTATTCTATAAGATACGAAGAAATGACTGGCACCCTTATTCCTCCAATGCTAATTGTTGATTTAAAGCTTCGTTATATATATATTCCACAGTTGAACTTTCTAAAATTCAAATTACCAAATCTAACCACCACTTCCAGATGGTACCAACAGCCAATAGACTGAAAGAAAAAAGACACTTACATGTTCCAAAGCGTTAAAATTCAGAATCTAACAGAAAGTCAAACAGGCGTAAAGATCAGCTGATACAATTTGAGAAGAAAAGTAAAACTGTATTCTCCACTATGAGATCAGCAAAAGAAAAAGTGATGCACCCTTACATTATGTCAATCAAATCTACAATTTCAATTTTCAACTAAGAGAGACAAGCCAAATGAGCAAAACTCATTTACATCCCAGAACTTAATTTACAGCAAACCCCACCCAACAATATTCTAATTTCCTGAAACGAAGGGGGGGGAATTAATTGTACTTCAGCTGCATGCTGCGAGAGAAGTAACAGAGCAATCAAATTGAATAAGCTAAAAATGATAAAAACGAGAAGAACCTGAGCAAGAACTTGTTTAGACAAATTGGATCCTTGAAAGAAAGCCACAGCTTCAGCTCCGCTAATCCTTCCATCTTGATCCGTATCCGCTCTCCTAAAAAACGTCTCGAATTGTTCCATATTTGGCCCTCCTTGATTCTGTCCCGCCATTTCTTATTATCCCAGAAACTTAACTGAATCCCTCAACTTATTACTCTTTGTAATCTATAGCCCACATGCATAAATCAATAAAACATCATTATCACTACATCAAGAAATAGCCCAGACCAACAAATCACAGAACTTCCGGTTGCCTATTTGATTTCGTGAAACTGAATTCAATCAGAAATTAAGTGAATCAGGGACTAGTTGGGGTACTAGATCGACCAGAAACCAGAAAGAAAAATGGTTAGGGAATTATAGGAAAAACAAAATACAGTAAATCAAGAAAATTGGGAATTTTGTATCTGTTGCATTCCACAGCAGTCCGACAATATTTGCTCACCTTTTGTCTCGTTTTTTCTTTCTTTCTTTTTTTTAGTGAATTATAAAAAAGTCATTATACTATCCCTTAATAGTAATTTTAGTCACCAAATTTTGAAGATAACAATTGAACTCATCACACTTATAAAAATGTATAAAAAATTAATCATTCTGTCTATTTGTCCGGTACACCTAACAAAATGCCTATTTTTTTAGAGTATTTTGGTCCCTCTAAGTTCAAATTTTAACTTTTAGTCCCCAACTAAACCTTAAAAAATAACTTAAAATTCTTTAAATATCTTTTTTTATTTTTTTCTTGAAAACATTTTTACTTTCTCCAAGGTTGTTAGAGGTTGCAGTGCAACCAAAACTTGTGGTTTTAAGAATTGCATTCATCGATCTTCCAAAAAAAAAAGTGTTATTTACCTCATTCTCTCACAAATCATCATTTTTTTCATCCTCAATTTTATAATTTTGAATATAACAATTTGATTACAACCCCACCCATGCCCATTTGTGTCAAAGTCAAAATGGAAGCCCTTTGTTCTTTTTCTTTCTTCTTCCTAATTCAACCAAACTATCAATAAAAAAAAACTCACATTGTCATCGACTACCGCTGTTTGAGCAACAATAAGATGAAATAGAAAATTTTAATTATTCCATGACTAATGCATTATACTTTTTTCTTCTTGCATATGCAAGTTACAAATACAAGCTTTCATTTGTAGCGAATCGGACATCAGTATAAGGGTGATAGTAGTAGCCATGGGGGATTTTGGGGGGATTTTTTTTTGTGTTTTAGGAAGGGAAACAACATTGATGGGGGTTGATATTGGTTTACAAGTTAACCCTCTATTTTTTATTGTTTTGCCAAAATACAATATTACCCATGACATTAGCATATTTTTACAACAAAAAAAATAGGCATTTTGTCATGATTAACATGACAAATAGATAGAGTTACCATTTTTGCTACACTTTTATAAGTATGGTGACCTCGATTTATATTTTCAAAGTTCAGAAACTAAAACTGTTATTGAATGATAGTATGATGACCTTTTTTGCAAACTTTTTTTCATTTATTTTTTCCTCTATTTTTTAATTGGCATTAGCTATTTGCAATTATGGATTATGGTCCTCAAAATTCCTATGTAATATTGTTTTCATCCTCAATTTAATTTTTAAAAAAACACTTTTCAAAGTTTAGTAGTACAATAAATCTTACGACATCATATTTGTAAAGCTTACAAATAAAACTTCGTAAAATTTGAATGAGAAGCTTCTCAAAAGTTTTGGAAACTTCATAAAGTTTATAAGATAAGATGGATAAGTTGTGTAAAGTTTACGAACAAAACTAAATAAAGTATACAAAAGAATCTCATAAGCTTAGAAAAAAAACTTTGTATATCTTAAACTTATTTTAAATTGTATTTAGCTTAAGTTTATTTTAAGCTTCGATCATTGTAACTTTAATATGAATGAATAAGATAAACTTATTTTCATATATTTCTTCATGCCATATTTATTTATACTTTAAATTAATTTATTACTTTTAATTTCTTTGCATATATTCAATTGATTGTTATGATAATTTCATACCTCTATATTATATTTTGATTTCGATTTTATTAAATTTACAATGTGTTATTAGGATGAGTCTATAGTATCTAACTTTTAAAATTTATAATCAAGGGAATGAATATATGTTTTCTATTATATTAGCATGACAAATATTACTATTTTTTTATATTATTGGGAAAAAATATTTATCTTAGACATTACATTCAATCATATTTTAAATGAGAACTTTTAATTAAATAATCCATTCAAAATCCATAATTGGAATTAATCAAACTTTAATATATTAATATGAATTTGAAATATACTTAACTTATAATTTTTTATATAAATATTAGAAAGGTATTTTGATTTAATAATTTAAATAGAATACTCCATTAAAAAATTAATAGGAATTAAATAAATATTTAATCTATTGATGTAAAAAGTTTGAAATTATTAATTTAATATTTCTTTGGGAAATATTAGAATGATAATTTGATTTAGTAAATCTTATATATTCCATAAAAATTATACGTATTATTGAAATATGTTTATATCTTCCATTTAAAATCTAATGGATTTATTACCCAAAATTTCCATTATTATAAATAGCATGAACTAAGATATTTTTTTGGAAAACATTATAGAAAAGGAAATTAAATATTTTTTTCCTACAACATTTTATTTATATATTAAACCCTTTAAAAATAAAATCTTATGCATCACATGAGTGAACAACTATCTAAAACTTAGCTATTATATTTATAGATAAAATTTTATTTTCAAAAAATGAGATTCTTTCTTATTCTCAAGATGAAAAGTTGTTTATCATCTGAATAAACTTTTATTCCCAAATCAACAAAATTATATTTCAATATCCATCAAGAACCCAACTTTCATACATTGCAGGAATGTAACCAATAGACATAATTCTTTTTTTACTCTTGATATAGCCAAAATACGACATATGTTTATATTATTTAATTATAGTAATTTGGTTAAATTTCATATAATTTATTTTATTTTTTATATTATTTTGTTTTTACTAAACTTTTTTTTGTTGTAGGAACTTTTAAGTATTTATTATACAATATTTAGATATAAAAAATTTGAAAAAAAAATCTCAGTTAAAGTCAAAGTTAACACCACATTAGCGTATTAGGTAGAGGGACACATCAGTCGTTAGGCCATGTCAACACCACATGGGCATAAGTTTCTAGCACCTCATTTGTTGGATAAGCGAAAAATAAGTGTTTGAGATTGTATCGCATCTCCAACAAGTGTTGACAGTTAGGTTGTATTGAATCAGATTGAATGGTCAGATATCATCCACTCGTAATCCTATAGTTGATTAGCCACACCGAATCATGTAATGCATGACACAACTTGATAAGCGACACATGCCATTGGATAACTTCCAAAATTGCACTCACCTCCCTTGAAGTTTCTACAATTCTATTTTGATCCCATAGTTTTTGTTCTTGTAATGTTATATTCCGATTTTGCCCCTATAAATATCTATAAATATGACATGAATTTCTCTTATTTGACACACTTTTTTTCTTACAAAAACTCTACCCATATCATATCTCTATCTCTTGTAATAGTTGTTAAAAATATTTAAGAATTTTTTGAGTTATATTTTGAGGTATTTTTGAAGAGAAATCAAGAATACAGATGAAATGTTGTTGAAATTAATTTCGGGTACGTTTCTCTTTCTTATTCTTGATTTCAAATATTGAATACTTCATTTTAATATGCTTGTTATGTAACTTGAGCTTGTTGGCAATGACATGTATTAAATTTTTGTTAATTAATTATATAATTACCATTACATAGAATTTGAGTTAAACTGGGACCATAACTAAACTAACATAATTAATGACCAGTTCTATCACTCTAACATCTAACATTTACTTTCTTCAATTTAAATATCGTTCGCATGATGTAGAGTAAAAATCTTCACTTTTTACTTTACCTACTTTTTTACATGAGAATTAAAACCTCAATATTTTTACTTTTTATGGTTGGTTAAATCGTCTAATCTTCGTTCCTGATATACTCATTAATTAATTAAATTTTATATTATTTAATTACTATATTTTTGTTTAATAATAAATTAATTATGTTATTTAATGGAAATATTTCAAATTTCATTTTTATTTCTTTGTTTGTAAGTTTTTCAGTGCATTTTAATTCATTTGGAGATAAAAAGAAGAAGAATAAATGTTGGATAAGTTTAAAAAAAAAATCCACATCATCCGATGGCGTGGCGCTTCTAGAAGCAGTGACGTGGACCAATGAAGACGCGACACGTGGGGAAATTAGGTCACCAACTAAATTTTCAAGATTTTGGGGTGTGAAATTATCATTTTACCCATGATTTTTGTGCCTATAAATAACAATCTTAGTTTTATAATTTCAACACCAATTTAACTCCAATCTTCTCCTTTCTTTTGTAATTTATTTCTTTATTATTATCTTCACATTAATAAAATTTCTAGAGTTTTTAGAATAGTTTTTCAAGTCTTTTTTTAATATTTAGAAAAGAAATTATGTCCGGATAATTTCAATATTTTCGAGGAGTTTTATCTTTTAATTTATTTTTTCAATGTTTATAAATTTTATCTTATATTTATTAAATATTTATTTTGAGTAATTTCTTTTTGTTAGTAAGGATATGTGTTAAGTTATTAATAAATAAGATTATGAGATAATTTTATTTGTACTTAATTTATATTTGAATTTATTTAACCGAACTTATGGTCGGCTTACCCGCCTAGTCTTTATTATTTTTTACTTCATGCACTTTAAATATCATAAATAGATGGCCGAGCCACCTAATTAATTTATTTTACTTTTATATATTTTATTTTCTTTATTATGAAAGACTGAATATTCTAACTAATTTAATTAATTTTTATGTCTTTACTTCCTTTTTATAGAAGGCTGAGCATCCATATATTTTTTAAAATTTAAATGGGCGGTTGAACTGCCTAATCTATTTAGTTAATATATATCTACTATTTCTTTATAGAAATATATGTATCTGTGTATTTATTTAATATACTTATATATATATATATATTAATTGAGTATTTATATAATTATTGTTTTAATCAATATAATTGTATGAATTAATTTGATTGACAATCTAGTTAATAAATGTAATTATATAGTTATGATTATTAATATTGTATTGATGATTCAAGTAATATCTACTAATTTAATTGAGTTGCAACTATTTGCTTAATTAAATTAGTAGCGAAATTATATAATTTAAATTATATATTATTAAGTTGATTGATATATACAATTTAATATTAGTGATGTCTTATTTACTTAATGCAATTTGATTGAACCTCTTATACACGCTGGTTGGTTGTAGTGTTTAATTAAATTAGATATTAATTTGTTTCATCTGATCGGGATTAATCTAAATTGTAAGGATAAGAATCTGTCTGAGTTTATCGGAATTGTAAAACCTACTACTTAATAGTGTTTTTATTTATGATTAATCTCATGAAAAATATAACTTGATACTAGTTCCTTGCTAACACATTTTTATATAATTTGTATTTCAAATTTCTTTTTAATTCTATCACAAATCCTAAAACCCCAAAAATATTTATTTCAATTATTGTTATTTTCTTTTTCTCAAAATATCCAAAACCCTCAAAACCCTTTCTGATTAATTGTTTTTAATTTAAGAGTTAATAAATCTTTATAAATTCGATCACTAGTTTTCATATCTATATATGAATTGTTATATTTAAATTTAAAAGTCACACGACAAGCTTCGTCAGTTCCCTCATTATATAATTATGTAACTAATTTTTTCATTTGTAGGTTTAACCGCCCAAATTAGTTTAGTTAATTTAGTCATATGTTAGAAAAATATATTATTGTCTAATTATATAATTAAAAATATATAATTGTGCTAATTATTAGATTGATGTCCTAGTTAATTTACATTGTTATAAGGCTAGAATTATTAATCTTGCGTTAATAATTTAGTAGAATCTATTAATTTAATTATGATTAATCTCTTAGCTTAATTAAATGAATAGAGATTTATATAATTTGAATTATGTATAATTAATGTTCAATTGTTATATGCAATTTATTGGCGGTTATGTTTTATATATACTTCACACAATTTGATTATAAATTCTATACATGCTTAGTCGTAGAATTTTTAATTGAATTAGTAGATTAATTTATGGAGCTTATCAAAATTAATATAATATTTAAGGACACGAATATCGGATTCTAAATCAACGATTCAATAAATTATTTCTTTTTATATAGTATTTATCTCATGAAATTAATTAACTTGATACTTGTTCCTTATTAGTGATTTTATTTTTATAGTTTTTTTAATTTCTTTTTAATTTGTTAAAACTAGTTTTTGAACTAAACACAAAAACTCCAAAATATTTTATTTTTATTAACAAAGTAAAATTACGAGATTTTAAACGTTTTTATGGGATCGATCCTTACTCGACCTACTTAATTAGAGTAAGTTAGGAATACTAATTTTATTTGTACGGTTGTAACGACTTCTAAAACCGCTTACAAATTCATTATTATATAAATTATATATTATAATTTTATGTATAATTTTAGTTAATTATATTTTTCATATATTAAATTCTTTAAAGATATAATTATAGTGCATTAGCCCGATGCACGGGTTAATAACTAGTGTAATCATAAAGTACAATAATGGTTATTCCAAATCATTAGTATAATTTATTATAGGAAATCTACAAACTGGTCCTCGTGCTTCAAGAGCCGATCCGTAACCCGCACACATCATGGACAAAACCCGACCCTGCTTCCACAGTTACATCCGGTTTCGCGCCACAACGAGCCAAATGAAATTACTTCCCGCCGAAATGAAAACTTGTTCTTCTCCTCCTTCATCACTCACAATCTTATGAAACCAAAATAGATTTCGTTGCAAGGGAAGAAGATTCAGCTCCAAATGAGTCCTTCTCAGAGAAAGAAGGATTTTTCCCCACCATCACAACTAACTAAAAACCCTAGCCCTAATAGCAAAGGCTCAAAAAATGTGCTCCACATTGGGGGAATTCAAGTGAAATTCCCTTACCAGCCGTACGGTGCCCAGTTGGCGTTCATGAATCGAGTCATTTCGACACTGGATCGAGCTCAACGTGATGGACATTGTCATGCGCTTCTCGAATCACCCACGGGGACGGGAAAGTCTCTTTCGCTTCTCTGTTCATCTCTCGCTTGGCAGCAAAATGCTAAGTTGAAGAATCTTCAGGCTAATCTTTCTCAGTCTAGCTCCAAGCCCCACCCTGAGGCCGTTACTGATCCAGATAATTGTGGTGGAGGGTTTATTCCGGAATCACAGCCCTCATATGGTATTCTACTAATTATCTTTCAGAACGAAGAATTTGTGTCGGACGTTTTGTTTTCTCCTTTGTATCCGAGACATGATATCTCTATGTATATATTTTTAATTTTTTACAAGGTAATGTGGAAAAGGGGGCTCCCGCTGGCACAAATGGCAAAAATAAGAAGAAAAAGTTGGTACCCACTATCTTTTATGCATCGTAAGTTCGATTTGCAACATTATTTCTCTCAAATGCGTTGCTTTACGTTTTGAGGGAGGTAAAGTGATTTTATTCTGTGTGTCCAGTCTTGTGATAGAAAATTGATTGAAGCCTACTAATTAATTAGAAACAACATTTACATTCCTTGCGTTTTGTAATATCTGCATATCTTCTTTTATCTTGTTCTATTATTGGGAGATATTTAGTCTTTTGTTTATTTTAAACATAAAGAGAAAGGAGATATTTTAAACATAAAGAGAAAGGAGATATTTAGATACATGCTGGTGTTCTTTTAGTTAAGGGTAATAACGGACATGCCTTTTGAAAGTTGTCATGGTCTTGTCAGGAGGACGCATTCCCAGATTCGTCAAGTGATCCAAGAGTACAGGAAAACAACTTACCGGGTGCCAATGACAGTTTTGGTTTGTTTCTATTCTTAAAGATCATTAATATTCTTTTTAAGTTTTTTATCTAATTCCTAATTTTTTCTACTTGATATTTGAATGAACGCATTGTAACGGGGAAAGCCAAATCAAAATCTTGTTGGAGATTATTAGGTCTTCAAGGGTTTAGTATGGCCTCTGTTTGCAATTTTCTCTCTGAATCTTAAGAGTTTGTTTTGGGATGGGAACTGGGGATCTATAATTTGCAGGACAAAGTTTAGAAATTAAGTTTAAAAGGTCTATTCTGAAGTTTTCTTAGTATGCAAACCACACAGGCTTGCCTACTGAATCTGCTCGTGTCATATAGTTAATTTTTCCTTCAAATTTTACAGGCATCACGGAAACATTACTGTACAAATAAAGGTTTACGTGAATCAGAAAATATTGACGAGCAATGGTGCATTCCTTACCTAGAAACTTTTTGTCCCACTTTTATTCTCTCTGCTTATAAATTTTCTGCAAACTTCCAGTAAGCTACTGCTGAAAGATAGAGAGGTTGGCTGCTCGGAATTCAAGTAAGTTTTCTTGCTACCACTGTGCAGATGCTCCCAATTTTGTATTTTAGATTTCATCTCTTGGCCTCTTTTTTTGCCAGAAATACGCACAAGGTTAAAGGCCATCCATCTCTTCAGAAAGGCGGTTGTCATGAGGCACATGACATTGAAGATCTTGTGAAAATTGGAGAAGTGGTAAAAGGTTGTTCTTTAGATAATAGTTTTAGTGTCTTAGTGCTTTGATATACACAAAGTTCTAACTATCTACAAAATTTCAGGTTGTTCATACTTTGCAGCGCGTGCAATGGCAGAAGATGCAGAGTTAGTCTTTTGTCCATACAACTATATCATTAACCCTGTCATTCGGAGAGCAATGGAAGTGGATATTGAAGGGGCAATTATCATTCTTGATGAAGCCCAGTATGTAATTTAATTTTGTCTTTTACTTGGTGGACTGAAATTCTTTTATATGTCCTAGGTTATATTAATTTTTCAAGAACTAATTTTATTAGGTTCTTTAAGATTGACTCGTTTAGAAATTTTTTCTTAAAATATGATAATTCTTTACTATTTTCTCTGCCTAATTTTCATTCTTATCTACAGTAACATAGAGGATGTTGCTCGTGATGCTGGTAGCACTGATGTTCAGGAGGATGTCTTGCTTCGTAAGTACAAGCCTGTGTATTTAACTCTTGACTTTAAAACTCTATCTGATTAATCTTAATATCTTATAGAGTTGCAGACAGAATTACAACAACTAAGAACAGCTGATCCCATGACTTATCAACCTTTACTGGAAATGGTACAGGTATGTGTTGGCAACCTAGTTCTTTTTAATTTCTGGGACATTGTTACATAAAATTTTCAGCCACTCTTCTTTTCTGTAGGACATTTTGAGTTGGATGGACCGTAGGAAAAAGACTCTGCAGAAGCACGAATTTCAGCATTATTTTTCATGGTGAGTTATTTTGAAATGATTATTTTTAATTCATTTTAGGATATGTTTATCACCAATATTCAGGTCATCAGATTGCTTGAATTAATATTTGTTTTGGTTCCTGTTAATTGAGTGAGCATGTCATATTATCAAAATGTTGCAGACTGGCTGATGGGAGGCCTTCTTGCTGTATGATGAATGTTAATTTAAAGGAAAGAATTCCAATTCATTAACTGTAAAACTAATTGCTTCTTTTTCCTTCAACAGTTGATCTCATTTTTCTATTATGCTTGATCTTTGTAGTTGGACCGGTGATAAAGCTTTAGCAGAGCTAGAAGAAGCTAATGTAACACGAAAGTGCTTTCTTATCTTGCAAGATTGTGCATCAAAGGTTATTTATTTATATTAACAATCTTCATTCACTTATCTTATGAATCCATCCGCTTGTGGTTTCTTGTAGTAAAATTCATTATTGTTTTTGTCTTGTTCTTTTACTTTTGTCTAATCTTTAACTGCTGGTTTTGGGATAACTTTTATGATAAATTCCTTAGGCATTCAAAGCTGCTTCAGATGCAGAACTGGGGGTAGCTTGCTTGAGTGGCATGGCAGCAACAGTTTTGGAAGGTTATTAACATTTTGGTAATTAACATTACTTTGTATGTCAAAGCATGTAGTTGATTTTGTATTTTCTTGCTTTCAGGGTTGTTCTCTTCATTTAATTATTTCTTTTCTGGGAATGGGCTTCATGCAAATGATTATCTCCTTGTTATACAGCGATGTGTCAAAAGAGATGGTGGTAAGCTACATAACTCCCTTATACATTACTCTTGAGAGCTGGAAAACTTTCTTTTCTTTCTTTTTTCCCCCTCTATTTTGGATTCTTTTTTCCTTTTGTATTGATTTTGGTCGCAATGTTAATAATTCTTGATAATCAAAAAGCTGTGCCACAAATATTCTTGGAGTTGAATGTGTGAAGAAATTCTTTCACTTAACCCCAGCCATTTTGTAGAAGAACGAGTGCATTTTGGCAGCTGTGAACTCTGACGATATATGTTATACAATATCTCGATTTGGAAACTTCTAGTAGATACTTAAAATGGATATAAAAGTATCATTTTATAAATTGGCGTAAACATTTCAATAAATTTCAGAGATCCAATTTATTGCTGCAGACGAGAAAATTCTTATGCTCTATTTTATGGTGACTTTAACCTTGTTAGCAAGTACAGGTTGTTAAAACATATAGTGCTGTGAATATAAGATTCATTCTTCATCAGTATCCATCAATAAATCTACCTGGAGATTTGAAAAATAAATTTGTATAGTTTTTTGGAATTATTTTATCCTCTCTTTCAGATGTCCAGTTTATTGTTGCAGATTGGAAATCTTTCTGTTCTATTTTATGGTGATTTTAACTTTGTTAGCAAGTTGGTAAAACATATCGGGTGCTGTGAATATAATGTTCCATTTATGATCAGTATCCAACAATAGGTTCTACAGAGATTTAAATAGGAATTGATGTGGTTTCTTGGAATTGTCTATATCTTTTCTCCATGTTCTTTCTTGTTCGTAATGTCTATCTAATATTACTTGCCATTGTTTATGATGGAATGCAGTAAGGGCTGCAGGTGGGTGGACACATTCTCTAAGTTTGTGGTGCTTGAATCCAGCTGTTGTCTTTAGAGACATTGCTTGTACTTCTCTGTCAGTGATTTTGACATCTGGGTAAGCTTGATTAACATTTGGGATTAATTGCTGATAAGTTGCCAATAATCAATCTAACATAATTTGTTTTCCCTCTTTCACTGTTCTGTTTGAAGTCATTTAGGAATTATGATGATTTAAGTAGTTCAATCTTTAAGATAACATTTCTTATGTTTAAGCATGTACTTTTGATTTCTTTTCCTCCTGCTTATCTTAGAAGATCTACCTATTTACTTAAGTCATATTCTTTTCTTTCATCTCTACAGGACTCTATCACCAATCAATTCATTTTCGTCTGAACTTGGGGTCCAGTTTGGTACTTGTCTAGAAGCTCCACATGTCATAGATGTTGAGTCACAGGTAAATTCCATTTTTGTGAACTTTTATGGCTTTGATGGAGTTTGTTCTGTTCAAATAAAATAGTATGTCAGCTCCCTGTCACAGCTATGGGCAGCTGTGATACCTAGGGGTCCAGGAAGTTATCCACTAAATTCAAGCTACAAGACAGCAGAAGCATACACTTTCCAGGTATGGTCCAGTTTTGAAATCTGTTAATTGTATTCAATGATTTGATGATATAGATTACAAGAAGTGCCTATATATATATATATAGGTTTACACAAGTACACAAATGTAGAAGAAACAACACTCATAGCAGACATGTTTGACTGTCAAACATAGTACTCATTTTAGGCTGACTAACTTAATTTAATACTCAACACTCTCCATCAAGTTGGAGTGTATAGATCAAATGCTCCAAGCTTACTACAAATGTATTCAATCCTAAGCCCTCTCAAAAATTTAGTAAAAATATCAACAAGTTGGTCAATTGATCTAATGAAAGTAGTAACAATGTCTCCAGAAGCAACCTTTGCACGTATGAACTGACAATTAACTTCAATATGTTTAGTCCTTTTATGAAAGACATGATTAGATGTAATGTGCAAAACAGCTTGATTATCACAAACTAATTATTACAGAACTTGAGCTCTTTGAGAAGATGCACCATCCAAATAAGTTCGCACGTCCTAAGAGCTATTGCTCGGGCAGTTACCACATCTTATTTTTTACTTTTCCATGACACAAGATTTTTACCAAACAAGATACAATAACCTGATGTTTATCTTCTATCCTAAGGACATTTAGCTTAGTCTGTATTTGTATAGTCAACAATTTTTGTATTTTTATAATTTTTATAAAGTAAGCATGTACCTGGAGACCTTTTAACATACTTTAAAATTCTGATTGTAGCTTTTTAGTGACTTTCACATGGTGTTTGCAAAAATTGACTAACCATACTAACTACAAATGAGATATCAAAACGAGTGACTGTCAGATAAAGTAGCATGTCAACTAACTTTTGGTATCTTCCTGGATTAGATAAAGGCTCCTCCTGTCCTTGAAGAAGTTTGACATTGGAATTCATGTGTGTGTCAACAGGTTTGCAATCTTTCATACCTGTTTTTTCAAGTATATCCAAGACATACTTTCTTTGAGAAATATAAATTCCTTATTATGATTGAGCAACTTATATACCAAGAAAATACTTTAAATTTTCAAGGTCTTTAGTTTCAAAGTTTTGAAACAAATGTTTTTTAAATTGACTTATGCCCTCTGTGCCATCTTCAGTGATAACAATATCATCAACATAAACTACTAAATAGATGTTTTTGAGTCATGCCGAACTGTTGAATAACTCCATTGAACCTGCCAAACCAAGCACGGGGTATTGTTTCAAATCATAGGGATAGTGTTTAAAGCGACATACTAAGTTCCTTCCTATTTTAACTATGAAACTTGGAGGTTGTTTCATGTACACTTCTTTATTCAGATCATCATGTAATAAAGCATTCTTGATATCCAACTAATGAGTGGCTGCCATTGATTGGAAAATAGGCACAGAGGCAATTTTGGTCATGGGTGAAAAAGTATCAGTGTAGTCAACATCAAATATCTATGTATAACCTTTAGCAACAAGTTGAGCTTTAAGTTTTTCAACTTGTCCATTTAGGCCAACTTTGACATTATACAACCATCTGCAACCAACTACTGTTTTGCCAAGAGGTAGATGTACTAATTTCCAAGTTCTTGAAGAATCAAGAGCTTCCATTTCATCAGCCATAGCTTGCCTCCAGTCTGGTTGAGATAAGGCATCTTGAACATTCTTAGGGACAAAAATAAAAGATAAATGAGAAATAAAAGTACAATAGGATAGATAAAGATGCTTTTGTGAGAGAATTATAGATGTGATAAGGATTTCAAGTAGACATGATACCTATGTGGTTGGTAATAGGTGAATCTTGAACCGAGTCAGAAGGATTCGATGGCATAGAACATGAATCAACTGGACGTTCATGATCTTCTTGTGAATTACGTAACTGATGAATGCGACTCTGGGATATGTGTGGAAAATGTGACATAAGTGTTTTTTTTTGGATTTGGGATAAAAACTCAGGATGAAGTGAAGTGAGTGCTTCTTTAGGCACATATGAGTTGATGATTCAGGGAAGGTGGGAACAATAAGTATTTCTATAGTCTCAGTGGGTGCCTCAGTGAAGTCGGACTTGTCAATAGTAGTTAAAGAAATGAAGAGTGAAGACTAAAAAAAGATAACATCAAAGGATGTGTAGAAATGATGAGTCTTAGAATAATAATACCAAAAGCCCTTTTGAAGTTGAGAATATTCAGTAAAAATACATTTTATTGCTTTGGGATATAGTTTATCTCTTACAGGAGTAGTGTCATGAACAAAATTGGTACATTCAAAAACCTTTAGCGGAAGCTTATGAATAGGTTCTTATGGGAGTAAAACACTAAGTGAAATTTGTCCTTGCAAGACAAAAGAGGGCATTCGATTTATGAGGTAGCAAGAGTGAAGTATAACATCTCCCCAACAATTTTTTGGAATCTTTTGATGGATAAGTAAAGTGCGGACTGTTTTGACAAGATGTTGATTCTTTCTCTTAGCAATTCTATTTTGTTGTGGAGTTCTAGCACATGAAGATTCATGAAGAATGTCATGTGAGGAGAAGAAAGTAATGAAAGGATCAGAAAAGTACTCTTTTGCATTATCACTACGCATGATTTTTATAGAGACTCCAAATTGAAATTTTAGTTCTTAAGACCCAAGAGAAAAAATGTGACCCATTTCAAAAATCAAAGTTGAAATTGACAAATAACACCTAGAATGGATCAAGCATAACCTGGAGAAGCTTGAGGAAGAAGTGGTGCAGTGTTCCGATAGCTACAAGTGGCGCGTGAGGCTCACGCGCCGTAGAGTAAGGTGGCGCGTGGCAACAGTTTCTGATTGCCGAACTGCGGGTGATGTTCTGAGAGGTTGAGGTGTGCCTAATGATGATGTAAGATAGACAGAAAATAGAATGAAGAATAGAAACTGAATTTAGGTTGAATAAGCTGCAACTTGAAGTTGGAACTTGCAGATAGTGGAGGATATATGTTTATGATATTTCTGAATTTAGGTTGGAGATATGTTTTTGAAGCTGGAACTTGCGGATAGAGGAGGATGTATGTTTATGATGTTATCGAATTTAGGTTGGAGATTTTATCAATAGGTTGGAGATATGTTTTTGATGTGTATTGCTAGATATATAGAGGAGGTGTGAGATTGAAAATCTTCTTGAAGCAAAACATTAAATAAACAAATTATGAACCTTTCAAATGATAAAAAAAGGTTCATTTCATAAAAAAATGGCTCTGATACCATGTTAATTGTATTAAAAGACTTAATGATATAGATTACAAGAAGTGCTTATATATATAAGCTTATATAAGCACACAAATGTAGAATAAATAACATTCATAGCAACCATGTTTGGCTGTCAAACATAGCAGCCATTTTAGGCTGCCTAACTTAATTTAATACTCAACAAAATCTTTACTTGCTCATTTACTATTATCTTTCACAATTTCTTGTAAATGAGTTGCTATGTTCTTTGTGAAGGATGAACTTGGCACATCTTTAGAGGAAATTTGCAAAGTTGTTCCAGGTGGTTGTCTGGTATTCTTTCCTAGCTATAAGCTGATGGATAAGTTATGCAATCGTTGGCAAGAAACTGGTCAATGGTCTCGATTAAATGCGCAGAAATCTCTGTTTATTGGTAAGATTCTATGTTATAGTACTGAAAGTCTTAGATGCATAAATCAGTAGTTGTCATCTGGTCTAAGCGTTCAGTAGCTTTACAAACATTAATGATTCTTTGACTATATAATACTGCCACTGTATCTTGTCATGTTTTCAATTTGATTTTGCATTTTGTCAGAGCCAAGAGGGGGAAGCCAGGAAGCCCTTGAACTAGTGTTGAACGGTTACTATAATTCGGTTAATCAAAGAAGCAAACCCGTGGTGGGGAGAAAGAAGAGAGTTAAAAAATCAGATCAGAGGGATATCAAAGGAATGGAGTCCTCACAATACACCAAGACAGAAGGAGCTGCTTTTCTTGCGGTTTGTCGAGGAAAGGTATTCCACAGTGATTTGTCAACAATATTGCCCCAGAATTTGGCTTTTAAGTTCTTCTGAGAGATGAAAAATTGAATATTGCTTACCCTCATCTATGGATTCTGGACTTGCTTTCCTCTACAAGACCTTAAAATTTGACTCTTATAGTTATCTTTATGGACTAGGTTTTGATGAGACCTACTAAGTTGTCTTGTGGATTAAAATGTCAGATAATTCTGTCATTGACGTCCCATAATTGTGATAGTTATTCATCATAATGTATGCATAAATTTTATACTCGCAAGTCATTCCAGTCTTTGGCAGTCTTATTGAACTTGTGATTTTCCCTTTTTATTGATATTCTGCTAAGTGTCAGTATTCACTTGGGTGTTCTTTAATACTTTTGATTTGTGGGTAAAAAAATATTTCTTGGGGTTTAAAATAGTCTTCATGCATAAAATACTTTTGCATGTTCAATCACAAAATTTGGACTCTCGGGACTTGAACTTACTCACATGCCTTTCGTTGAACAAAACAAATTCATCACCAATATGCATGAACTGACGAATGGAAACTTCTGAAACTGATTATATGGATGCCTGCTATTTGAATAGTGTGTATAGCTTCAAAGGACTTACTGCTAACTTTTAGCTTTCTAGTATAAGATGATATTGCTTTGTAGGGTAGGTTATGCCCTTTCTATCTTGTAGATTAGAAATGAGCCAGATGTGTATACGACTGACATAGTAGGGGCATGCAGTAGTGTATAGGGTCTTCATGCTAAAGTAACTTTTGCTCTTTCTTAGATGCCAAAGAAATAGCATGTTCTTGATGCTGACTGAAATGATATTTTATGCATAAATTGGGAAATGACGTATGGTTTTCCACTTGTTATGTTATCATCATCTAGAAAGAAACTTGTACTACATTTATTTAGCAGATCATGCAAATTTTCTGCAAGTTGAGGATTAGATTGGATAAGTAGTTGGAAATATATAGGTGCTCTAGAGGGGAATGATGCAACCTGACATATATGTTGGTGGGTTGAATGGGTAATAACTGAGTGTTGCGCATTTAATTACGTTTCATTTTTCTCATTGAGCTTTCATTTATGCAATTTATAAGAATCAGTTTGGAAGACATGATGTTTTTAGATTGGATTTTTGGTATTTGTTCCAGATGCCTTTTAGTGCAGTCTTGATCATGGCTGGTGGTGTCTCATAGGAAGAAAGTAGAAGTTAGTGATACAGCTTTTTATGCTTAAAGAGTGCTCATACATGCACCTATGACCTATCTGATGCTGGCTTATTATGACCCTAGAATTTCTCTGTAGTTATATTGCTTTCTTATTTAGTATTTTACCATCTTTTAGGTGCTTGTTGGTTTCTCCATGTCAGCATTGTTGTAAGACAATCAGTGTCTTTGAGCTTTTTGTTACTTATAATATTTTTTGAAACATTGTGAACCATTTTATATTTTATAAATACTGGGCTATTTCCATCCAAGAAACGTATTAGAAAGCTTGCATATCAATACGTTTTGGACTCACTTGGACCACTTGTTTACAGGTAGATTGATGACATTTTTGTACTAACATCTGATACTCTATGCAGATTTCTGAAGGAATTGACTTCTCTGATGACAATGCTCGTGTGGTTGTATCCTTTCTTGTCTTCAAAATGTTAAACTGCTATGGTCTACTGATAACTTTCATATAACTCTATTTTTCCAGATGACAATGGTCCAGATGTAGGTGAAAGAGAAGGATTGAATAATGTATTTTTATGAATTTATTTTGTTAATTTTTCTGTTTTAATGAGTTATCTCTTAACTAGCATTAGATAGTTGTTGGGATTCCCTTCCCAAACATGTAAGGCATCTTTAAATCTTGCATTATTTTATGATTTTTCTTGCATTTTGTCTGGATGAGTGATATGCTGTTGATTACCTATCAGATATGATATTCAAGTCGCACAGAAAAAGAAATTCAATGATACTTATAGGTCATCCAAAAACCTCTTAAGTGGAAATGAATGGTACTGTCAACAAGCCTTCAGAGCTCTTAACCAGGCGACAGGTACTACATGAATCTGGTTATAGTTTTTGTTTTCATGGTTGAGGAGATTTTCTGTGTTATGTCATTTGCAATTAATTTGTGTCATTTTTTTTTAAAATCCATCCCATAATATGTGCCTTGATTTGAAAAGTCAATATAACAGAAAAACAGCAAGTCATAAGAAATTTGAACTGAGGCTTATATTGGAGCATAATTGTTGAAGCACGTGCCAACTCCGTCTAATGACATTGACCATGACACTTGAAAGTGAATAGAGGAAGTATAAGTTCTTTCAGTTGTACTCTTGTGGACTTCCATATTCTCCACACATTTGCAGATGCTTATATGAAAGCAGTTGGACATTAAGATCAGATTTACTGAGGAATACAGAATACAGAAATGATTCCAAAATTATCAAAATTTTCATGAGTAGTTGAAGATGTTCTTGGTTTTGATTGAGCAATTTACTTAGTATTGGTTCAATAATACAGAATTTTAAAGACGAATTGGATGTATCAGCTCTACACTACGGCATGGGTGTTTGGAGAATCTTAGGTAAATAAGACATAAAAGTGCTTTGGAGCTATTTGGTCTATAATTTGTGCGTTTCAATCACAAAATATGTCTTCCTCCCTTCTTCCCTGACCCATCTGAGATATGCAATGTTGCGTCTGGCTAGAGAACAACTTTATATTATTCTCATGTTACAAGTGGAAACAATAAATAGGTGAATTGACTGTTAGAACTTATTCACTCACTTTTTGGTAATACTCTGAAAAGAGGATTGTCCAAGCCTTTATAAGAATAATTTTTCCTGTTTACTTAGATTGGATTCAACACACCCCTCATGCCTAGGACTGGACATTTAGGCCATGAAGTCTGGATGGTTGGAGATTTGGGGGTTGCCCTACATGGAATTAACAACCAAACTTTGAATTAGGGTTGGTGGCCTTGATGCCATGTTGAAAATTGGGCTTGGGCCGCACTTTACTAAAAAAAGATGTCTCATGAAGGGTGTTGAATGTAACACCGCTTCCACATGGAAATATGTATGTATGTATATGTATGGTACATGAAGATGCCTAAGTATTTATTGTCAACTTGGAATATCTATTTTGGTATAGCGAAAGCGATTGCCAAGTGGATGTGGGTATTAATAGGCTCTTAGTTGCATCACGGGCTTGCGGACCTAGGGCGTGACATCAACAATGTTAAAATTAATCTATTACAGTAAACAGTGATGTGTAACATCAATGCAAGATATATTGATTGAAAGCAAATCGTGGGCAAATTGAGAGCCAGAAATTGTTAAGACCTTAAATCATGAGTGTAAAACTGAGAACAGCTGTAAATGTTCTGATGAAGCTTTGTAGAATGAGGAGCAAATTTCACAGCCTCCCAGTAATTTCTACAGAAACAAGAAATTGTCATCATGCACTAAACCCTGATTTTGTTGGTTCAGTCATGTGAATCATCTCAAAGCACTGTCTTTGTTTAAAATGCAGACAATTTATGCTCTTGGCTTGCATTTTTCTTTATCTTTTTCCTTTTTATTGAGATTTTTCTGGGGTTCTTTAGTGATTCCTAGCTCAAAGTATTTGGTAATAAATATTTGGTCCTGACAAATATTACAGGCCGTTGCTTAATTACAGTGATCTGAGCATGAGACTTAATTTTTTGTAATTCTGCAGGCCGTTGCATAAGGCACAGATTTGACTATGGGGCCATCATCTTCTTAGGTATTTATGCTTTCTGTTCTGAAGCTGACTGTAAAGTTCATAACCTTTTTGTTTATAAAACTAGGGCAGTTCTCTTTTTGGTTGTCCTCCAGAAGATAGAGAAGTTCCTTTACTACCCTTGGGAAAATTATATCCAAGCTATAAATTCCAGAATCAAATTTTGATATCTCAAGCTATAAATCTTACAAATTGTTAAAGATGTAAATCTCTCTTTTTTTTGGGGGGGGTTGGAAGTTTTACCTTGTCCACATAATATTCGAATGCAATCGTACAACTTTCATAACATGTTTTATATTATTGGATTGGAGTGCGATTGGACAGTCAAATCTACTATCCCTTAACAGGGAGAAGACAACATCACTTTAGCTAACAGAGCTAAGAACCTCTGGCAATTCTAATTCTAAAACAATAAATTTTAGTGTACTTTCTAAACCTTCTTCTTTTAATTCTGTGTTTAGCTGAGAATTGCTTCTTAATTTTCGATATGGTTCTTAGGTTATCATGGTTTCTCTGGTTTGGTCTCCATGCAGATGAGCGCTTCTGTGAAGAAAGAAACAGGATCTCCATTTCAAAGTGGTTTCGGAAATGCATTAGACAGTATGATGACTTTGAGAAGTCATTAGAGGAATTGAAGTTATTTTTCCGAGATGTCAAGGTGTGACAACTATTATTTTTTAAATTATGCATGTGGTAATATAATTTCATCATGCATTTGCTAATTTCCTTTTCATGCAGGATGGTGTTGCAAAAGCAAAGCTTTCTCTGATTCCGGAAGTTGAGGTTGATAATACCCCATCCATCGATAAGAACAAGAGGATTACTGAAAAGAAGACCCAGAAAGAAAATAGGCCCATATCTTCAAGCGATTGCTTGATAACTGAAGATGGAGTTTCCTTGTGCCAACCTTTCATGTCTGCCATTAAAACTGATTCAATGAATAAGAGAAACACCAGTTGCTGCAGAGAGTACATTGACCTCGAGTGTGAGACACAGGAAAACTCCAGGTGACTTACAATGCATTAATATTTTTTTTTTCAGATAGGCAGCAATGCATTAAACAAGTATCAAATGTTATTACACTTTCTCTTCAAAAAAAAAAAAAAACTTTATTGCATTTGTGCTACTAAAGTGTTAAATGTGTCAACTGGTGTTCCATTATTTGTTCTTTAACACAATAGATTTTCTATTTGCAGTTGGTCAAAAAATATGTCAACAATGTGCTCTCTTGACGATCCTGATATAACCATTGTCAAGGAAACCCCAGATATAAATGGCTTTGTTCCAGCAGTAACATCTGAAAATGTCTCCAACATTGAGTTATCTAATTTGGTGGCATTTCCATCTTCCAATGAGCTTCCAGACCATTCACCACGTAGTCCCATATCTTTAATTAATACTAGTTCGGCTCCTAAATACATGAGTTTCATGTCCACTCCTGAAAGCTTTTTTAATGGCAACAGAAATATCACAATACCTGAAATAGAGTCACCATACAATTGGAGTGCCAATTCTTGTTCCAAAAAAAGGAGAAAAACCTTTGGTTCATCATCAGACTCACTGCAGGTGCAACAGTGTGGTGCACTAGTTGGCAGAACTAATGGTGGTGTTAGTCTCATGACAAGCTCCATTACAATGGTGAATCCAACACAATGGAATAATACTGGTTCTCAAATAACCAATCCTGGGAAGGAATTTCTGAACCTTGGATCCCTGCAATCTTCATCTTTGGTTGATGGTTCTGATACTATGACTCTTGTCCCAGATATGGATGAGAGACTGCAAATCTTTTGCTCTGCCTGTAAAACTCCATTAGGTCTTCCTGCAAATAATTTGCTTGTTACATGCTCTCAAACTTCATCTTCCAAACTTTACTTGAGATCTCTTTGGAAGGGCAAAGTGGATGAAAGTACCTCAAGTATTCCTGTTATCATAACTGATGTTGAATCGATGGATCAGCGGCTTTGTGACAATAGTAAAGAAGCTGTTCCTGGAGGATCAGGACAAGGCACTTGGTGCAAAGAAGACGGTTGTGTATTCAACAGAGTTTTCTGCCCATCGTGCTCTAATTCCAATTGCCTTGGCGTACAGGTCATGGCTACTGATGCATTGAACAGTTTGTTACAAAACAAGGTGTCATTCTTTCCATCTAATACATTGTAGCTGTTACAGAATCCTTTGTTCATGGATGCAATGTCAAGGGAATTACTCACCTTTCCTCTCTTTTTTTTGGGTGCGTGGGGTGGTGTTATCTGTCTTCAGATACTGTTCTTTTCTGATCTTCTGGAGATTAGGAATCTTGCGGCACGAAGAGATGAGGTAAATATCTCAATCTAAAAGGGACAAAATGCTCCTACAGTTGGGGATCTGTTGATATGATTAATAAAATGAGTACCTGTATTGGGTTGCGCTGGTGTATTGCAACATGATAACATGTGTAGATTCTCTGGGAGGAAAAATTTATGGCAAACTCTGCAGAAGGCTATAATAAAATTTCTAAATTCAAAGCCTGGAATATATCCTAACTGATAAAAGAGCTTTGCTTTCAGGCAATGAGTTTTCATTCTTAATTTTCCCATACTAGCCTGTCTTTTATTTTGTTCTTGTTGGAATTCAACGTGTGCTAATGGTGTGTAAAAGGTAATGTTTGACAATCTAATTAGGCCTTTATATATGTGCTGTGGTTGGTAGCTTGCCAAGTTTGTTGATTTATCTTGTCTCTTGTAAGATATTTGTATCAAGTAATTCAAGATGTAAGTTCTCATATGAGTAACAAGTTCTAATATTAGGTAACTGTCAAATTTAGCACAATCATCGTATACTATGGAAGTAGTCTGAATTTGCAGAGTTTAGTTATGTGAATACTGCTTTGTGTATGATTCCGGACATACTGACTGGGGTTACACCTTTACTTCTTTCGCTTATCCCAGATTAGTTTGCCTGAAGATTGGTTTGATAAACTATTCTGATGCGTTACTTTTTTCTCCACTCATATGGTTTTTACTTTACTGTTCTAATTCTAATTAACTATTGTATTTGTGCTTTCATCTAGGACTTACCACCTTCTGGTGGCTCATGCACTGGTAAAAGAAACGGATTGGATTCCATTGAGAAGTTTGCTTACACTCCACTACAACAGAATTCAGGAGGCTGGAGGACTACAAAATCAAAGGTGTGGACTTGATTTTGAGACATCATTTCATACTATTCAAACAAGACATGATATTATTTGCCAATTTTGCAGATGCGACTGCCAAAGAAGGGCCTGCTTTCTACTCCAGAAGGTTAGCGCTGAAGCAAGATGCCCTTTTCTGGTAATATTTGCCAGACGCTCAGATTAATAGACATATTTGAAGAACAGATAGGAAACTGGGGTTCTTTTTGAAATTGTTTCTCTGTAAAGCTCCTGGTGCATGGATGATTATTATAAAAGCAGGCACACTAACTACTTCAACCTTCATCCTATTTTTTTGCGGCCATCACATGCAAAGGGAATAATTAGTGTTCAGAGGGTTACTTTCCACCGTCTTCTACAATCTGCTGCTATTTGTTTCTACACCAAGGATGGTTTTGTCTTCTAGGTTGGTAATTCTTCTGATATATGCTCGGTAAGGACACAATTCATCCTCCTGATCGAGTATGAATGAAGTTCAATATGACAATTACGGAATTTTATGTTCTGGCATGTTCAAGCCCTGGTTGATGATGCTATTGTCAATCTCATCTGTGGCCATCTAGTTTTTAGGATCACTTAGCCTTTCTTGATTTGTGAAAAAAATTTGAGCTCCATGCAGTCTTGTAGAAAATAGGAACTACGATCTGTTTCCTTGGTCAGCTGAAGAAGTTAACCCTTATCTGCCATGTTTGTGCAGAATGTATATGGATGTTATGAGAGATTTGTACTGAGTACTCTGGTTTTATAGGTTAGTTAATAGAAAGCGACATATGCAAAATTTAGTCACTAAAACACAAACATCAGTAGTATTCCCAGACATCGAGTATCCAATTCAAGTCATATTGATGTTCCAGTGATCTCGCATTCAATTACAGTGCTACTTGAAATGCGAGATTACCTTGGGCTTGCAGAAATCAATAACCAGAATAAAGATTGTAAGTCTACAGCTGGAAGTATTTTCCTATCTGATTAAAGCAACTTAATTGATCACCATAGAAAGAAACTCAAAACAAGTCCATTTAAGTTTTTATTGTTGGATCCAAGTGCCCTAACTTGGTTATCTGGAAACTGACTGAAACTTTTCAAGTCCGATTAGACGATCTTCCGGAGGGGGGAGGGGGGGGGGCGCTCAGTAGTCTACGGTCAAACTTGAATGATTGGAATTTTGACCCATCAAAAGCGAATCTCAAACGACATTGTTTCTGGATCCAGATCCCTGGTAAAGTTCCGGCCCAGATCATTGGTAAATGTGAATGCTTCAGTTCAAGATTTGGAGTCAACGCCAACCAAGTAGCCATCATCAGAGCTGCGCCATCAAAGCAGAATTATCAGCTCTTTTTGCACTGCACAGGATAGACAGTTCCCAGCCAAAAAACATAAACAAATCAAGAAATCTAAAGTCAGATTTGGTTGAAATATTATCTTATAAAGAGAATTCAAGAGGTAGCAGATAAATTGGTAGGAAGGCAATGATAGAAAAAAGAAGACAAAACAGGTTAGAGGGAATTAAAGAAACTAACCCAGAATTATTTGAAGGATTCTTTATTGTAACGTAGATGTGATGGGATTTTTCCTGCTCAACTTGTTTGCTTACTTCTTCGGGCATATCTGTTAGTGTCAATTCCTTGAACCATTGCTGTTGCAGCAATCTGCTGGGTATGGACTTCAAGTTATTGCAGCCTCTTAGGTTTAGTTCTTTCAGTCTCAGCATGGCCCCTTCTTTCAATTCCCACTTCTCCAAGTTCTCCAGCTTCCAAAGTTTAAGAACTTGAAGCTCTTTAAATCCTCCTTCTCTGCAACTAATTCCCTTCCCCGAGTATGAATTCAAAAGCCTGAGCACAGTTAGGCTTGGAAGCTGTCCAAGAATTGGCATGGGATCATGTTCCAGACCTGACACTGACAGCGTGAGCACTTTGATCCCTTGAGGGAGATCCTGGATTTCAGGGAGCTTTCTCAGGTTCCCCAGCAAATAGAGGTAGTAAAGTTCTTTCAGCTCCGATAATGGCTGGAAAATGAGATCTGAAGGGTTTCCCTTATCATCTACGGACTGCAGCTTCAGTTGCTGAAGGGCTGTCAATTTTGAAATCCAATCTAGCAGCTTCCCAGAATTGCTCAAGTGGAATGTAATTCCCAACTCACTCAGACATTTTAAACTGTTTAGAGGAAATTTTTGTAGAATCTCATCATCTACGGATAAGCCCCAGAGCGTCAGGATATCCGGTAGAGAACTCGGCATATTTTTAGGCACCGGGCGGATATTGTCGCCAAGATTGAGATGTCGCAGATGCTTCAATTTCCAAACGGAAGAGGGCAAAGTTCTAATATTAGTGTGCTTGACATCCAAAGTTTCAAGATAGTACAGGTCACCAATAGATTTGGGAAGGGTATCCAAGAATGTCCATCTCAACCCCAAATACCTCAAACGGAAGAAGTCACCTAAATTTTCGGGTAGACTTGGTTTGTAGAGTCCTTCTAGATCAAGCACCCTCAGAAATGGCTTTCCATTTCTTATAATATGATCAAGAAGATTCCCCACTTCTTTAGCAGGGGTGTCTTTCTTTCTGTCATTAAAAGACAAGAAAGATCGCAAGCGTTCTCTATGCTGGGATTGATAAAAGGAGCAGTGGTCTATATCTCTATATTCAACAAGCCTACGAAAATGAGATGAGCTGCTTTCATCTTCATAAGTATTTGAGGTTTCGGTATGGACATGGAAGAGCCTAACACCGAGAGCCTTTGGTAATAAGTAATCACGTAGAACTCCAAGCAAACGACATGTTCTAGGCCTGCCATCAGACCTCAGTTTAGATACTTGAATTAAGCTCCGCTTAACTAGATTGTCAAAATATTCCTGGGCCACATTCTCTGGGGAGATGTTTGTTTTGTCTGGCCTCTTCCCGAATCCCTCAGCCTGCCAGAGCCGGAGCAACCTTCGAACAGGGATGTCAAGCTCTGGGGGAAAGAGCAGCATATAGAGCAAGCAGAGTTTCAAGAAGTCAGTAAGGTCATCATAGCACAAGTTTAAGATATCCTTGGTTTCCCAACTTTCTTTACTGGACAATTCTTGAATCCTTCTCTCAAAATCTTCAGCATTTTGTGCTGACAATAAACTGCCAAGAAGGACAATGTTTAGTGGTAAAAAATTGCATGCTTCAAGAATTTTCCATGGCACATTGTGGGGATCATCTCTTTCTGCCCTGCTAATTTCCCAGCCTACCTTCTTTGAGAACAAATCCCAGCTATCCTTCTCGCTCA
Source organism: Apocynum venetum (assembly GCA_019593545.1). Lineage (NCBI taxonomy): Eukaryota > Viridiplantae > Streptophyta > Magnoliopsida > Gentianales > Apocynaceae > Apocynum > Apocynum venetum. The sequence continues at coordinate 6,313,377 of SRSM01000124.1, read as the reverse complement.
GTTTCGTCATTTCTAGCGGCGTACTGTTACCATGGACTTCTGGTAGCTTCTCGTGACAAGTGATGAGGACTTTACTACCAATTGTATTGCTTGGCAAAACCACTCCTCTTAGGTACTCCCAAATGGAAGAACTTACATCATCCAAGACAATCAAGTATTTCTTCTTCTCACCCAAGCGTGTAAGCAAAGTATTTTTGAGCAATTCCTCATCAATCCGAACATCTTGGTCCTCAGGTTTGCCGACCTGTTTCAATAGATTCCAATAAAAGTTAATTGCATCATAATCGTTCGAGAGAGTCACCCATGCCCGACACTCGAAGGAATCCTTGACTTGTCTATTCCCATAAACTGCACGAGCCAGAGTAGTCTTGCCCGATCCCGTTTCACCAACAATTGAAACGAAATAATCGATGCTGCTCTCATCGGTTAGACTTTTTACCAGGGAATCTATTTCGCTTTCGAAACCAACAATGTCCAGCTCCTCTTCGTAATAAGAATAGCTGTACATGAGCTTAGCCTGCCTATAACGATCCCGATCAATTGTGGTATCACCGGCAGACCGTGAGATAATAGCCATGTTCCTCTGCAATGAATTTCCTACATGCTCTTCTATTACTGTACAAGGGGATGCAACAACATCACACGCTGCCAACCGGTAATTACCAGCATCTTCAACTCCCTTGGGTCTTGTACCCCTGAGAGTCTTTATTTCAACTCGAATTTTCTTAATCTTCCTGCTAAGCATACAGCAAGCTGCGCTGTTCTTGAGAAAGAGACCATTCATGAGAAAACCAAGCCTTGTTCTCTGGCGGACAATGCGCAGAGCAAAAGAGTCAATTGCATCTTCAACTTGGTAAAGAAGGGCGAGATAATGCTCAGCCCAATTCTTGACATTGTCATCATTTGGAGGCTTGTCTTGTTGGGTATTCAAAAGGTTGCCCTTTATCTCTTCAAGGTCTTTCTTGATCTCAGTAAGGTCTTTGAGCACTTTTTCATTTGAATTGGGTACTTCAGGCAGCATATCTGTGAGCTTCTGTATAACAAAAGATGCAACAGTTTCAACAGCCATCTGTTTTTGCATGTTTTGATACTAAAATTGAAGATATAAAAATGCTTGTGGAGATTTGTATTTGCAAGAACGAACAGTGAAGTCGGCGTGCTTGGTTCCGACTGCGCAAAGACTTAAAGACTTTAAACAATCACCACATATTCATGTTGAATCTTCAAAGTATAGGTCAATCCAGTCAAAGAGAGTGACCTTCATTATTCCACAGTATACTTTGCTGGTTCAATTTTTCTAGAGAAACAGGGAAGTGATAATTGGTATTTCACTGTCCCTGGCACATGCGAACATCTAAAAGAGGGACAGTTTTTTTAAAAAAAAATCATTCAACATCAATCACCGGTCGATTGGAAGGAGAAGATGATTTTAAAAAAAGACCTAAAAAGTTTTTTTTTATATGGATGGATGGAGGTCATGCATGAGCACGAACGCAGACTTATCACATATGAAAAGTCGCTAATTTTGTTGGTATTTTCTTAACTTTACAGATGGTGGGAAAAACGTTGGAGGTCTTCAAATAAAAGCCAAAAATGATTTTGGCTCTGAAAAAGAATCATATATGCAAGCACTTAAGCACATTTCTCTTATCTATGTAGCATTTTGCAACCAGTACGTCGTAGTGTTCTTTGGGGCTCAATGCAACATTTTGTAATACCCATGCTCCAAGCTAAGGGCTAATTGCAAGACTTTTTTAAGAACTTGGTGGTGGTGGATTAATCTTTATACCGAGACTTTCAAGCCACTTTAATGCTATATTAGGGCCACTGATTGGATATCCTTCAATCTCAACAACCAGGCTGCTTGTCTCTTTCTTTGTCACCATTGGGGACTAATTTTCCGCCAAGCTGTTCATGTCTTATGGAGCTTTAGGAATTGGGAGTTTTTTAACCCCCAACTCTCTGTAAATGATTTCTTTTGGATAGGAAAATTAGCACGTGATATCTTAGCTCAATCCTTACATATCCTCTATGCTCCTAATAAGGACTCAGTGCTCCTGTAACTTTCATTGTACTTTTGGTTGGCATTAGTTGAATATACCTGTTTTCCTATTAAAAAAAAAAAAAAATTTAGGCTGCTGATTCACAACCCTGTCCTCTCATTCTGTTGTTCCCTTTTTTTCTTTTTTTTTAGAGAATAAATATATTATTAAGCCAAAAAACAGGGGATAATACAAAAATTGCAGGCTTGTAGCAACAACAGGCTGCGCCAGACAGAACCCAAAGGGCCAAAACACTACATAGAACCAAAACCAACCTACAAGATCTATGTGAAAAATAGCTCACAACAAAAAACCAGCCAAACCAAAACTAGTCCAAGCTACAAAAACCGAAGCCAGGAAAACATGGAGGCTAACTTGTTTAACCTCAAAAGAAACCAGCCTCCAAGGCGTCACCAAACCAAAGCCCAGCCCTGAGAGATACACTGCCATGACCTTCCAGCTGCTGCCAAAATACGCAAACCATCTGCATCAAAATAACCCTTAACCAGTGAGATAATCTAGGCTATCTTCCAATTGCTAACATTATTTTCTCATCATCACGAAGAACCTAGGCAAAAACAAGTCGGGAACTCGATAGCAACCCAAAAAATACTAGAGTAATCAAAATTGAAAACCTCATCTCGGGTTGCAGTCAGGAACAAATAAAAAAAAGTGCCCATTTTCGTTCTATCCTTCCAGAAAATATGCTCAAATTAGCAATCAAGAAGCCATGTAGAAGTAGTTTTGTTCCTGACTGAAACCCAACAACAAAGTTCAAAACTACTTTGTTCCACCACCAACAACAAAGTTCAATTCTTTTTCAAAATTACTGAAACCAAAGTCGAAGAAGTCACCCTCTGCCCGAATCGAATGCTTCATTGTTCACCAGAACGTTGGGGGTTTTGATTGATTGATGATGACACTTGACTTATCACTTATGGTGAGTTTAGATTGTTGTTGGGCTCTCTAGATTTCGTTTTTCTCACATGTTCAAGGAGGTCTTTAGAAATTTTTGGTATGATGGAAGTTTATGGGACAAAGTAGCAAAATAAAATAAAATAAAATAAGCTTTTAAAAAATGCACTCGAAAAATTGATTCAATTACCCTTCAATATTTTCTTGTTTTAGTGCGTAAAATCTTCTTTCCGTTATGATCTAACGGTGAAAGGTGTTAGAATAATTAAATCGATCAATTTTTTTTTGAAAAAAGTGACTTAAAAAATATTTTAAAATTAAAATGGCTTAATTCAAGACAACCGAGCAAATTTGTAATTCATTCATAAAAATAAAAAAAAACATGTTCAATATTGTATCTAATTCAAAGTCATGCACGGCAAATTTGTGAACCAAACCCAAAACTTGAGCATTTTTATGAAAAAATTCGATACTCATGAATTAAGTGAGACAATTTCGTAGGCACAGTACAGATCCTACTTTCTAACAAGCTTGGCTCTGGCATGACCTTGATTGATTTGGAAATGTTCTGTGATCCCAAGATGCGCCATTAGAAGCCACACATGGGTGAGGAGCTCTCCACCTTTTCGAAGCTGCTGAGCATGGTGATTTCCTCTACAATGTCTAGCAGCATATCCCAAGATCTCTACCCACACACCACTGATAGTATCCCATCTGCGACCCTTATCTTTAATTTGACGACGTGATTTTGCCAATATGCATGCATCAAACAAAACGGATTTGCTCCTGTCCCCCTTCACTTTACCTGGTGGAACTTCAGTATTCACTGCGAGCAGTTTCTTGCAAGCTGCGACTTTTTTATGGCCTCTTTCATGGAAAAACTCTTTGGCCTCTGCACATGTATCACGGAACCTAATCATTCCAATTCCTATTGGCAACATAAAAGGGTGCAACACCAGAAGATACAGCATATAGTCAGATAATTGCTTGCTTTCCCTGCAGTTTGCAATGACATCTCTTGGATGTTCATCTGTGTCCAAATAATAACAAATATCAGTAGCAATGTGCAAGATAAGAATCCTTTGATCAAATTCTAAATTTTTCCAATTGGGCAAGCAGTCAAAAAAACTATCATTACAATCAGCCTTAGCAATGGATTTCTTCAAGTGATTGAAAATCAGACTTTTCAAACTAGGAGACACCTCCTCATATGTCTTGTACCTATGTTTCTCTCGAATTTGATCTATCCTAAAGAGTTTCTGAAGAGTATGGAAAATTGGAGGCCTCTCCTCAAGGCAAAAACTCAGTAGATTGTACTGGGCTGTCAGATTAGACCATCTCTGTATAATTTGTGGATGCCTAATACCGCTGATCAAGCTCTTCTGAGTTTTGTTTCCTTGGTGGCCAGAGCCTCTGCTCATGTTCTCGTGATTCTTTTTGGGCTTATGAAGCCAATAGTCCGTCCAGTCTGAATTTATTTGAGTCATCACAGCATATATTTCCAGAAGGATAGCCACAACCAGCAGCAAATAAGTAATAATGAGGTCAATTTTGTGATACGTATTCCTTCCCTTACTCAAAAATGGAAATACGACGAATGCCGAAAAAGTGCAAGAGAAACTAAATACTCTTAGAATGCAACCAGCAACTGTATAGACTATTGGTGCCTTAGTATAGAACAAATCAAAGGCAAATCCTAATTCAACCTCAACAACCTCAAAAGCATTGTCTGGTTCGAGTGTTTGAAAGTAGGATTGGCTGCTCTCTTTGTCTTGAAAGCTGAGTATAAGATCTACAAAGAGACGCTTAAATGTCTGGAATTGCTCGTATGCTTCTACCAAATTGTTGGAATGAGCAATTCGAACGGGGAGTTCTTTAACCTCAGCCGCCTCCACATAGTATCCCTCCGCTTTCTTCAAATTGAATTCCGCCATAAATTCGGGATAATTGGGACCTGATTCAGGGGGAGTGAGCATGGAATCCCTCAAATTCTCTATATTTGCAGACATGAGCGCCAAAGTTCTCTCGCAATACTTGGTAAGACCAGCCGCAAAAATGAGCAAACTCAAGGCCGGAAGCCAAGAAGTCCCTGGCCAAGCTACAAGCAAGATATACAGAGCCAATCCAGTCTGGATAACCAATCCCACCAGATGCCTCAACCATAGCTCATTATCTTCCAAAGCATAAGCTGTAATGGTATCAGGGCCACCCAAGTGGAGCAGGAGAAACGAAGCCCAGAAAGACTTGAGCTCGTCCATTGGATCCCCACCATTAATGCCATGTTTCTTGCAATCATCTATCGAGTCCTGTGAAATGACTCCGAGAGCAACTGTGGCAACCCAGTCTGCCAACAAGTAAGCAGACCATATAAGGAATCTGGTCCTTGTTCTGTTGCCTAAGTACTTCCTCCGATGCCCCAATCCAGTTAATACAACTTGCAAGCAGAGGCTGAACACAATTAGTACTTGAACTTCCCATCTTTTCCACACCTTCTTCACATCCTCTGAGAAGACTTCCATAAGGCCCCTTCTCTCCACATAAATCAACGCACTTGCCCCTGCAAAGGGAAAGAAAATGAAAAATCCTCTGAATCATTGAACCTTACCCAATCCAATCCTCCTCTACAATTAGTATACGTATATGGTGCCCTAAAATCTTTTCCCTACTACTACTACTTGTACTTTAAAACAAGAATAAGAGAACCAAACAAAAGATTACCTCTCAAGAGCATTGTAGATTAATTGGGCTAGGATTTGCTATTGGAAAGTGGTGGCAATCACAATAAAGATACTTCTGAAAGTAATTAAGAGAGTATACTATGTAAGTGATGAAGTTTTTAAGGCAGTGCATTACAGTATTTGTTGAGTTGCAGTGGTCAATGGTCATGATATAATACTGAGAGAAAAAGAGTGGGGACAGATCGAGACAGGATGTTCCTTCCCAGTCCCACAAGGACCAAGGCAAGCCGTGGATTTTTCAAGCACGCCAATCTCCAGTCACTTAACTTACCCTACCAACGCGACCTCCTGAAAAAGAGAGGTGCATACAGCATATGTCCAAACGTGGTTGATCCACAATGACGCGGCAGATGTAGATTTTTGGGAGAAGAAGAATGGCAAATGCAAGACTTGGCGGCCAAGGAAAAGGTTGTAGATTTGAAGTTTGGGACTAAAATTGCAGATTTCCAGGTAGCCTTTTCCGGAGTGAAACATTAATAATAATATCCACACAAATTTTGGACAAGCTTGGAGAAAAATGAATGAGGAAACTTCTTCACTTGATCGCTTTTGTGTATATTATTATTATTTGGACAGCCGTCTATCAAATTCAGAATCTTTTTACTGTCCATTTCCTAATCCAAAAAACTATAATTTAGACCTGGTTTAAACATCTGGATCCCATATAATTACACTAAATATATCTCTAAGTAAATACTCTTAATTTCCATTTAAAATCAAATTAAATAGTTCAATTTTTCACTTACTATAAAAATTAAATAGTTCATTTTTTGTCAAAGACCGAATATTTATTGGTTTGAAATGGCCCACATGGCTGGACTACCGAAATCCAGGTTTGGTGCCTCGTGAAATGTCCGATGCATCTCATAAAAGACATCAAATTTATTAAAAAATTTATTTTTTCTCCTTTGCAAAAAAGTTTATTCACTATAAACTTATTATTCTCTAAATTACTCTTCTTAGAAGGTAATTTAGGTTGAGAAGTAGAAAGGATAATTTAATAAATAAAAAGTTTAGGGTAAAACTTCTTTTGATCTAAACTATATTGTAATTTCTTAAACATTATATGTAACTAAATACATATTAGACTTCTATTATTTATTTTAATCAATAAAGTGGTTTGACTTATAATTGTAATGCAATAAGTTTAAATTATAATTGCGTCAATTGTTTTATATATTTAATTAATCACATTTTTCTTATTATTTTTTAAAATAATTTTGGATAAATAGTCAATTTATTTCATGTACTATAGTTGCTTGGTCAAAGTAAGACATAAAGTTTATTTTCAGTCAAAGTTATCCATATTTTTTATTTTTCAGTCAGATGAAGGATAATATAATTCTTTATAGATAATATTGATAGTTAGCCAAAATACTCCCTTCAATTTAACTTTTTGGTCAAAGTTGTCCCTTAAGTTTAAATTTTTTGCTAGATTGATTTTTTTTCCCCCATTTTGATAGTATTTAATTCTTTTTTTTTATAAAAAAAAAGTAAAAAAAACCTATTCTAATGACCATGATTTTTATTATACTCCCTAATTGTACAAAAAGGATAACTTAATTTAGAATTGGATGTTTTGTTAACTTATAGTACAAAATCAATGAGAGATTTTGATTATACATAAGTTATCACATTATTTTTATTATTAATTTAGTTAGTATTAAAATTTAAATATATTAGTGGAATATGAATTTCTTATTCTAAAATAGAAAAACACTAATGATTTAATGTTGGAGTGCGGGAAGTATGCCATTACAATATTTCAAATGAACAATTCTATAGTATAATTAAAACTTTCTTTTGTCCAAAATTAAATATTATATTTTTTCCAATTTATTTAGAATAAAAAAACTCTAATCCCTCTCTGGATCTACTTTCATTTGTCATTACATTACTTGGGAATAAAAATACACTTGCCAGGAAATTGCACTTACAAAATTGCACATCAAGTTTTTGAGGAATTTCCTCAACGTATTGGCTCTGAAAAAGAATCATATATGCAAGCACATTTCTCTCATCTTGACTAGTATTTTTTGCCATTAATAGCAAGGATGAGTTCAATCAGTTCGTCGTAGTGTTCTTTCGTGCTGAATGCAACATTTTGTAATACCCATGCTCCAAGTTATGGGCTTATTGCAATTTGTAGAGATATATATCTGTGTGTGAGTATGTATATATAAGTTTTTCAATAGGTTCAACAAATAAAAACATGTTCAATATGGAACTCGGAAAGTCTAATTCAAATTCATGCATGGCAAATTTGTGAACCAAAATTTTATAGGACAGGTTTATGAAAAATTCGATACTCATGAATTAAATGAGACAATTTAGTAGGTACAGTACATATCCTACTTTTTAATAAGCTTGGCTCTGGCATGGCCTTGATTGATTTGGAAATGTTCTGTGATCCCAAGATGTGCCATTAGAAGCCACACATGGGTGAGGAGCTCTCCACCTTTTCGAAGCTGCTGAGCGTGGTGATTTCCTCTACAATGACTAGCAGCATATCCCAAGATCTCTACCCACACACCACTGATAGTATCCCATCTGCGACCCTTATCTTTAATTTGACGACGTGATTTTGCCAATATGCATGCATCAAACAAAACGGATTTGCTCCTGTCCCCCTTCACTTTACCTGGTGGAACTTCAGTATTCACTGCGAGCAGTTTCTTGCAAGCTGCGACTTTTTTATGGCCTCTTTCATGGAAAAACTCTTTGGCCTCTGCACATGTATCACGGAACCTAATCATCCCAATTCCCATTGGCAACATAAAAGGGTGCAACACCAGAAGATACAGCATATAGTCAGATAATTGCTTGCTTTCCCTGCAGTTTGCAATGACATCTCTTGGATGTTCATCTCTGTCCAAATAATAACAAATATCAGTAGCAATGTGCAAGATAAGAATCCTTTGATCAAATTCTAAATTTTTCCAATTGGGCAAGCAGTCAAAAAAACTACCATTACAATCAGCCTTAGCAATGGATTTCTTCAAGTGATTGAAAATCAGACTTTTCAAACTAGGAGACACCTCCTCATATGTCTTGTACCTATGTTTCTCTCGAATTTGATCTATCCGAATGAGTTTCTGAAGAGTATAGAAAATTGGAGGCCTCTCCTCAAGGCAAAAACTCAGTAGATTGTACTGGGCTGTCAGATCAGACCATCTCTGTATATTTTGTGGATGCCTAATACCGCTGATCAAGCTCTTCTGAGTTTTGTTTCCTTGGTGGCCAGAGCCTCTGCTCATGTTCTCGTGATTCTTTTTGGGCTTATGAAGCCAATAGTCCGTCCAGTCTGAATTTATTTGAGTCATCACAGCATATATTTCCAGAAGGATAGCCACAACCAGCAGCAAATAAGTAATAATGAGGTCAATCTTGTGATACGTATTCCTTCCCTTACTCAAAAATGGAAATACGACGAATGCCGAAAAAGTGCAAGAGAAAGTAAATACTCTTAGAATGCAACCTGCAACTGTATAGACTATTGGTGCCTTAGTATAGAACAAATCAAAGGCAAATCCTAATTCAACCTCAACAACCTCAAAAGCATTGTCTGGTTCGAGTGTTTGAAAGTAGGATTGGCTGCTCTCTTTGTCTTGAAAGCTGAGTATAAGATCTACAAAGAGACGCTTAAATGTCTGGAATTGCTCGTATGCTTCTACCAAATTGTTGGAATGAGCAATTCGAACGGGGAGTCCTTTAACCTCAGCCGCCTCCACATAGTATCCCTCCGCTTTCTTCAAATTGAATTCCGCCATAAATTCGGGATAATTGGGACCTGAATCAGGGGGAGTGAGCATGGAATCCCTCAAATTCTCTATATTTGCAGACATGAGCGCCAAAGTTCTCTCGCAATACTTGGTAAGACCAGCCGCAAAAATGAGCAAACTCAAGGCCGGAAGCCAAGAAGTCCCTGGCCAAGCTATTAGCAAGATATACAGAGCCAATCCAGTCTGGATAACCAATCCCACCAGATGCCTCAACCATAGCTCATTATCTTCCAAAGCATAAGCTGTAATGGTATCAGGGCCACCCAAGTGGAGCAGGAGAAACGAAGCCCAGAAAGGCTTGAGCTCGTCCATTGGATCCCCACCATTAATGCCATGTTTCTTGCAATCATGTATCGAGTCCTGTGAAATGACTCCGAGAGCAACTGTGGCAACCCAGTCTGCCAACAAGTAAGCAGACCATATAAGGAATCTGGTCCTTGTTCTGTTGCCTAAGTACTTCCTCCGATGCCCCAATCCAGTTAATACAACTTGCAAGAAGAGGCTGAACACAATTAGTAGTTGAACTTCCCATCTTTTCCACACCTTCTTCACATCCTCTGAGAAGACTTCTATAAGGCCCCTTCTCTCCACATAAATCAACGCACTTGCCCCTGCAAAGAAAATGAAAAATCCCCTCAATCATTGAACGTTACCCAAATCCAATCCTCTACAATTAGTATACGTGTATGGTGCCTTAAAGCTACCCCATCTTTTCCCTACTACCTTAAAACAATAATAAGAGAACCAAACAGAAAATCACCTCTCAAGAGCATTGTCGATTAATTCGGTTAGGATTTGCTATTGTAAAGTGGTGGCAATCACAATAAAGATTTTTTTTTAAGAAAAAAGGAATTAAGAGAGTATGTACCATGCAAGTGATAAAGTATTGAAGGTAGTATTAGCCAATGGTCATATACTGAGTGAGACTGAGAGAGCAATAGAGAGGGGGCCGATCGAGACCAGATGTTCCTCCTTCCACAAGGACAAGGCAAGCCGTGGATTTTTCAAGCACGCCAATCTCCAGTCAGTCAAGCCACTTACCCTATCAACTTCCTATGTGTTTTCTTTGAAAAAGTTTCCCTATTTCTTTCTTTTTGAGGAAAACATGAACTGAATTTCAAAAAAAAAAAAATAATGTCCACATCAATTTTGAACAAAAGAACGAGGAAGCTTCTTCACGTGAGCCCTTTCATGTATATTATTATTATTGGACAGCCGTCTATCAATTTAAAATCTTTTTACTATCCATTTCCTTATTCAAAATCCCTTTTTACCCCCCAAAACATTAATTTAGACTAAAATTGAACTTTGTTTAAATAATTAAACCTATAATTACACTAGATATCTCTTAGTAAATTAAATACTCTGTCCATTTAAAATCAAATCAAATGTCTATTTTTTAACTTATTTTAAAAGTTAAAGTATTATTTTTGTTATTGTGCTTTAGTTGTAATGGTCCACTATCAAAATCCAGGTTTGGTGCCTCGTGAGATGCCGATGCAACTCATAAAAGACATAAAAATTATTATAAAAATTATTTTTTCTCCTTTGCAAAAAAAAAATTATTTACTATAAACTTCTTATTCTCTAAATTACTCTTCTTAAAAGGTAATTTAGGTAGAAAGGATAATTTAATAAATAAAAATTTTAGGATAAATAACTTTTTTAGATCTAAACTATAGACTAATTTCTTAAACATTATCTCTTACTAAATACTAGACTTTTAGTTAATAAAGCGATTTCATTTATCATTGGTACTTAATAGATTTGAGTTATACTTGTGACAATTACTATATATATTTAAAGAAAATGCTCTTTTGTATCACTTTTATCATATTAAAGTGGAAAAGTATACATTTAAATCACATTCTTCTTCTTATTTTTTAAAATAATTTCAGAAAAGAAAAATGCTTCAATTCCCTTCAACTATTTTTATTTATTCAAATATATCCATAAATTTTTATTTTCATTTTTTGTATGTTTACATTATTTTTTATTATATAAAAAAATCTTAAATGTTTATTCCGTCTTTTTTACCCTTATTTTATTTGTAATAATTTATTTCCACCATCCAATACAAACCAAAATGATAAAAAAAATTTGAAAGGTTCTGAGGAATTTCCTAAATAAGAGAAATTGCTAGTACAGGTGATTAAGAATTACTTAGAAGATTCTGCCGGACCACTCCCAACAACTGCTCTATTATATAAACTCAAAATATAGTTAGCAAAATGCAAGTCAAAGGTGCATATGCATAATATATTCTTTAATTTTTCAGGCCAAAAACAATTTGGCATTTTTTTAAAAATAAATAAATAATTGAAGGCCTAATTAAACAGTTCCCAGTCAACTGTAAAGAAAAAAAAAAACAGAAACAAGATTAATGACTCTTCATATTTGACCAGGGACAGATCTTGGGTGGGTAGAGAGAGTGGCGGCTGTCTTCAAAATTTTTTTAATAAAACATCCTATTTCATCAAGAAAACTCTTTTTTTTCTTTAATTGTACATTTAAAATTTTACTAGAGGATTTCAAAACTTAAAACATAGGATTCAGGGCATAGTTATTTTACTTCTCAATATATATAAAGGAGGAGGATTACAGGGTAGTACTAGTGCTTGCATAACCTAAATGAAAATGACAAGATAAATTTTGGACTTGAGATTTGATGAGACCTTCTTCTTGCTCTTAAAACACTGGAAACGATTCCACAAATGTTCCTTCAATCGGGAAAGATTATGAAGGAGTGCAATTAATTCCTTTGGCATTTGGATTATTAATTAAGTAGCAAAGCCAATTCAATATGGTCAAATATGCAAAATCATGACATATTGAACTTTCTTAATTAGCTTATAATCTCTTTGGAGCAAAAATGTACCCTTTTTTATATTAATCAACAATTAGTAACTTATTTTTATTAAAAAGATTGTTATAATTGAAGGGGAAAGAGAAGACAAAAAGATTTAATTCAATATCTCAAGTAACAATTCTCCTACACCTAAAACAAGTTGTTTCGATGATACTACAAGGGAGCTTGGTCAAGCACCTAGAGAATTTGCTCACGAACACTTTTCTTGCCTTCATATGCATACATTGTTTTCTAATTTTGACCAGCCATGCTTCAAACTAACCGTGTACTTCAAGTAATGTTTGGCCAGGTCTCTTTTGACCCTCCTCTCCTTCCTTCTTGAATCTCTAATTAATATAAACTCATCTTTTCTAATAATGTGTCCCTAGAATTCATATGTAATATCATGAATGATTTAAGTTGGTACTTACAAAGTGCCTGTCGTGTGTAAATTTCCCTTTGCCTTTTAGATCACTTCCATTGAGAGCAGGATGAAAGGGTTGTGGAAAGTAGAACTTTTCCCCGGCTTTACATGCTTACAAAACCATACGCAGCATGCTTCTATATCTATACTTGACTAGAAAGCATTGGGCTTGTACTAGGAAGGTCTAGAAAGTTCACTCAAAAGAAATTGAGGATAAAACAAAGTTTAAGGACTATTCAGAGGAGAAAAAAAAAAGGTGTAAAAAGAAAACATTGAGAAACATAATAGGGAATTATTCAAAATATTTTCCAATTATTTACTTTGCTCCTTACAATTTTCACCAATTGTTTTTTATTCTTCTTCCGTTCAAAACTAAATGTTCACTTATGACTTAATATATAATTAAAGAACGTTTTTTTATTTTAATAAAAGTATTTATTATTCTTATTATGAATAGTCGTAAGACTATACTAATTAGTAAGTAAATTTCTTAAATTATGATCACTTTATATGCAATATATATATATATATTTAACTACTCATATTTAAATTTTAAGTTATAATCTTTTTAGTCATTTCTGAAAATTTTCAAATTATCACATGTTCGTATTTTGGCCTTAAATTCCAATGAAATTATGTAATTCCATTGCTCAAATACTTGTAGGACATTCCTCTAGAAGTCCATCTAATTTCCAGAACTTTAGTTATCACACACACACACTTTATATATATATATATATATATATATATAGACACACACACACACGAGTCATCTCACTCCTTCCTCGTTGTCATACCAACTTTAAAATAAAATTAAAAAATTGTTCTTTAATTTAATTTGGGGCGGTCTTCCTCAGGCCTCTTTATATAGAAAGCGAGCAGTTCAAACCAAGTATTTTATTTTTTATAGGTGTTTTTTTTCTGATTAATTTGCGGCGGTCTCCTTCACTCCTCTTTATATAGAAGCGGCGAAGCAAGCTAACTCAACAAATTCACACAACCCTATTTGCAGACTTCTTCCTTTTATTATTTTTCGAATTTCTTCTAAACATTTTTTATATGGCTGACCACCAACAACACCTCCTTCCTTCCCTAGATAATCTCCCTAACTTGCAATACCTACAAACAGAAGATGAACAAGATTACGATTTACTACAAACAGAAAACGATCAAGATTTTGATTTATTACCACAAACAGAAGAACAATTAGTAGAAGAGATGGACAAGCATGGTTTAGTGAAAGAGATTGAGGAGATCACAAGCTACAGATTCAAGAACCCAAATCTATTAGAACAAGCCTTCACTGATTCTTCATATGACGACATTAATTGTTGTTCTTATCAGAGACTTGAGTTCTTTGGTGATTCAGTTCTCAATTATTTGGTAGCAGAAGAACTCTACTTTCGGTATCCTGATTTGGATCCTGGAAAATTAACCCTCCTTAGAGCGGCTAACGTTGACACCGAGAAACTTGCCCGGGTTGCTATAAACCATAGTTTTCATAAATTTCTTCGTCACAAGAAACCTCTCCGTGCTGGACAAGTAAGTACTTCTAAAAATAAAAAATAAAAAACAGAAAGCTCTCTAAAGTTTTTTTTTTTTTTTTTAAAACGTAAAATATTGTCTCAACTACTTACATTTTGTTGAAATGGAGTAGTCAATTAGACGAAATCGAGATTCACTTTTAAAAATTTATTACATATTTGTTTGAAGTAATAGAGGGCATATAATTGATTTACTTCAGCAGATGATATTTTCCATGCAAAATCTCTTATTAGTAGTTTGTAATATATTTATTTATTTTAAAATGTTTTTGCAGATTGAAGAATTCAAAGAGGCGATTTTGGAGTATCCACTGCATTCATATGGACTAATTGATGCTCCAAAAGTGCTTGCGGACATCGTAGAGTCTTTGATTGGTGCTATACACATAGACTCCAATCGCTCATGGGGTACTACCTTGCAGGTAAGGTTTTTTCTCATAATAAGTTGGTTTCAAAAGAGAAAGATAATCAATTATAATCCCACTAATTAAACTAATAATAGATTTTATTTTGTCACGTATCAAATTTTCCCCTTAGATTGATTATTTTCTAGTTTGTAAATGCATCTTTTAGGTTTAGATAAAACAAGAAAGAACAATATTATTCTCTCTATTCTTAAATACAAATAAGTCGTTTTAACTTTTCACTGGAAACTTTAAATGTGAATATATTATACCTAAAATATCTTAAATTTAATATTCTCTCTTAGTTAGGATCATAATTTTTTTACTCCGTTTGAAGAGAGAGCAAATTAAATAAAAGGTAAAACTATAAAAAGTATCATAATTATGTATTAATAATTGCATAACAACTTTTATTTAAAGACAAGAGCGAGACTAAAACATCTTATATTTAGAGCATAAAGTGAGTTTGTGAAATCTATTTATGCAACAACTTTGTCTTAAAATATAAGATAAAATATTAAAACAATACACAAAATAATTCTAAAAGTTAATAAAATATCTTATATTTAAGGGCATCTTGTTAAAAAATATTTTTTAATTGAGAGAGTATATAATGAGGGGTCAATAATGACAATTTTTATACTATTTATTTCAAAAAATGTGTCACTTGAGTCATTTGTAATTGTTTCAAATATGAATCATTTTACAACTTTTTATAAATATTTTGCCCCTTATTTCTCATAATATTCTTATTTATTTATATATTTTATATCACCTCTCTTGTCCTTTTATTCCTAATAATTAATGACATTTTAAAAATAAAAAAATAATTTAATTTGAATAAAAGTAAATCATATATTTTTAGACGAAGTCAAGTACAACTTAACTTCTTATTTTTTCCCGTGTAAAGGTAGTTAAGAAGTTGCTGGAACCAATGATCACTCTTGACACCCTCCAAATGCACCCTGTCACAAAGCTTTACGAATTATGTCAAAAACATGGAGCAACACTCAAAATTGTAGACCTCTACTGGAAGCAAAGCGGGGAGGTTGAAGTATACATTGATGAAGAGTTTGTTGGGAGAGGCAAATACTGCACCAAGAAACCCATTGCAATCAACAGAGCTGCAGATAATGCTTACAAGCAGATTGCAGCAAGATTTTCTACAGTAGAGAATATTGATAATGGTGAAAATAATTCATAGAAATAATAGTTTCTTTTTAAAAAAAAAAAGGCAATATATATATATATTGTATTGACCCACAGACACATGTATAGATCAGAGAAAGAGTACAAGATCAGAGAAATAATAGTTTACTTGGATAATCTGGAAACCACCGCCTTCTTCTCCTATGAATTTAAGCACGGATGATTCATGGACACCTAGCCATGACTAACATGCTGGTTTTCTCATCCGTGATTGAACTGGTTCTGTTCAGATTGCAGGCTCGCTTGAACAATATCTCCGTACGTATGATCACTTCCTCCCATAGTCCCATTCCCACTCATATAATTACTTCATTAATGTAATGCAATTTACTTTTTATCCTAAAATAGAAAAGAGTTTACTTGATGACTTTTCTTCAGTTATATTCAAATGGCAAGTTGAAAATATTTTGTATATGTTTTTGTTGTACATGATTTAACAAAATAAATATTTTAAAATTACATATTAATATGTGGGATTATACTATTTGAAGGGTTATAACTTTTATATTAACACATGTACCTGTATAAAAAATTATTTGTAATTAATTATACCACAAGTTCCTCAGACATAATGCAATACTCAAATTCAACATAAAACCAACTTTGGACAGTTCCGAAACTTTATTGTTCTTATGTACCACATTTGATTTTCAGATCATGAAATTTAAAACGCAAGCTGGCTTCTATTATGCTGATATATTATAACTACAGAATTCAAGCCCAGACCATCACTAAAAACAGCGGGAAAATGACAAAAAAAGCCCTTTTAAATGCAACTTGCACTAATCATCCAAGCTCTTCACTTTCTTTTCTTCCCTCTCATATACCCTCTAACCTCATTACCCCAACTAAGATATCATAATTGTTCTTCTCCATAGAACATTAAATCTGGACCTCACTCGTTACTGGACATATCTACTAAAATAAACAAACAGGAAATCAAACAATTTGGACATGGAACTAACTGAACTGAAGCCTTATTCATAATCATAAGAGGAAGAAAACAATAACCTGATCATACTAGCAATTTGAAGGATCTTCTCAGTACATAACCAACTAAAAGCCAGTAGCTACCCTGCCCAAATTAGTAACAGTGTTGAGACTCATATCCTTCCTTTATGTACTATAATATCATTGCCAAAACATATTGGAAAGATAAAATTTAACCAATAGGGAAAAACTTTAATATGCATATTCTGGAGAAGTGAAAAAGTTGCCAAAGCTAATCTAGTTTGTTGAGTCAGTAAAGAATCATTTTCCTAAACTACACAATCCTCTCTTCTAATCAATAAACGCTTTTAATCTAGAATGATTTGCAAGGAAAATGTAATATATGTCTAATATACAAGTAGGGAAGAAAATCACAGAATGGCCTTTAGGAGAATTATATATCCATGACACCCAAAAAGAAGAAGAAAAAAAAAAGAAAGAAGAAAGGTAATCATGTTAGTTTGGTCCTGAAAACACAATATTACAAGCAAAAGCAAGGCAATGGACACAAGCAGTTGTAATCATCTCCATAATATCTATACATACAAGAAGCAAAAGAGCTTATTGTTAGCAGGAAACTATATGAAGTTAACTAGAATCAAGCATGGAAAACCAGAGAAACAAAACAGTTAAACTAGAATCAAGCATGTAAAACCAAAAGATTTCAGCAGAAGATGTAATCTACCTCAATGTCCATATCATTTCAATGAACTACCACAGTAAAACTGATTGCTTTACAGATGCTAATAGCAGTAACAATGAATAATTTAGTCCTATAAACTACTCCTCCTTTACGACAAAGGGAGGTACTGGAATAGCATGTCCATTGCTAGAAAATATCCAAAATGTACTAAGGACTGAGATTAAAGATCAAATATTAAAAAGATCAGATGCAAATCTCATCAAACGCCACAATCACTCGTCATCTTCATCATCCTACAACAAGAGTAACAAAGTATTAAGCCAGTATCTTCAGCACATTATCATATTTACCAAAAAGTACTTCAAAATTAAAACAAACCTCCCCACTGCCCTCTTCCTCCTCATCATTGACCTCAGACCCCTCTTCATTAGGACCAGCCTTCCAAAATTTAATTAAATTGGATAACATTAACATCATTAATACACAAAAATTCAGCAAAGACAAGTAATACTAAGATCTATCGATCAAACAACTTGTTACCTGTTTTCTGTTGTATGCTTGCATTTGTGCATCATAATCTTCCTTCCGCTTCTCAGCCATAGCCACATAAGGTGCTTTTTCCTGAAGTAATTAAATAACCAAATTAAAAACAAAGCAACTGAAAAAATAATTAAACTTCAATTATCAATTATTACCTCGTCAGACATGGATTTCCACATGCCTCCACCTGCTTTACCTACCTTTTTTTTGTTAAACAATTACAAATTATATCAATGAACAACAACAACACAAAACAATTAACTCAAATTGAACAATAGAATAAAGGCTTAAGAAACTCACAGCAGCAACTGACTTATTGCCAGGATTTTTTTCTTTGAATTCTTTCCTGAATTTTTCCCTGTAGCACATTAGAACCAGAAGAATACATAAATAAATAAAATTATTAAAAAATTAAACCAAAAAAAGCGAAACTAAAAAAAAACTCAAATAATCAAAAACAATTTCTATATTGAAGACAACTTACATAAACACGAAAAAGGCACTAGGAGGCCTTTTGGGCTTGTTAGGGTCCTTTGGTTTCTTTTCCTTTTTAGACTTCCTCCTTTTCACAGCAAGCCTATCACATTCATACATAAGCAAACGGAAATGAATACACAGTAAAAACACGAAAATCCTCATTCATGTTTTACACAAATTAACTCTTCAGAGACCACCACCCTCCCGGCTCCCTCTTTTTCCCCACCCAAAAAAAAAAAAAAGAAACAACTTACATGCTCTCTGAATTTCTGGACTCGGCCTTGGATTTGCCTCCTTTCATGGTGATTTCTGAATTCCCAAGTAAAACAAAACAAACACAGATAACAATCAGGAAAAATTACCCGCCAAAAAAATTAATAAAAATGTAAAATAAAAAAAAAATCGCTCAGAACGAAGAAGAATAGGAATTTTGCCTGCAGAGAGCGAGAGGGAGGGGATCAGTATAGGATTGTTGGTAGGGCTAGGGTTTGAGATGAAAATAAATAGGTAAGAGTTTTTGGGAAAATTTTGCCGAAAGGGCTGAACATTAAGGAAGGCCTGGGTTTTAGGCGGGACGCCAAATGGTATGCCACGTCAACGATCCTTGTTCTGTTTTACCGTTGATTCTTCTTTCTTTTCTTTTTCCTTTTTTATTTCCCTTTTAGGGGATAAAAAAAAAAGCATCGCTAGTAGTTTGGACTTTTCTTGGCCCAAATTTATCTATTTAGGTTCAAGAAACTTACAACAAAAGCCCATAAATTGTTGGTCCTGGACTTTTCCAACTTGTTTCTGGGTTTTTTATGAATCCATCTTTGTTTTTTGTTGTTTGCTTTGAAACCTCTCTTGTTTAACAAGAGATACCCAATTATCAAAAAAACAACAAGAGATACCTAGAAAAGACTTTACGAGTGAATCTCTTACTATCCCAAATTTATAACTAAGATTTAAAATTACATAAATAATAAATATATGTATTATTTTCATTAAAAAAAATTAAAAAATCTTATAAAGGTTAGTTCATATAAAAAAACTTATTTTATTGCTAGTTCTTTAATATGAAAGTTTATTTTTAATATGAGACATTTTATTTAAGAATTAAGCATTATAATCAATAGGATAGTGAGTTAATATAAGAATATAGACATCCAAATAAAACAAGATAAGAGTATTATACTATCTTTTGTTTAGGGGGATTATTATATTATCTTTATGGCCCTATATGTTTGCTAAACTTTTTTACTTTTTTTTTTTTTGAGAAACTATTAAATCTTTTGAATTCATCTATCCAACTTAAATATGGATACTTTAATGATACATGTGGTTGTGCAATTTAATGTGAATCAGAGGTACTTCTTCAAAGGTTCGATATAGCGATGAAGGTTTTGATCTTCATACTTTTCGTTGTCAAAATATTTGGAAAATACATTCTCATAATATATATATATATATATATATATATATATTTGAATTGCACAACTACTCTAGAAATCAAATATTTTACTATTTCTGTCTCATTTTAATTATACATTTTTAATTTATTTATAATAACTATGTAACTAATCTTTCTAAAATATCATCATTTAATAGATGATGTATATATATCAATATTATTAAAATCATACAAAATTTTAATAAATAATTAACAATCCATTCAAATTATTCACTAATAATAAATATATAATTATAAAAACACAATATTAAAATTAAAAAATAAGTAATTAAAATAAGACATAAAAAATATTAACATTTAAAATATGACAAATTGAGTAGTTTTTTGTTCTAAAAAAAATTAAATAAAATTGAGCTAGTGTCAAGCACATTGTTTACAAGACGTGAATGAGACATCTCTCCAACCATGAGAAAATTATTCACCAATCATAAATATATAAGATGATATACAGCTTTTCCCATCCTCATATGATGATATCACTATCTATTAGAATCACAATCAAAAGTAGGAAAAGGGAAATTTGATACATAAACTCGGTATACACCCATCGGGAACCATCTAGAATGGTAGATTGATAATATTACCCATTTGTATATGGAATTCTTGATTTCTTCTTATTCAAGGAGATATGTATTATAAGCATTCATATTCTACTGCAAATTGTGGATGTGAAAATTAATCTTTTTATCCTTCCATTTGTTGCTTTCGAGATAAATCTCATAGAAGCTTATTTCATCATCATCATTCACAGTTACTACAGCTGTGCTTCTTGTCCCATAGCGTCCCTAATCATCATAAAAACCTAGTCAGTTAGAAAGAACTCAAAATCATCGTTTGAATTTTTTTATGTGCATTTGAGTTAATGAGAGCAATTTACCAATGGGGTGTCAACTTCTACGAATATAGAACTCAGATTAAACTCCCAATCCAGTGGACAAATATGTGGCAGCTTGCTTTTGTCTGCTTTGATCTTGTCCCTCATCAATCTTTCAACCATTTCTTTCACCGGAATGTTGTCATTGAAGCCATACTTTCCTAGTAGCATTTTGAAGTTCAATTTCAATCTCTGAGCCTGCAATTTTAGCAGCAAAATTTTAGGACGAGATGTGAATAGGTTTTTGAGTTGGATTTTGGTGCTCTTTAACATTATATATGGGGAAATCAGAGTAAGAAATTCTAACCTTTGGCCAAGGAGAGTCCAATTTTGCATTAGAAAGCACATGAATTCCAGGATGAACCTCTTGAATCAAGACAGGGCTTCCTTTAGGCCTGTTGGACACATAAACCATACTTTTGGATTGGGAATCAGCTATTATGAGGTTGAATCCATTGTACTGATGTGCCTCTTCTACCAAAAGCTGTGCAAATGCCTTTGGACTCTTTCCACTCTGCATATCCATACCAAAAAAGAGACACACAATCATGAACTACAATTCTTCACAAGGAGAAAAGAGAATTCATTTTTCAAAATAACAAAAACATGAGATTCTTGAAATTTTAGGAAAATTTATGTACCTGCAGAAAACGAACAGGAAGGTCTCCTCTGCTCTTTGCCTCAGGGAGAACATGAAGCTCCAGAACATTTGTTAGAAAAGCCACTCTCCCTGTTTTCGAACAAGCCAGCCATGTTCCACCAGCCACCTCGTCTCTTCCCCCCAATATTTCACCATCTTCCCACCATGCCACTGGTTTTGTCGGCCTATAAAGTTCAGACACAACCTCATTTTAATGGTCAATGTTACTCATAAACATATAACAATCATATATTAGAAGAAACCAAGAACTTACCTGTTATGATATTCATCTCTGTTGAGCAAGAGAAGAAATGGGTACAGAGGGTGGGATTGCCAAATAAACACAGCAATGCACATTCTGCTGAAGAATTTTGTGGATAAAACTAATGAACACTCTCTGACACAATAGAACTCTATAATCCCAGAATCTGATACAGAAGAACAAGTGGGTTTAAACTGAAAGTACGATACAACACTAGCCTGCAGCTTGATCTGCTTTGGGAATTTGGCCTCACCAGCTATATATATATAATACGTTGCATCCTGGAACTGGGAAAATATCTTTCGGTTGTTTTTCATCTTAAAGTATGTGATGTGACTACTGACTAAGGTCTTTGCTCTGATCACTTTAGTCATTTGACTACTAGAGGAAGATCTATTCGAGTTTTAAGCAGTTCAAAGGTTCTGTATTATTCTCAAACCTTCCAAAAATATGTGGAAAATATTTCTCTTGCGACGGTTTTTTATTTAATTTTGTGATAGTTTCTAAAACAATAAAAGCCACACTTGTTATAGAGGAGGCAGAAAAGGGTGCAAAGAGTGAAACCCATGATTATGTGGTAGTTTTACGTTTCGGAAGAAATAATTGCTCTGAGTCACTTTGTCTTTCTTTGTTTTCAATCCCATGTACAATAATTTGATAAAATCTCTTCCCTTCTCGTGTTGTTTCTATATTAATTTTGCGACAATTCTTAAAAGAAAAGAAGCACTTGACAGATGGATTGAATAAATGATAAGATGGAGTGGGAGATTAGATTATTAGATGAGAATAGAAGGGTAGAAAATCAAATTTAGAAACATTCTTGAATGGCATTTTCTAAGACTACTTTCTTTGCTAGAGAAAAAGAAAAATGCTCAAAGTTAAAGAAAGGAAAGAATACTAAAGGAACCTAAGCTCACACTCTTTTTTGTGGTAATTCTAGAATTTTGCCTATAAAAGATAAAGAAAGTGTTATACTTTCTTATTGCATTAGACGCAATTTACAATTTCATAATTACAAGCTAGCGATTCAATTTCATTCATTAAAATATCAATTCTATAGTCAATAAAAAGAATAGTTTTAAAATAATTTTTAAATACCACTTCAAAATAAGTTATGAATCATAAATTCAAATATTATCTGCAAATGAAGTAGTATTTGTTATTCGGGGTATCTGCTTTCTTGTGAAGATTCATTAAATGTCTAGATGGATAAGGATATCTGACAAACCATGGTTGAATGGATATGTATTGACCTATGTTATTTAAGTGGTGGAATAGTAAAAGAATGTTGTAACTTGAAAGTACAATAATGAAATGAAATTAAATCCAAAACCATATGCGCCGTCATTCCCGATGGTGGGCGATATATATATTATTTTATTTTTTATTATTTATTCTTTTTGCTTTACAAATTCCTTCTTGGAACGTAGAAAGATATAACAAGGGGCTAATCTGCACCCCTTTTTTTATGCAATTTGAGTTTATTTTTATTCAAGAAAGTCCTTTTTTTTTCTTCTTTTTTTAGGATTCAAGAGAGTCCTTATAAATTTTATTTTTTACTCCAATACTCTTAATTGACAAATACATGTAATTTAATTGATAAAACGACTTCATTAAAGGATTAAAAAATGTAAATTAGCCGGAGAACTGTACCCACAATGTGCAGTAATAGATTGGGTAGTTTAACTGCTGTTGTAAGAAAGTCCCAACAAGAATGGCAAATGAGTATACTCTTTTTTCTTTTTTTTTAGCTACATCTAAAAACCCATTGATCTTCTTAATTTCTCTCCTTTGGCCCTAAAAAGAATTGGATTTTCGTACACTAGTAAAGTGAATACAGAAAATAGCCGCAGATTTAAAATTTTTTTTTTTTTTCCATTTCCACCGACTCTGCAGGTTGAAGTTCATAACTCTTGATAGAATAATAGTCCAATTGAATTAAAAATGCATTCAATATTTTCGTACGGAAGTAAATAAATGAAAACAGAAAATAGCAGCCGATTTAAACGTTCTTCCTTTTCCACCGACTCCACGGATTGAAGTTCATATTTTTTACTATTAGAGCAACAATTCAATGGATTAAAATCCATTCAAATCTCTCATTCTTTCTTCTGTTTTAAGTGTCCAGCCTCGTACTCTGACTAATTTTTAAAATATCGAGTAGTCTTTTCATATCATTCATCTACCATATAAATTTAGACATAAATAATTTATACACATCAAAATATGATTTTAAGGTCCATTTTACTTCCCTTTCCTTCCCAATGTGATCATTCGTGGTCTTATTAGACTCGACAAATATTCAAATCTCATTTTATTATCCACAGCTGAAGAGTCCCACGACACATTTTCCATCGAGGGCACACTTGTCAATCATGATGAAGAGGAGTAATGGTAATGGTAGGTACCAAAGCCATCCCATGTGACTATCTATGCCGAATGCTTTCTAAATTATTGTACTTTTGACTTCCATTCATCAAATTTTGCAAGCTCTTAAATAGAACCAGTATCAAAAATCTTGTAAGAGGCTCAGATTTGGAATAAGAAGTTTCTTTAATTGTTTAAATATGCCATTTATATAAATTAATTTAATGAAAACAAAAGGCTAATGTGTGGGATAAGCAGTTACATTCAATATGACGTTGATATAATAATCTACTAACAATTTATGTGGCTATATTTGGACTGGTTTTTAAAATCAGTTTTTCAATTTCTCATAAAAACATATTTTAAAACATTTTTTTCTAACATTACACATGGATCCCACTTAATCACATAAATAATATATTTTTATTATTTTTTAATTAAAATTACAATATCAAACAACTTATTAATTATATTTTGTACATTTTATAATATTATCAATCACATAGGATCCAAAACATATCATTAAACTTTCAATTCCCAATAAAAAAAATTTTGTATCCAAACATAACTTTATTTCAAAACAAAACAAAAAACACTTTCAAAATTCAATCCAAATACAATATGTTTAATATTTAAAATTCTCCTTTTAATTTTAATTTAATACAATTTTTTTATAAAAAAATGTTGACCTTAAAAAATTATTATTATTGTTATTAATATGATTAATAGTAGTGTCACGTGACATGAGTTAATGAAATGTAATATTTTAAATTAAACATACATTAGTGAAAATTTTGATGAAAAATATAAATATTTTATAAAAGTGAATATTTAATTTCGAATATCAAAATATATGAACATTCGTCAAGATGTAATCAAGTCAAGTTGAGTTGAATTTTAAGATTTTAAACTCATTTGTTTAGAGTTCAAACTAATGTTTGAATTCATCCCATCACTTATTCAAACTAAAATTTTTATTTAAGTTTGCTCATTTATTGTTTTGTGAATTTTATTATTCTTATTATTATTCATTTAGCTTATTTAGTTTCATGAATCTAGTTCAAACCATTGATTAACTCAAGTTCATATTTGTTTCTTATGTATTATATAATAAAAATTGAAAATATTTAATATTATATAAAATATATATATTTATAGTAAAAATATAAAAAATGCAACATATTATATTAAGTATATTGTTCACAAATAGATTCATTTTTGTTGGAAAACTTGTAATACACATTTAATAATTTAATGGGTTTCATAAATTACTCTATTAGAATTAATTAACCAGGCTTATTAGGATTTATTATCTATCACATATAAATAAATAAGAGTTAAGACTTTTAATCATTTTCCCCCTTAATCACGAATCTCGAGATAGATAAATCTCTTTACCTTCTCAGGCATGGCAGCCACCACCGGCAGTAGTGACAATAAACCTAAAAACATCCATTTTTCCCACCATGTAGCCTCTCACAATCTATAGTATTTTTCGGGGAAAAAAAAGAAAAGCTGAGAGGGGGAGGAAGAGAAGAAGGGGAATGGGGGCAGCAGAGGGAGGCTGAGAAAGGGGGGAAGAGAGGGGGAAGAGGGAGAAAAAAAAAAAGAAACCGAGAGGGGGAGAGAGATAAGAAGATGGGAAAGAGAAGGGGAAGGGGGCAGCAGAGAGAGAAGTGAGAAAGGAGTCATGGCAGAAGAAGGGAGATGGGAGAGAAGAAGAAGAAGAAGGGGGCGGTTTTGGGTAGGCATAGGGGGAGGCGCCGGCTGTGGGAAGAAGGAGGCGATGACTAGGGTTAGGAAAGAAAGAATGAAGAAAAAAATTAGGATTTTGGAAATAAATGGGGTATTTAATTAATTTGTTAAAACTTATTCATTTTTCCAAATAAGTACTTAGTGTTTACAAACTTTAAAATTTCTCTAAATTCATATACGAATTTACAATTTACCCTATCCATGTTTTTAAGATTTTCAAATTAGTCCCAAACCTTTCTAAAATTTTTAATTTGACCAGAAACTTCTTAAAAATTATATTTTTACCTAATTATTTTTAGGAATTCCCTTTTATACCACAGGTCTTATTGAAATTAAGTTTCAACCCATATTTTCAAAAAAATCCATTTTAGTCCCCCAAACTTTTCAAAATTACAATTTGGTCCTAAATTTTTCCAAACTCTAAAATTATATTTTCATATTCCAAAAGTGTTCCAAAACCTTTACAAAATGCCAAATATTTCCTTTAATTTTTCAAAAAGCCATTTTTTTCTTTTATATAGAATATTTATTTATTTATTTAAGACCAATTATTTAGTTTTATCTTTCAATGTTCTAATTCATTTAATATTTTCAATGTATGAAACAATGATTTAGGGAGCTAGTTTTTCCACACAACTTAGCACGCATTTATATATGCATTTGATGTGCGAGTTCTAACCTTATTCGATTATTTAAATCTTTATATTTACATGTTATATGTGCTATTTATTCTATAATTAATTGTGCACTTTCAAATTCTATTTATGGTATGTGTACAATGATTTTTATAATTGTGCATATAAATGTCTATTGCATATGTCATCAAACAACAGGGGCTTAGGCTCGATAAAATAGATACTTATATCCAATAAAAGAGAAGCTTTATCCCAATTAAATATGATTCTTTGACTCGATGACATACATTGATTATATGTGTTTACATGATATATGCAATGTCTAATTCCTTGTAAAATGTCACACTTTACTCCCACTAAGTATTTTGTATTTAAACTATGTATTATGATTTTCTAAAATCGTTTACAGGCGAATGTGATTACAATGCGGGGACGGAGGATGACCAATCATTTGAGAAAATTTCGAGCTAAGATTATTATTGTTTATGCTTAGTTTTATTTGGTTATAACTATTTTATTTTGGTAAAATTTATTTTTGTTTTAATTTATAATTTGAAATTTATTTGGGATTTTGATTCACTATTTAGAAATTTTGACTGTTTTAAATTAGGATTATTCATTTGACTTGTTGTTATATTATATTTTTTATTTTGATTATTTTTGGAAAATTTGAAATGTTACAAAAACTAATTAAGCTAAAATTGGTGTGCGAGTTCGAAATGATTGTTAAATTATCAAGCTTTTATGAAATAAAAGCCAACTAGATTTTATCTATATAATCAAATAGATTTTGATGCGACTATGAGTATGATCAATATGATAAGTGTGATTGATAAACACACTTATATATATTTCCGATGTGGGGTTAGGAGTATTACAAGTATATATTTTGCCAATCCCTTAAAGAAAAAAAAAGTGTCTTTTTGGCAAGGTATGTTGAATTTTACCTTAGCTTTAGGGATAACATTATAAAAATTCAGTCGGGAAGACAAACTAAATTAAGCTTTACTATATTATAAGAAATGTTTTTAGAAAAATTAAGGCAGAAGATAAAGTTTATATTCTTTTTAAAAAATATAAATTGGTCTGTAAGTAAAAACAATAAACCGTAAGCCTTCTGTTTTCTTCTAAACCTTCTGGAAGCTCACCTAGATTTTATTTTTTTGTCCAAATTTAAGGGAAATTTCTTAGGTTTTTGAATGTAGGTTTCCTCGAGAATCTCCCTTTTGAGAACAAAAAAAAATGTTTGTATTGGTATTAGGGGAAGTGTATCCTTTTTTTAAAAAAAAAAAAAAGAGGGGAAAAATGGACAAGAAAAGAGAATATGAGGAAACTATAGGGTATAAAAGGAAATTAATTGTAAGAGTCTAAATTGATTTTTGTAATAAGAGAATAAATTTTAATTAATATTTTCATAAATGACAAAAACACACACATTGATGTGCTATATCATCCTTTGTTTTTCTCTTTTCTTCTTTTTGCAATTCATTGCTATCGAGTTCGACTCAAGTTTGAGTTAACTTGTTAAAATATCGAATCTAATTTGAATTTAAAATTAATTAGATTGTTACTTGTCAAATTTCTCACTAGCCACATAAATCTATATATAGAGAGATAAATCAAATTTTAAATTAAAATATTTTTAAAATAATTCAAGCTCGAGTTTGATTCAAAAATTATTTTTTATTTGAACTCGAACTTGTTAAAAAAATTGACGAGTCCTAGCTCAAGTTTGAATTTTCAAACTCGATCGAGCTCGCTCAACTTTTTCCTATCCCTTCTCCTTTTATTATTATTATTATTTCTTTCTGGCAAAGGGATTCCAAAAAAACAAAGGAAAAAGAAAAAGGGAAGGGTGTCCAAAACTCCAATTACCTTTTTGAGAAATGAGCACCAATTGGCTCATTCTTTGTTTTCTCCTTTTTCATATCTACCCTCCTTCCGCATTCTTTTTTCTTTCTTTTTTTTTTTTTTCCATTTCAACAATGTAGGGAGGCAAATCGGCTGAGAGATCATCACAAATTTCAAACCACACACCAACTATTCGGTAGAAAAGAAGAAAAAAAAAACCTCATATTACCTTTCGAGAATGAGGTAGAAGACCGTTATATTTATTTTCTCATAACATTACTTGTATTTTGAAATTTCTTACATAAATTTGATTTTCATGGATTATGTGTTTAAAAATAATTTTAATATTCTAAAATCTATAATATAATGTATGTGAATACAACTTTCCGTAATGTTCAAAAGAAAAAAAATTACTGATTAAACCGCACTTTAAATAACCATATCAAATTTTGGAATTATATTTGATGAGCTTTTTGCTCTTGTGTAATGTATATTCCAAATCATGTTCACAGAAATGCATAGATAACCCTTTTTAACATTTTAAATATTTATTATATATATATATATATATATATATAAATACATTGAAAGGCAAAAATTTATTAAGCAGAAAATTAAAAAAAAAGTGACAAATTATCCCGAGGCATAGCTGGATTGGTGAAGACTAAGCAAGCATGCTTTCTTCCATCTAGCGTGAGACTCGACTCTTTGAGAAGGCAATTATTTGCCTCTTTTTGGGTTGGACATTGGTGACACTAAATAGAATTACTATTTAAATTAGTAGTAATAGCGAGGGATCGAAGTTACTATACTCAAATTATAATGATATGCAAGCCTGGAAAGTGAAAACTGAGTCTTAAAAAAAAAAAAAAACAAGACGGGAGAAATTCTCTCCTGAACTGCCCATCCCCAGCAAAGCAAACTACCACCAACCTGAAAAATCCAAACAACCCAACTAAAAGCCCTCCTGCAACAAATAGCAATCCAACCAATTGATATGAGAAAGTCCCCAAAGCAAACCAGCCAACATCATTGAACAGAACCTGCACTCAGAAATTTTAAGAATTTTAAATAAAATTCAACTCGAGTCAATTTTGAGATTTAAAGAATTATAAATTAAATAAAAAAATTTTAACTTATTCATTTCATTTCTTAATAAATTCAAGGCATTTTAAGGTATTATAAACATTAAGGCATTTTAGAAATTTCACATTATTCTTAATTGTTTTTAACTTCACTTGTAATACTCATCCTAAAGTTCAAGGTCCAAATGGGGTTACCCCTCCATTTCTACAAACGCTAAAAATAAATTGATTTAGTTTTCGAAAAAAGGATAAAAATTGAAAATCAGAAGAAAAAGTTTAAAGAACTTTTCTATATTAAGTAAAAATCATGTACAAATGCTTGTGGTAAAATTTGAAACATGGGTAAAAAGTAAATGTGCAAGTAAATTCACTAGATTTGCATTAAATAAAGAAAGAAATACATATGACCTTCTTGAATTCTTGTAAATAGAGAAGAAACTCTTTATGACTTATGAGCCCTCTTTCTGTTTGATAGTAATAATTTTACAATTTTCGTTTCCCATAATTGGCTAAAACATTTATAATTGTCTTGTCATTCTAGGTAAAAAGTTCAAGATTTATAAAAATGGCACGATCCATTTATTCTCTCATAATATATTCATCAATTTAGACTATTATTTTGCAATTTACTTAAGAAATTTAGAAATCTAAAATTAGATCTTTAGTCAAACAATTTATCAACTAAATACTTATTGTTCATAATTAAGTATTCATATTTGACTTCATTCAAAAAAATAAAAAGAACATGTGATCTTAAGAAACTTATCTCAGTATCTTTGATATAGCGAAATTAATATTGAAACATATCAATTAAGAATATGTAAATCTATCAAAATAAGAGAGTTCATGTTAGTGAAAATTTAAATAATATGTATATTTATTTCAGAAAAATAAACATTCAATTTTAAATATACATACATATATATATAATAAAATTATAAGCATTCAATACTATTTTCATATTTTCTTAGAGAGAATGTCAATGCACAAATAGTTTAGTAGAAAAGAAGTGGACTTGGGTACATATATGTAGCTTTCTTTAAGGTGATGTAGGTGCAACCATCTTTGATTTTTGTCACCCTAAGATAAAACCCAGTCTCTGTTCTCTAACGAAATTGGCTTGCACAGCTAGGAGAGCAAAAACTCTATTTGGCACACATTTCCCTTGTACATCCGAGCAATGACATAAAGAATTATAGTTTTTTTTTTACTTAATTTATTCATCTTACAAAGGAGATAAAAATGAATTTTTTACTAAAGAGTTAGAGCCAGGTCATTATTTATAATAGGGCAGTTCACTTAATTTTTATTAATTTCATTAAGAAGCCAGGTCATTATTTTCTTACTTTTTTTTTTCACAAAATATAGAGCAAAAAAATAAAGTACGGGCTCATCGTAAAATCTAAACCGCACCGATCACTGTTTGAAAAACGAGCATTGGTTACGTCATGCTCCTGACCATGGTGACGCAGAGTGCTATTTCACTTTCTTTTGCAAAGATCACTTATAGGGCGTGAAGTTGCTCTTTTTAAGTGTTAATGACTTTCAATAATTTATTTCATTAAAAAAAACACTTTCAAAAATTTATTTTGGAGTGAACTGAAAAGCAATTCTTAAATAAATTCTCAAGTAATCAAAGGGATATAGTCGAGTTGATAAATGTGAAAAGAAATCCTCTACATATTCGAATCTTATAATTTACCTGAATCTTTGATACAAAAAGATCTCTCTCCCTTATCAAAATAAATAAATTCTCAAGTTAAAACTCATCTTTCTTCTCTCTCTACTCATTTTTCCTCCTCTTCTTCTAAATAATAAAAAGAAAAAAAATCCTATATTCTTTTTCATTCTATGAATGTAATAAAACAATTCTTTCATACACAATTATATGCAATTTAGTTGTTAAAATGATTTTACTTATGATTCTAAGGTTCTGAGTCATGTAATATTCTCTACAATTATGTGCGTATTTTAAGGAAAAAACACTTATGCGATGAGCACAAAGTGATAAAAAGAAAGTTTGGTTAATTTATTAACTTTTCAAATTAGAAAAAGGTTTAAATACAAAATTGCATAAGGACAATATTGCTCTATTCTCTAAATCTTGTTTATTTAGATAAATATATGTTTTCCCATTTTATCTTTTATTTTATTATTTTATACTTCAAAAAGAGTATCTTTTCTGTTTTTTTGAAGGACAGCTGAGTTTGTACAACATTCTACGGTTTTGATAATTTTCCATGCATCATTATACAAATAAACAAAAGAAACAAAAGTTTTAAATTTTACTCAAGAACTTTTTTTTTTCTTCTCTAATCCATCTATATATAGTTATTTCAAAACTTTATAATCTTGACAAGTGTCATCGTCATATATTTTATTGTATTTTTTATATTCTTTTTTTTTAAGTCAAGTCATTCTTTTTTACCTAACAACTCTTTTTAACTAAACTCTTTTTTTTTTACTTCTCTCTCCCTATATATATATATATATATATATATTATAAAGTTTGATCTAACTATTAATTTTCATTAATGTGTCAACTACTCTCTTTGACCCTTTCTAATGAAAAATTTATCTAATTTTTTTCCACATCAATTAACTAATTCTATTAATTTATTCTTTTATATACAATATTTTTTATATTCCATAGAAAATTAGACATATTTTGAAATATGAAATTTTAATTATATACCCCATTCAAAATCTAATAGTAATTACCCAAATTTTAATTACTCAATGTAGAAAGGTTTAAATTCAACCTAAATTTGGATATAATTTTTTTAGAGAGATTGGAAAGATAATTTGATGTAATAAATTTTATACATTCCAAAAAATAATTTTTTTGAAATAATAAATTTTAATAAAATGTTCCAATCAAAATCATAATAAGAATTTAATCCAATAAAAATTATACAATAATATGAAGAGTTTGAATTCAAAATAAAGCTGGAATTTTACAAAAAATATTATAAGGTAATTTGAATGAATAAGTCTTATATATTCCATAAAAAAATAAATTTTAAAAAATAAAATATATAAATTAAATATTCCATTCAAAATCATAAGAGAAATTAACAAAAATAAGAAATATAAATTAAATACTTAATTCAAAATCGTTATAGAAATTACCCAAACAATTCATTAATTTAGAGAGTTTGAATTTTTGTAATGTATGATTCAAAACTATAATAGAAATTGCCCAATTTGATTTTTCAAAAACGAAATTTGATTGAATACATTTTATCTATGCCATAATAATTACACATATTTTGAACTATAAAATCTTAGTTAAGTACTCCATTAAAAATCATAATAGAATTATGAAAAATTTAATTAATTTTTGTAGAGAATTCTATTATACCTAAATTTAGATTTGGTTATGTATATTTTTAAAATTAAAATTTTATTTAATAAAATTTACGTATTATACAAAAAAACCATATATATTCAAAATCATAATGAAATTTATCTAGAATTTAATGTGTTAATGCAGAAAATTTGCATTCTACCTAAATTTGGAATTTTTTATTATATATAAGTCTTTTCACAAATTCATTTTTGTATGAGAAATTACAAAAAATTACATTACAAATTCATTTTGTGTCACAATGAGATTACATTATTTTTGTGCATGAAACTTCTTTTTTTAGACTTTTAAATCTTATCTTATTGTTCAGAGTGAAAGATTAATTCTCATTGAACAAGTTTTGACTCCAAAATCGATAAAATTATTTTTCAATCTTCATTAAAAAACTAATATCCACACATCGCAACAATATTAGATTGTAAGAAACTTAAATATTTATTTATTCTCTTAAGTATTAATTTCAGACTAATATATGGATTATATATTATAATTTTAATATTAAAATTATATGTCAAGTATAAATATTTAATAGAGTACTTAACCTCTTGAAAATAAAATTTTAGTTAAGTACTCCAAACCTCTTAAAAATAAATGTGTAATCATCACATGAGTCAATAACTATTAAAAATTAGTTATTATATTTGTACGTGAAATTTAATTTTGAGAAATTGATATTGATTCATAGTTCTCATTTGTCCTAATAAAATGTTGATTCTTGTTTGAAATTTTTTATTCCAAAACCAAAGAAAAAAAGGTTCAATATTCATTAAAAAACAACTTTCATGCATTGTACGAGTATTAGATTAAATTAAAAGGGAGATAAATCAAATTTTTCTCACGATTATTTTTTTATAATTATTATATAGATTATATATTATAATTTTAAAGAAAAATTTCTCATTGCTTCAAAACTAGATTAAATGAGAAATGATTCATTTTTTTCATAATAGTTTTATATATAATATATATTACTCTATCCATCCAAAATTATATGTTTACAGTTTTATTTTATAATGTCAATAATTGAATGTCCACTTTCTTAAATAAATATATTTGTCATCTAAATTATATACATCCCACTAATTTATAATCTCACACTACTCAAATTAATAATAAGGATAATGTAGTAATTTTATTAAAACTTTAAACATTTTTTAAATTTTAGATTAAGACAAACATGAGCATTCAAATTTGGACGGATAAAGTGTTATTTTATTCTAAAAACTATATAATTTTAAATATATGTTAATTATATATATGTAAGACTTTATTTATGTTCAAACCCCCTAAAAATCAAGTTTTTGTGCATTGCATGGGTGAATAACTATATACAAATTAACTATCATATTTGGAAATTAAGATTTATTTTTATTACTCAAAATGAAAAGTTGTTAATAAAATGGAAGTTGCTTTTATTCAATTTCTTGTTTCAATAAGGCAAATTGTTCGTATTCACCTTAAAATTTACGAATTATTCTTTCAATATACTTCAGTAACTAAAAGATAATAAAATGATATTATATAGTGAACAACAAATAAATGAATATACAATATATTAAAAATTAGATTAATGTACAAATAGTTTAGTAAAATAATAAAAATATATTAAGATATGTGTATCTTGTATTGAGGTTATATCGATATAGCAATTTCTGATCGTGTCATGTGAGGTAACGCTAACTCTTTCAAAATGCGTTTTTATCTAACTCAATTATTTATATATAGTGCAATTTTTGAAAAAATATATAGTGATGTGAGAAATTATTATGTGGACCTAATTTTTATGGAACACAAAATTTTAAAAGTTACACTATTTTAAAATGTACAATATATAATATATTTGATACTACAATTCTTCAACTTCAATACTAGGGTGTGTAAAAGTGATTTTCACTTATAATCTTGGTAGTCATATAGTTTCTTCTTTATATATTATATATATAGAATATACTCACCTAAATGTGCCTAACACACTCATAGGCATCACATAGATATCATTACAGTCTTACAGTCTATACACACTTCCATAGTTTTTGTATGAACAAAAATATATCTATTCATAACCTCTTTATAATATACAGGTAAATTACTATATAATATACAGGTAGATTATAGAGTACACTCATAGGAGTATTTTCTTTATAGAGGAATTACAACCCTTCTAATTTTTGTTTTAAAAAACTAGGTTAAACATTTAGCCCTTTTATGGAAAAAAAACAATGTAAAATTTTAGTAATATAATTTTCCCTTTACCTAAAAGGGGAAAAAAATAAGCAATCTTAACAATGAGAATCACCTGTTTCTTTTGTACCAAATTAATCATAATACTTTGCTGTTTCAAGGCAAAGTACAACTACTTTTTCCTCGTTTATTTTATTTTTCTCATAAAGTAATTTAATTAGTTTATTGGTAATAAATTGGTAAGACATAATAATGATTTATCAGTTACTAAATTTAATTATACTTTGTAAGATTTAGAAATTACAATGTTGAAAATATGTATTAGAATGAGACACAAGAATTAAAGAAGTATCAAAATTTTATATATATATATATATATATATAAACTAAAATGGCTAAAATAACCTTAAGCATTAAGATTAACATCGTATTAGTTTATATTATATATATATATATATATTTTTATAATTCGCTTTCTCTATTATCTTTCTTCATTGTATTTAGTTTAACATTGAATAAAGACAATAAAAATAAAGGCAATAATTAGGCTATTATTTACTTGATTGATATTGACATTTAATAAAATAAAAAAAGGTTGAAAACCATTTTTGAACTTAAGTGGAATCAAGGGCCGTAGTAATAGTGAAATACTAAGTAGTGAACTAAGGCCATGTTATGAGTTGCTTTTTAAAATAATAAAAAAATAGTTTTTAACCCTTTTTTTAAAATCTAAAACTTGTCTCAATTAAATTTTTTACTATTATTTTTATCTCTAATTTTTTTTTAAAAAAAATTTATTGATAAAACTTTTCAAAAGTATAAAAAGATTAAAATATTACTTTTAACTTTATAAATTACCTTCGTCTTCTTTCTCTCTTTCCCCCTTTCTTCTCCATCTTCTTCCTACAACTTCCTCCTCTTGTTGCCCTTTTTTTCTTCCCCCCCCCCCCACAATGGAGTTTTACTCTTGGTCTAGAGCTATTTTCTCTAGTTAGTTTTTTTTTTCTCTCCCACCCTATTTTGTATAAAAACATTGAAGATTTTATATTTTGGATTAAAATCTGGAACTTTTGTTCACCATCTTTGATTTATTTTACATGATTTAACTCAAATCTTTATTGATACGATTCCTTTTTTTTAAAGATTTTATTTCTATTCAAACTAGATCTTGGACCTCGTTTGAATTTGCTTATACGAATCAAAGTGAAATTAAATTTTGATTGTTATGACGTTGATAATTGTAAAAAAAGTAATGAGGAAGAATTAAAATCGTATTTAATTTGTTTATTTGTATTATATTTTAATTACATAGTTTTTAGAAGGTGGTTATTTTTTGTTATCATAGATGATAAGGTTTTGCTCTTTTATCTCTCTATGCAATTTATTTTTTCTTTTAATGGAGTTTACATTATCTATAATTTTGAAAACACTTAATATTTAGATTAGATTTTGAAAATATTTTTTATTTTATTTTAAAATGAAGTTATATTTGAATAAGAAATTTTTTATTGGGAATTGAAAATTGATTGATATATTTTGGATTCCATATTATTGATAATATTATAAAATGTATAAAATATAATTAATAAATTATTTTCAATTAATAAAAAAGTATTATTTATATGATTGAGTAAGATTCATGAGTTAAAAAATATTTTTATACAGAATATAAAAAATATTTTGAATGCTAAATCAAATATACCATCATCGGTTTAAAAATGCCAGAGAGAAATAGACCCTAAAACTAGTCATCACACCGCTATATTATGAATGTGGTGCCGTTCGAAATTCCCATGTGAACAAAAATGGTCGGAAATTTTGCCGAAGTAGTAAAGCGGTAGGGCAAGTTCGGGCCCCAAATTAACCAATCAGAAACCCTTCCATAGCCAATTAAGTTTGACCCACGACTCAAAAAAGCGCGTAGGCGGCTACTACAACAATCCTCAACAACCAAACAAAAGTTCCCCACAAAACGACAACGTAAAGAAACGCCCTCTGGGCTCTGGCCTCTGTGGCCACTCTCATATCTGCTCCCATTCCCCTCGTGTTATTCCCACGTACGAGAAGAAAAAAAAGAAATTTCAAAAAATAAAATATTTAACCTCTTCTCTCCTAATAAATATATATAAAAATATAAAATAGAAAATCCCCCTCTCTCTCCCCCCAATTTCTCTCTCTAAAATTGGGAATGGGTAAGGCAGCAACAAGAGCAATAACAGCGAAAAGGAAAACTTCAGCGAACACCACGGCAGCGGCGGCGTCGTCTGCGGCGGCAGAGGTAGTTAGGATGAAGAGGAGGAAGAAGAAAGGAAGACCTTCTTTAGCAGATCTCCAGAAACGGGAGCGCAAAACCCTAACCTCTGCTTCGAATTCCAATTCCACCCCTTCACGGCGATCCACTCGCCGGAACCCTAGTAATTATAATTCTGGGTCGTCGGAATTCGTCAACGATGAATATGATGATGACGATGATGAAAGAAAGGAGAAGAAAGTTAAGCTCGTTGTTCGCTTGCCTCAATCCAGCCAACCGCATTTGCAAAATTCTTCTTCTCAAAACTCGGGTTCGGGTTCTGATTCCGAAGCCGAGGAGCCCGAGGATCAAGAAGCTGCACTCAAGAAACGGAAGATCAATGCCGTTGATCGTAGATCTAACGACGTCGTTGTCGATCAGGTACCGAATTTCAAAAAATTCGAGGCCTCTTAACCTCTTTCTCAGTATAATTTTCGGGAGGAGGAAGGCAGGGTGAGTGAGGAGGATGGCTGAAGAGGCAAGTTTTAGTTTGCAAAATTTTGAAAAATTTAAAGTCAAATGCATTTCTATTTTTGGAAAATTTGAAACAGCGGCGTTCATGAAAGGTTCTTGAATTTTTCGGTTTCCGTTTGATTTAAATGTTGTGGGATTTCGCGCGAAACATTCCTTTCTTTTTCTGTTTTCATAACTAATTTTTCTTCTGTGGACTTTTTTAGGATCTGAACTCTGGGCCAAGTGCATGCGTTTTGACTCAGTCAAGCTTTACAAATCTGCTATATAGTATTTAGTAACGTTGTGAAAATTTTTGGGGTTTTGCTTTACTGCTTTATTTTTTCCTTTACTATTAATATTTTATTCTGTATCGAGGGTGTATGTAATCGGTCTTTATTTATGTAGATCACCCTCCAAAAGATATTTTCACAGCGCCCAGTTTTTTGAGAAAAAAAAGGAGTCGTGATTTGTCTTTTCTTTCATGATAAACAATAAGGGTAGCAGGAGGAGCAGTGTATTTTTCATCACCTTGTACTTCTTTTTTTTTTTTTGATAAGTTTCATCACCTTGTACTTGCTGTGGGTTTTAGTTGCTACTTCCTTTTCGGTTTTTAGAGGATAAATCTTTGGAACCCATTCGCTAAATTCATTCTATTATTGTGGTACTAACTGCTTGTGGTCGAATTAATTTTCAGGGGGAAAAGGGTTCGAAAGCGATGGACACCCTACAAGGTTCGTTCCAGTCAAAGCTTTTTCATTCTTTAGAAAGAACGGGGTGAAACAGTTATTTGAGAAATTCCCAGCCATTGATGTTGTTTTTTAATCTAATTCTAGTCATTGAATTTGTGGATAGGGTCACTCTTGGAGTCTGGACCCACAACACCTTTGCCAGACAAAAAGTTGTTGGTGTTCATTCTTGACAGACTTCAAAAGTATGTAGCATTTTTTTTTGCCTTTTAGCTACTTGGATATTCGTTTCTATGTGGTACTGTTCAGTTTTTGCTTTTGATGCTAAGCTTACTATCATTTCTTGAATAATGCAGGAAGGACACTTACGGAGTTTTCTCAGAGCCTGTAGATCCTAATGAGGTATTTGTTGGAATGACATATTCATAGTTAAGTGGGTCTGCACCTACATCCCCCATATTTATGTTTAAATAATTTCTGTGCAGCTTCCCGATTATCTTGAGATCATTGAACACCCAATGGATTTTGGGACTGTGAGGAAGAAACTTGATGGTGGAAACTATTTGAGCTTGGAAGAATTAGAGGTAGGTTTTTGATTGTTTTTCTCAGACTTCATAGCATCAGTGTTATAGTATTTTTTTTCTTTCCATACCTGAAAATTGGATTCAGAATTAATTAGCAATCTAGCACCATGATGTTTTCTATGTCTGTTGAGGATCATTTTCTTAAGAGTCTTTGCCAATTCATATACCTAGAGACAGGATTGTCAAACTTATATGATACTTTTCTTTAGCCATGATTAGATTTTATGTTGTTGTCTGTCACTTGTACTGTCCGAAGTTTCATTCTACCATGTTGGATGAGAATCTTGGGATCTGTATATGTCCTTTATCTCGTTTTCTTATTCTTTTTCCCCCCTGGTTGATATTTACTCTCCATTTCTGTGGAAGCAGAGGTTTTGAGGGAATAATGTAATTAGTGAAGTAGGAAAATATGAGAAATGCCTGCTTCTATAGTAGTGCTTTGCCTCTACAACCATTCCCATCCACTTTTGTTTTACATTTCTTAGCATGGCTCCTTGATTTGTTTTGCATTATTATAAGCTTTTGTGAATTACTTTATTTTGTGCCTGTTGCATGGTTCATTTTGGTCATGCAAGCACTTATTTTTATGCTTATGATTAAAAAAGAAAAAGTATTTATTTGT
The DNA here is from genome assembly GCA_019593545.1 of Apocynum venetum. NCBI lineage: Eukaryota > Viridiplantae > Streptophyta > Magnoliopsida > Gentianales > Apocynaceae > Apocynum > Apocynum venetum. The sequence continues at coordinate 6,273,716 of SRSM01000124.1, read as the reverse complement.
GGTCCTTTTTGTTGACATTCCTTTTACTACGACACTCTTAATTTGTCCATCTGATGAAGAAATCTACGCTTTTCTATCTACATACTCGCACAGATAGAACCTTTGTCTTGTTTGGCTTTGCTAATGATTGTGATCGGGGATATTTTATTTTCTCTGATTCCTTTAAGTTGGCATGCTAGACTTTGTATTTTTTTCCCTATACAATGGAACTCAGTGAAGAGAAACTGGGCTGAAGTGGGCTGGAAGTGGCTGTGGTATGAAAGATCAATTGAAATTATCTTCAATTTTTTCTGTAGATTATCCTGGAGATTTTTGTCTCCACGTCATTAGATATCTGCAGCATAACTCTGATTGAAACTAGTAATGACCTGTTGGGATCCATGGATAACTTTTGCTCTTATGGTCTTTTAAGGGGCAGGAATTACAACAGTCTCCTTCATTTAGGTTCTAGAATGTTATTTTCCAATTTATTGGATTGTTTTAACTATTTTTAGCGCATTTTTGGAGAATTCTTAATTATCTAGTGCATTTCTTGTTACAGTTTGAATTGTTTATTTCAGTTTGCAATCCCTTTTTTTTGTTTGGATCCGTATTTTAATCATTATTAAACATTTATGCAGGCTGATATATATTTGATATGTTCAAATGCAATGCAGTACAATGCGCCTGACACTGTTTACTTTCGGCAGGTATTGCCAAGTCTTAGAATAATCCGTTAGTTATTTATCTTGCTTATTCTTTGTTATATCATTATAACTTGGGGCATCATAGGCACGGTCTATACAAGAACTGGCAAAACGAGACTTTGAGAATTTGAGGCATGAAGGTGATAATGGTGAACCACAACCGAAGGTTGTACGAAGAGGCAGGCCTCCAAGCAAGAATGTGCAAAAGCCTATTGAGAATTCACCTGCTGACCTTGTTGCTCGCGAGCTTTCCTCGGGTGCAACTCTTGCTAGTGGTGAAGATAGAGGAAATGGCTCTAATGCTTACAATCTAAGAAAGGGACCTGCATCCCTTAGATTTCGCTCCAATGATGGATTTGCAACACCCTTTCGTCCAAGAAATGGTGAAAATTATTCTGAGTGGTTGGTCGATTGGAACAGTGAGTTTCCAGGTATTGAACTTGTGCATAGCTCTGTTTATCCCTTACACTCTACATAGTATCAGATGCTAATATGGTCTCCTGTTCTGTTTCATAGCTTCTATTCTAAAGGCAGACATGAAATATGGAAAGAAACATTTTTCAATGATAGATGAGAACAGACGTGATACGTACAAGCAGTTCCATCCTTCTGCATCTGGCAGTGGATTATCATATTTACCTAATGCATATGGAGATATGAAGCGGTTAATGCCGGTTTGTATTTTGAGACTTCTGTCATATTTTATAATTTAATTTCTTTGTGAAGGAACTGAGAACTGCATTACTTATCCTTCAACTATCTCCCTCTGTTTTCTTCTTGTTCCATTTCCTTGAATTATCGTTTCACTAACTGGCCAGGATGACAAACAGCTGGTACTATTCATTGCATGGTGTCTAGTGTCTCCGATTGTGGAATAGTTCCCATATCTAATCTTACTCTTTTAATGAGCCTAAATTGCTCTTCTGTGATACTGATGCAGGTTGGTCTGCATATTGAGTCTCATGGCTATGCACGGAGCCTTGCAAGATATGCTGCAAATCTTGGGCCTGTTGCATGGAAAATTGCCTCTCAGAAACTGAGGTTCGTTCTCCCAGATGGAATGGCTTTTGGCCCTGGGTGGGTTGGAGAAAAAGAAGCACCAGCTCATTCATTATCCACTTTTGCTGAAAAGCAGAGATCAATGAATGGCATGTCAGGTGATCATGATTCAAGCAGACTGGTAGCTCCCTCTTCTTCTGGGGTAAACTCTGCCATGATGTGCCGACCATCTGAAGAAATGATCGAAGCTGTTAGGAGATTGAACAGCCAAAGTGAGTCAGCTGAGCAGGGTGGTTCACCATGGAACACGTCAGGAACCTCCTTCCCGGCTCAGCAGAAACCTGTGTTTCACACTAACAGGAATGGTTTTAATGCAATGTTTGGTTATGATGTGTCATCTCAAATGGGGATGTCTAGATTAGCGACATCATCTGGACAACCTGCTATCTTATCCACAAAGGACGGTTCACCTGTGCCCTCGTTCCATGCCAATTCAGAAGAAATCAGGTCGCAACAAAATTGGGGTGCATCTCCTCCCAATTCACATGTAGAACCTGATGTGGGAGGTACTAAAAAACCTTCATACATGGTATTATCATCTCAACAAAGGCAACCTCTGGTTATTCCGCCCGACCTCAATGTCCGAGTCCAGACATCAGGTTCGCCTAGTAGTTCCAGTTTACAGATTGGTTCACCTCAGCAGCCAGACTTAGCCTTACAGCTTTGAACATAAACTATTAATTAGTCATTTTTGAAGGTTGCATATCCTTTTGGCCTTTGAGCCGAATGCGACCTCTGGGCGTAGTAACTTCCAGATAGGCCTTTCTTCAGGTTGTTAAGGTGGTGAGTATAGAAAAAGAACAACTTGTACAGATCATGTATTCAACTCAACATTGTAGGTCAAATCTAGACAAGAATTTATTGTACTCCAAAATTGGAAACTCTGATTTAGTGAATTGAAGAAGAATATTTAGCTTTTATTAATAATACTGTAAGGATTAAAATTCCCTGCTTGGCAGTCTGCCTGGTTCAGAATGAGTTCGTGTAATTTGTAGAACGTCTTTTCTTTTTTCCCTTTTTCCTTTTCTCTTATTTTCCCTAAGCATTCGTGAACCGAATTTCTTGAGAAAATTTATATCTCTGATACTATTGCCTCCATATGCATCGCCATGAGAGATTTTTATAGTGAAGTAGACATAGAGTAGGGGAAATGTTTAAATTTAGACTATTTTAAGATAGATAATTTTGAACGGTCGATGAAAACAGAAAGAGTACGCGATTAATTTGGTCAAGGCAATCATTGGAGTGCTATTATTGTTATTGTTCTTCTTCTTGTTGCTCCCTTCGATTTTATATAATATGATCTTATTCTTAATTATGAGATGCATTTTATAAAAAAATTATATTTTATTCTTCTCAAAATAAATTTTATTTTCAAGACATAAGAATTAATGACATTTCTTTTTATCTTTCTTATTTATAATATAAAATAAATAAATGTATTATTAAAATTAAAATATTTTATTAATTTGTGTGAAATTAATTCTAATATCTTATAATAAGGAACAAATGAATAATAATAATTATTATTATTATGGTTTGATTGTCTTTTAGTAATCAATTATTTTATTTTGATGAGGGTCTTTTAAATCACATCGTCTAAAATTAAGTGTCAATTATTGTTTGAAGTAACTGATTTATGTTTTAAATCCAAAGATATCATGCTCCTAGTCGAGGAACACATTTCCGTATATCCTCTTAGCCTTTAGCACAATTATATTGCGTCTTTAATATGCTAATAGTTATTCTTTTAAAAAATATTTTATGTAAAATTTCGTTAATAATTTTTTTAATTTAAAATATTTATATTGATAATTCATTAGATCAATATAAAAAATAATATAATAATCTAATTAAAATCAATAATATTTTTTAATTTTTAATTAAATTAAAAATTATATATTTAATTCTAAACGAAAGAAGTATAATTTATAAAATCTTTTATAAATATTTTTTTGCTTTATAAAATTAATAAACTAAGTTTTATTATACTTTTCTGATTTTATCCTTATCTCTATTTCTTTATCATCCTACACATTTATTTTGACTTTGGTCTCCCATTGCCCATTGGAACGTGCTAGCAAATGTATAATAAGTACTAAGCTACGTGCAACCCAGTTATGCACCGCTATCACAATATAATCACCAAAGTCAAGTAGTCTCTTCGAAGTCTTGCCCACCCCAGAAGGTGGTAAGTAGAAGAAGGCGTCAATCCCATTATTCTACTTTCTTTTTTTTTTAAAAAAAAAACTTTACAAATGGAGATAATTTTTTACTTAATACAAATTAAAAATATATTATTTTTATCATATTATTCATGTTATTAATCTGATTAAATATAAAAATATTAATATATAAATCTATCCAATTTTAAAATTTATTTTTTAAAAAATAAAATAAAAATTAAATTTTGAAATGTAATATTGAATTCTACACAAGATGGAGTAGCTGAAAGATGAGGTAGACTAGCAAATAGTAAAGCAAAGCAACATTCACTTTCACTCCCTTACCAAATTGAATTAAATTAGATCATTCCCAAATCCTTTCAAAATCATAATATACTCAAATCCATACAAATCATTGATTCACATAATTCCCAATTCTTAATCCTTTCCATAGTAATATGTATATAGTCATCCCCCTTCGCTGCCACAATTCCATCCTACTATGGCCCGGAAAGTCCGCACCACCTTCATATACGTAGTCGCCTTCATCTTCTTCTTCGCCTTTCTCTATCACCATTACCTTCATCGTCCACCTATTTCTCTCCCCGCCATTGCCGCTGCCTCCTTCCTCTCCGATCATCATCACCGTAATCATCTCCTCCGCCTTCTTTCTCCTCCTGAGCCAACCGAATTCAAAGCTATCCATGAAAATCTCCCTTCCCATGAAATCCCACCTCGGGCGGCTCCTCTCGTGACCCCTTCCGTGTCTCTATCCACCGTTTCCATTCTCCTGCCTGCTTGGGAAGTCCTCGTTATCGTCTCCTCCGATGACACCCCGCGGGCCATATCCTCAGGTGCTAATAATTATGTCTGTCTCTATCCCAACAAGGATGTCTCTCCGGCGACCTTCGCTGGCTATCTCCGCTTTCCTGATCGGGCCACTTTCAAGTGCCTTCTCCCGACCAGGAGTCGCCGGAGAATGCCATTTATTCAACCGCTGCTGACGGAAACTCCATCCAATCCGCCCGAGAGGAATTCACCTCCTCCGGAGCTGCTGCGCTGGACTTACGTCGTGTACGATTCTCTGACCACCGAGAACGACGTCATCCTTTTCCTCAAGGGACTCAATAATCGTCAGGGATTTAACCGGGATCCATCGGAATTCAATTGCCTCTTCTTCCGGGGCAATGACGTGGATAACGGCGTTAGAACAACCGTTACGCATTCAATGCAGGAAGTATTCCGATGCCAACGTCCGAACTTCACGGTCGTTCAGTCCTCTGGCGGGGAAGAAGAAAAGGAGGCAATCAAAGTTACCCTCGAAATCGTCCAAGAAGACAAACGGGTGGTCCCCACGATAGCGTATTACAATCCTCCGCTTAAGTTGCCCGATAACAACGGGAAATCACTATTGTGCGCATGCACCATGGTGTACAATGTTGCCAAGGTCCTGAAAGAGTGGGTTTATTACCATTCCAAAATTGGGATTGAAAAATTCATCCTATACGATAATGGCAGCGATGATAATCTCGAAGAAGCTGTTGAAGAACTCAACGACGAAGGTTTTGATGTGAAAATTTATCTCTGGGTATGGCAGAAGACTCAAGAAGCTGGATTTTCACATGCTTCAGTGTATGCCAGGGATTCTTGTTCTTGGATGGCTTACATAGATGTGGATGAGTTCATTTTTTCTCCATCATGGTTGGCTTCTCCAAACCCATCAAAATCCATGTTGCATTCGTTGTTACAGAAGCCAGGGGAACAAAATCCTCAACCATTAGGCCAGATTAGCATCGGTTGTCACGAATTCGGGCCGTCAAATCAGACGGTTCATCCGGTGATGGGAGTGACACAGGGATACAATTGTAGGAGACGCTTCGAGAATCGGCATAAGTCAATTGTTTTATTGGAGGGTATTGATGATTCTTTGGTTAATGTTATCCATCATTTTTATGTAAAACCTGGGTACAGGACTAATAAGCTGAACATTCACAATATGGTTGTGAATCATTATAAATTTCAAGCTTGGCCGGTGTTTAAGGCCAAGTTTAGGAGACGTGTTTCGGCTTACGTGGTGGATTGGACGCAGCAAGTGAATATTCGGTCGAATGATCGGACACCCGGTTTAGGGTTTTCGGCTGTTGAACCTAAAGGTTGGGCTCTTAAGTTCTGTGAAGTTGTTGATAATGGGATGAAGGAGCTCACGCAAAAATGGTTTGCTCTTCAATCTCCATCTGGGTACAAAATGGCCTGGCAAAGATGATTGATGAGGATGATCCATGTTGTGATATACTATCTACTTTAGAGTAGAATTTCTCACAGTTCCTATCCATGTTGTTAGGAGTAATTTTTGGGAAGTTTTGTTTCAAACATTCTTGATTCTTTTGTTATTGCTATGAATTTTTTGTGCAATATATGAATTATTAGGATGTAGAGGAGTTGATTGAGTGAAGAGATGGAATGGTACAAGTAGTGAACTTATAGAGGGAAGGAATATACATCTATAGAAGCCAGAAGCTAGCGGTGGGCGCAGAGAATTTTCCTTGTTTGCAGAAGAAGTTTTCTACTGACTGTATGTATGAAAAAAGAAAAGATTAATTATTTGAATGCTTCACATCCGGTGAAGTTGTCCTCTTTTTGTGTTATTGTCTTCATTCTTGAACTGAGGCCATAAGGTCAAGCTTTTTCAATCATTTCTTTTGTAGAACAATTCATAATTTTTATTAATATAATTAGTGATGACCCTATTAAATTAAAGAGATTATATGAGTGAAAATACTTTAACTGTTTTCTTTGATTATCTTGCACCCCAACTATTATCCGGTTGACTACATATTGAATAAGTAGCTTGGGATTTTAGTTGTTTTACTTTTTTACTCATTTGAACCATGTTTGGCCAATTACCTAACTAACGTGCGATCTTTAAGTTTGTTCTGTGAAATTTTTAGTTTGGTATGGACTTCTTTTATCGTTATTTCCTTTGCTTGATCAATATTCAATGGTTCTCATGTACTTCTTGATCTTAGGCTACTAGTTGTTTGGTTAAGACTAGCATTAAGGAATTTCTTGCATTCAATAATATGTTTTTCTTTTAAAAGGGAAAAAAATGAAAAAGGAAATGCGTGCCTGCTTTACTAAACTACACTCACTGGCACACACGCACAAGACATTCTTCTTCTGGTTGATACTGAGAAAAGAATAATTCTGCTGCTTTACTGTCGTATCCTAATTGGTTTTCATGGTTTCATTATTGTGCCAACTAATTAAAACTAATTGACTATAACAATCAAATTTAAGTTTACTGTATTGGGTTTGTTTTTTGGATAAATAAGTTTAATTTCCTGTTAAACAAAGAAGGATTTGACATTCCAGAATAGAAGAATCACCCACTGGAAATAATTCAATTTATTTATTTGTCTTCAAGATTTGACTTCACCGTCACATTATTCCATGGACGTCAATTTTATAGTTCAGTTTAACGGGTCCTAATAATTATGTTTCTTGTATATGCATATAAACCTGTTTTTTTTCCCTTACATATATATATATATATATATATAATGACACATCATATATAAAATTATAAATAAAAAATATTATCGATAATTAAAGAAATGCATAAACTATAATTACGTTATGACATTTCAAACTCTACAAAATTAACAAAAGAGCAAATATCATTTATAAATAGACTAAATTTCATTTATAAATCTTCTCAATATTATTAATTTTCTCTTTGTCACTCCTAAAAAATCAAATTAGTAAGTTAAAGTCTAACTAAACATCCTAATCCCTAGATCCTTGTATTTTTTTTTGAATTAATTATTGATTTTTTTTCGAGGCATCTTGATAATCAATTAAGAAGGATAAAATAAAAAAGTAGTGAATGTTACTTTTGATTTCATAACCTTCTATGGAAATCTCAAATATCGACAAATAATAATAATAATAATAATAATAATAATAAGTGGGAATATCAAGTTAACGTCTGAAAAATTAATTAAGAGGGAAAACAGTTTTTTTTTACTTAATTTATACTAGTAATTAGAAATTAAATATTTTGTTCATTATAAATAATCAGAAATTCAATCGTTAAAGGAATAAATGTATGATTAGCACATGCATGGAAGTCTATGAGGATGAATTAAAATTAACTCTAAAATATAAGGCGGGCAGAGAAGCAAGTGATATATCCAATAAAATCATACAGTGTGAATTTTTCTCTTCTTTTTTGGAAGGGGGAAGAAAGAAAAAAAGAAAATAGCGCGAGAAATGGCTTTACAGCTAACGAGCCGCCGCACTTTAGTGATCAGATCAGATGAGAGAATAAGAATATTTGGTTCTTGAATTTCACACAAAGTTAATATTATTCCAATTCCAATATCACATTTGCCCAACAGATCATTCTATCCTTTAATTGCTTCAAAAGTTATCCCACATGCAACTTACACTAAAAAGACAAATTATGGGTAGTATGTGTAAAAGAGTTGTAAAATACTCTTGCATGGTTGATGGCCCTTGCTTCAATGCACAAATCTCTTCCACCAAATGACAATCCCTGAAAACATCTCCAAATCCTTCTAGACTTGATGAGAGTTCTAAGTAATTGATGTATTCACAGAATTCAGTAGCCATGAGAACAATCTTCATGAAACAATAAATATAACAAATAAATCAACACAGATAGATCAAGGACGTATACAATCAACTTGATCTGGAAAAAAAAAAACCTCCAGAAATTAATTCCATAATCAACAGGCAACGATGCAACCAGATTCAACAACGGAATCAATCACAATCAATTACAGTTGCAAACGCTACCAGAATGAGAGGATATATACCAAATTTGAAATTTCTTTGAATTATATTAGTTAGAAATTCTTAGCGAATGTGAATTTTGTGAATCCTATATGTTAAAATATCGTAATACATACTATAGAATTTATATATTATCAGTTAAAATTTAATGATAAACTCTACAATTTATAACTTCGATAAAAAAAAAAATCCAATATTGAAATAGGAGCAATCATTCAATTTATTTTTGTTGTATATGAAAACATTTGGTATAATCTGAACGATCGTTTCTCAAAAAAAAAAAAGAAATGCAATATCTGTCTTACATTTTTGAAATTCTTAAAATGAAAAAAGCGAGGATCTTATCTAATTTCCATGGATAGTCCAAACAAAACCAGATAGTCCACTTCTAACATATAGCCCAATACGTTGTGCTTATACCCTGTAATATGTAGCCCAACAGCCAGCCAGCTAATTTCCATGGATAGTCCAAACAAAACCTAAGCATGAACCTGAGTTTATTACGTAAGTTACTATACAAATAGTAGCATGGGCTTCGAGTCTGAATACTGCAACAACATAGAAATAGTTTTAGTTGGAGAATTATGAAGTGAAGTGAGATGTCAAAGACGCAAGTTTTGGATGGCTTTAAACACAACCCTAAATGTGTGAAATAATAAGGTCATTGACTCGTTATTTTCTAGCAATTAAGCTAATAAGCATTGCATTGTTACTATTATTGAGAAAGAAATGTTAGATTTACAATAGAGAAAGAAATGTAGTTCTAAAAGATACTATTATTGAAAATACTAAGCAGTTACGATGTGAATGCGAGGGTTTACTCGTGGCCAATGGGCAATTGAAATTCCCATGTGCCCTATGACCGAGGAAACTACCACACACTCATTATTTGCTCATGTTTCCTAAGTATTTCTTTCTTCTGTCATTGTTTTCCCCAATTTCTTACCTGTATTTTGTCCCCTATCTTTACGCATTGATATGTGCGTGTTTGTATATAGCCTCATTTCAATCATCGTTCATATTTCTACATATTTCAATTTAGGACGTACATTTATTATTATATTTTTATTATTAATGAATGATTTTGATAAATTATTAAAAAATTAATAAATAATGTATATTTTAAAAATAATTAATATTTATGCAGTAACTATTAGAGTAATTCATCAAATGATAATACTTGTTACAAGTTTCATTAATAAATAAGCAATATAGGGTACTAAAATATTAGTTTACAAACAAAATAGAAGTTTAATTGGCAAAACACTTGCTCCAATTGAGCTTGCCTACATATCATTTTGACATGATCAAGTCATTGGTAGTTCAATTTTTATTATAAAGTGAAATGTTTTGATCTAATTCATATATCTTTCTCTTTTTTTTTCTTCTTCACATATAAAAATAATAATAATAAAAAATAAATAGATGTACTAGAAGTTGAACTATTTCCTTCTTTCACATGGGAACTAAAACATTATTAACAAAACAACATGTGGTGGGACTTGACAAAAAGATCAAAGATGTTGACCTCCTTTACATTCCGGTGTGCCCACAGCCACAGCTACAATAGTATGCTGGCAAGAAAAAGAAAAAAAAAAAAGAGGCACAGAATTTGCATGTCTCCATTGTTGCTTAAATTTGATGCTATGCTTTCTATTCATGGGCTTTTGACTTATTAAAGCCAAATAAATACTCGTTTCTATATCAATATATGCCCCATTAGTCATTTTAAAGTTACTTATGAGTTTAGAGATGTCGGTGTAAATAAATTTATTTATTTTTTCTCTTTCAGAATTAAATACTATTTAGAATTCAATGTTTACTTTAAAAAATAACTATATTTGAATTAAATTTTTAAAAATGGGGCATTCCCTTTAGGACAATAAGATTCATATTTCTATTTTAGTAATATTTTATTGACACTATATAATAACGTCTACATTTATTTACTACTCATAATTATACTTCAAACTGAATATCCCATCCAATTGGATTGTCTTTGTTTTGCTATTTTTTTCAATTGTCAAAGCGGGAAAAGGATCAGCTAAAGCAGTTGCTCAGTGATTGCTGGGCAATCAGAAAACCCAGAGTCCCACACCCAAAAAAAAAGGTAGAAAAATGTAAAAGAATTTTACAATTATTCTTTTGATATATTGGGAAACAGAACAATACAAATTGTACTCGAAACTTATTTCTTTGATCATTTATTTATTTTATTTTTTTTTTTGGTTAAGTAAGTTGTGACGCATTCATATCAATTAGTCCATTTAAAGTTGTTCACCTTTAGGCTTTAACTACTTTTTGGTATTAAGATTATTCTCCTTAAACATTTCTTATTTCTTACCCATTTTTAAATCGGATAAGATCCGTTAAGGAATCCATGAACACTGCTTTTTACGTCGGACACTGAGACCCCACAAAGCCACGGAACGAAACGGAACGGGAAATAGTAAACAAATGACAGCACGTGAACGCGCTTTCTCAACCGCTCGAAATCTAACGTTACATTTTGTCGCAACTATTGTCCGTAAACAATTGCACCAGAAATTCATAGGAGATTGAATGTTTATCATTTTTTTTAATTTTTTTTTAATCAATCAAAATTTAATACTCTTTGGATCTCAAAATATAAACGTCTTTTGAGTATGTTACGTATATTAAAAAAATATTCTCATTTATCATGTTTTACCTTTTCTTATAAGTTTGAAATTTTGTCATTTATTTTCTCTTTTTACATTTAAAATTGAAAGTAACATTAAAAATAATATATAAAATAACTTTCAAAATTAATAAAATATTTTATATTTTGAAACAAATAGAGTATTTATATTCTTATTTTCACATTCACATAATTAAATGTCACTATTTTTTAAAAAATTCTGCTAATGACCTCTTTAGTTTTGATAATCATATTTTGTTAACTCATGTAATCACTTATGAGAATAATTTTGTTAATGTTAAATATTTTTATTAATTTCATATTAAATTTAAAATAAACATTTAATTCCATTCAAAGATTAATGAGAACTCCTTAAAAAAATGATTAATGAGAATAATTTTTTTTATATAGAAACTTAATTTTTATAAATGACACGTTGAAAAGATTGCCCGTGAAATTACACATTTGAAAAGCGGCGAATTGTTGTGGGTTATTACTCCTCTCTGCATTTTGGAAGGGTCTTTGACAAATTTATCCTTTTGAATGTTTTGATTTTTGCAATCCTACATTTAAAAAAAAAAATCATCATTTTTACCTCAAAATGTTAAAATTTTGCATTGTACTCTTCTTATTTAAAATACCGAATTTACATTTTCAAATCTAATGATAGCTTTATTGTTCAAAGTACCCTTATCAATTTATTTAATATAATGAACTTTCAATTTTCGAATTAAAAGTTACTTTAATTCAATTTTCTAACGAGTCGAAAGAAGCACCAGCAATACAGTAGCATAGGATTCCCAAGCCCAAAACGTTTGATTTGAAGGGCAAAATTGGTAATCCTCCTTTTGGAGAAAATAAATTAGGGAAAGACAGTGCAGTAGGCAAGTGGCATGTTAGCAAAACAAATCTAACGCGATGAAGGGCAAGGTGGGAAATTGACAGTCCTCTTCCCCACCAAAACGTTTAAATGCAAATGCAAAAATGTGAGGGGGTTTTTAGAGAGAGTGAATGAGAGCGACCTGCAACAATGTCATCAAAACAAAGTGCTTTAATGCCCGCCCCATTGGATCAATTATGCCCACACATAAAAAACACGCACAACACACACTCACACTGGAGAGGAGAAAATAGAGAAGAGAAATGATTTCAACTTCACCGCTAAATTTGCCGCTAAAAAAGGTGGTCTTTGGAAATTTTGGTTTCTGTTAAATTTTTGGAATGATTACTGTTCATCAATCCCAAGTAGCAATTCCATTTCCTGATTTTTCATTCAGTTCGTTGGTAGTAGCTAGACCCTGAATTCCGGGATTTATTTTCTTTTTTTGTTGGGTTCTTGATTTTCTTGATTTTATCTTCTTCTTGTAATCGATAATTACTACTTACCAAGTAGTATTTTTTTGTTTCTATGGTGTACAATTCTGTCAGCATTTGTGTGTAATTAATAGATTATTGGGTTCATTGTACTTTCTTTCTTTCTTTTTTTCTTTCTTTTTTTCCCTTGGAGTTTTCTTGCAATGTGTTTTATTTCTTCGTATAGATCTGTGAACTTTTGCTAGGTGGGATTAGGGTTCTTCCGATCTTTGTTTCTAGAGGGGAGAGAAATATTTTCTCTCTCCTTTCTAGTGTTTTGTTGTCCTGTGAGGTGTGTTCGTACTAAGGGAACAGAGTTATGTAGTTAATTTGGTGGGTTGAGGTGAATCTTGGGGGAGCTTCTGTTTGATGCAAATTCTCCTCTTCATTCGCTGAGATTTTGATTATCGCGGTAAGAAAGAAGATAGAAAGCATAAATGAGTTGCTTTTCTTGCATGAGCCCTCGCCCCAAGGATGTCAGGGATTATGATGAAGATATGGGCCCTCGATCCCTTGATGCTTCAGGTCATCTCCTTATTCAATTCTTGTGTTCATTTTATTCATTATTGAGCAGCACATCAGTTACTCTAATACAATGACAATTGTTGTTTGATACTTTTTTTCCTGTTGAATTTAACGAGTTTTGGTTCTGCAGTGACTTCAAAGAGGAAGGCTTATCCTGATGGCCAGGGTACGAAATTTTAATTGGATAACATGTGAGTTTGAGATGCAAAGTTGATCCATTGCTGTTCAGATTGTTAATTTTGTTTTAATATGCAGAAAATGGGAGACGAGGTGGTTCTTTCAGAGAAAAGGGCAAAGTAAATCGTACTCAACGGGGCAATGTGGCTCGTAGCTTCACATTTAAGGAACTTGCAACAGCTACCCAAAATTTCAGAGAATCTAATTTGATTGGAGAAGGAGGGTTTGGATGCGTTTTCAGAGGTCGCCTAGAATCTGGCATGGCAAGTTCTTGTTGTCCTGAAAGAGATGAGCAAATGTTTTTATTTTAGATTTACTTGATATGTCGGGAAATTAATTTGTTACAAGATACCAACCATCCTTCTCCCCCTCTCTGAAACTGAGAAAAATAAAAGAGAAGAAAAAGAAGAAAGAACTTATTGGTAATTGTTGAGAGACAACAAAAAAATAGACTTCATTCCATATTGACATGTATGGTATTTAATCCAACTCTCACTATTGACAGTTGGTTTAATGCTGATGATTTCTATGCATGAGCAGATTGTTGCTATCAAACAACTCAATCTTGAAGGTCTTCAAGGAAATCAGGAGTTTATTGTGGAGGTGCTTATGTTGAGTCTGTTGCATCATGGCAATCTTGTCAATTTGATTGGTTATTGCACGGATGGAGACCAGCGACTCTTGGTGTACGAGTACATGCCACGGGGTAGCTTGGAAAATCACCTTTTTGGTAAATGTCTTGTGCTCTGTGAAACGTATGTTAGGATTTGCAATAGATTTTGTTTTCATTCCCTCTTACTTCCTACATGCACTGTCACTCCCTGTTGCAAATAAAATTCCAAAGGAAATAGAAAGAGTCTAATGGTGGAAAGTAAATAACATATCAATCAAATGCATGGGGTGCTGTTTCAAATTCTCCCCTTCTCCTTACCAATATCTTTTCCCATTTTCTTTTTGAAATGTTCCTCTGTGTTGCTAATCTCAGAAATACAATTTAGATGGCTACTCTTGTGGTTTATGTGCTTGCAACATAGTTTTTAATCATAAGTTAGAAGGATTTTGGCTTGGACTAGATTTTTTATGTGCTCACCTGCTGTAATTCAAAATTCATATAGATATCAAGGCTTGTACTTCTTGGGTTTTCCTGTATGCTGATAGAATTGAGTGCTAATTGTTACCAAGTTATCCATTGCATATTCCAGGGGTTTTTCTCTTCTCTCCTTGATTTTGGCTTGGACTAGATTTTTTATGTGCTCACCTGCTGTAATTTCAAAATTCAAATAGATATCAAGTCTTGTACTTCTTGGGTTTTCCTGTATGCTGATAGAATTGAGTGCTAACTGTTACCAAGTTAGCCATTGCATATTCCAGGGGGTTTTCTCTTCTCTCCTTGACTAAGGAGAATCTCCCAAGTCCCTAACTGAACAAAGCATCAGAAATAGAAAAGATATTGGTTTTCGAGCTGTTAAGCATGTTAAAGGATGTGCTTAAATTCTTTTCCTTACCTATAGGCCACTTGATGCAGATAATCTGGTTTCATATGTGAATTTCATTGTCAGAAATAGAAACTATACTGCTAGTTGGACACTTGATGCTGCTAAATCTCATATCTAATTGTCAGAAATGGAAACTATATTTGTGTTCAAGAATGACAAGTATGTAAAAGGATGTACCTTAATCTTTCTCTTTCTTTAGTTGGCCACTTTCTGCAGATAAATCCCTTTGATATCTCATTTTCCATTTTATACTGTTTGTTCTAGGATGTTGGAGGTTTTTTTAGTTGCTGAAGAAAAGCTGCATTAGAAATGAGTATAATATTTTTATTTTTAACAACATTAAGAAGAAAAAGTTTTTTCTGGAAAAAGTCAGAAGTGAAAAGTAACCAAGAATATCTCCAAATAAAATTGACTAAAAAAAGGGGAAAAAAAAACTAAAACTTGTTTATTTTATGCAAACAAGTACAGGGGTATATAATAGTTCCATCACTTCTATTTTTATTCTCAGATTTAGACCCTGGTACAGAGCCACTTAGTTGGAGCACAAGATTAAAGATTGCTGTTGGTGCAGCTCGTGGCCTTCAGTATCTTCATTGTTCTGCAAATCCACCTGTCATTTACCGCGATTTGAAATCCTCAAATATATTGTTGGACAATGACTTCAATCCTAAGCTTTCAGATTTTGGACTTGCTAAATTGGGCCCTGTTGGTGACAAAACTCATGTTTCAACACGAGTAATGGGAACCTACGGATACTGTGCTCCTGAATATGCCATGAGTGGAAAACTAACTTTAAAATCTGATATCTACAGCTTTGGAGTGGTTTTGCTGGAGCTTATTACCGGACGTAAAGCTATTGACTGCACTAAGAAGGCAGGGGAGCAAAATTTGGTTGTGTGGGTGAGTTGATATTCTTTGACAGTCATACTCAATAAACTTGTGGAATGATTTTTCATTTGTATTCGACCACAGGATCTGTTTTACCAGAAGCATATGAATGCCACCTTTTCAATTTTGAAACAGCACAGTAGCAGACTTGACAGTCTGTCTTACTCCATAATTTTTTGTTTTCCCTTGTTCGTGCTACTTCACACCATTAGATATCTTACTTTTCTTTGGGGATTGTGAAGGTTTTCCCACATCAAATACTGATAAACTTGGAGATCTTTCTGTGGATTTGAACTTTTTCTTGATTTGTTCTATCATATTCTATAAGTTGATCTGCATTATGCTCATGCACTGCAAATTATTGCACAAGAACATTGTTGTTTGTTTTTTACCCCTGCTTTATCTGGCTTTGCTTTTTTTTATTTCTTATATAAACGAGCCATTTATTCCATTGCAGTCTCGTCCTTTCCTCAAGGACAGGAGGAAGTTTGTTCAGATGGTTGACCCACTATTGGAAGGACGCTATCCTGTCCGATGTTTACATCATGCTGTGGCAATAGCTGCAATGTGTCTCCAGGAGCAGCCAAGTTTCCGCCCCATCATTGATGATATTGTAGTCGCACTCGAGTATCTTTATTCTCAAGCAGATAATCCAGATTCTCATAAAGGTTGCTCTAATGCTTCGGTATCATCAACTGGGCAAGATGTCAATCTTGGAACAAGAAAAGGGGATTTTGCTAATCTTTCTGCTGCCTTTTAAGGATTATTCGTGTTGAACTGCTTGAGACTGTCTAGAACTAATAATTTGGAGCATAATGACAAGATGTTTCTTGATGGTTTATGACAGCAAGAAGTTGAACTCTTCCAGGATTTGATGGAGACACAAGGTAAGAGGCAGCTTGCAAATACTTACGCATGCTTAGTTTCTAACAATGTATCAGGATGTAAAGAGGCGCTAGTATTCATATACATCAATCTACTCTCCTAGGTATTCAAATGGATTATTGTTTCTTATAGCAATGTCAATTGTAAATAAGTACATCTTCAAGTACAGATATTTGTAAAATCAGTTTTTTTCTTCTTCTTATCCTCAACGCTAAAGTCATTCAATGTCAACTGTGATGATCTGGGTATTAGATATTAAACAGAGAACTTGTGTGTTGTACATTGGTGCTAGAGGAGATTGTCCTTGGGTATGACTTTTCAGTTTACAGATCTGTATTACCCTGACCTTTAACTGTTGTTTATTTTCCTCTGTCAATACCATGTTTAATCCTTTCAGCTTCTATTTGTAGCCTGATATTTGCAATTTCTTTGTCAGAAATCTACTTCTTCAAGCCATGTTTTTTCGACTGAATCCAAGGTCTTCTGTTGACATGTGCTACTGAATATATTTGGTATAGGTACATGGAGCTTGAGTGATTAAGGATTCTCTCTGCATTTATTAGACTAATAGGTCAGATCTACGAGGAACGGTTTTCAGTTCTTGTATAAGCATGTTAATGATGCTATAAAATGCATATAGAATGCAAGAGTTAGGTCACTCCCCTGAACTCCTCAAAGGAGACAATACCTCTGAGTCCATGAGTAGAACTGTGAGGTGTTTTTCATTGTGTTTCTGTAAGCTATAGAATCTACATGTTTCGATTTCCTTTATTTCCTCTAAGAAACAACCAAAAGCCACTATTTTCCTTTCAAGTGCAATCCAAGTATGACGTATATGGGCCTCATGGGAAGTGGGAACTTTATGAAAACTTTGGGAGTCTTGTCCCTTCTAAAAAAGGGGCAAATTGGCAGTCTCTGCCTTTGTAATTTTGATCATTTCGATCATTTCGATCATTCATCCTTTTTTTTAAGTCATTGCAGTACTTGATAGTATGCAATTTTGACAAAATAAAAACTCTTCGAGACTCACATATGCATTCTCATGTGGCCAAATTACATAGGGCAAAAGCTGACAATTCACTTTTAGTTTTTATTATTCACCACCAAATCCCCCTATTCTTCTCTCGTCTCCCTCACCCTCTCTCCCAAACTTAATTCTTTCATCTTCAATCTCCCCACAAAACTTAATCCTAGTGAAATATAATTATATATATGTTTATAATAGAAAAGTGAATTTTCAATTTTAGACATTTCAAAAATAGAAATATAAATATTTAATTTTAAACGAAATATGTAACTATTTTTATTTTTAGTGATGGATGGCATAAGTAGGTGGGGGGATGGCTCACCTAATAATTTTGACTCAAATTGATGAACTTTTAATCATACATATGATAGTATTAATTATGCAATTTATTATTAGTTTATTTGTCAAATGATTTACTTTTAGGCAGAGCAATAAATTGACCGTTGATGTTTTTAATATAAAAAAAAGAAGAAGAAAGAAAATTTTATGTTGAATTTAAGTCTTGCACAGGCTTCACACACCATATATTTTTAGGGAAAAGAGATAAAAATAAAATAAAATAAAAAAAGGACACACAAACTAGTTCGAGTTTTCCACAAGTCAAAATGTTCAGACCTTTTTATGCTTTGAATTAAATTCTAGGATTTTTGTTTGGTCGGAAAAGAAAAAAGGGTCTGCTCTGAAGTTCCTAAACATGTCTTTTCTGCTCTTAGTGATTCACGAACCAAACCTCTTAAAAAATCTCACACCTCTTTTTCTCCTTTTTCTTGTACATCGTATTCCACCCAAAGTTTCTCTCTCTCTCTCTCTCTCTCTCTCTCTCTTTACCCTTATATATATATATATATATATATATATATATATATATAATTTTAATGTACTGATATATTTATTTTTAATCGTGTTAATAAACAATCATTGCTAAAAAGTATTCCAATATATATCCTTTATTTCTTTGTATTTCATTTTTTGTTTATGAGATTTTAAGGAGTTTTTTTTCTTAAAAAAAATAAAAACTCACTAGAATCATTTCTTTTTAAAAAAAAAAAGTATACTCTTTTAACTAAAAGTAAAAGTTAGAAAAAAAATAAGAATAGCTTAAACAAAATTTTAATTCAGAATTATTCATTTTAAGTAATTGAAAACAAGGTCATGCTTTTGTTTTTTTGAAAAAAAAAAGTTATAGTAGTCAAGCCTAGCTAGAAGTTTTATCTAATCAAATGCTTATAATACTATTTTACAATGTTTTAAAAATTAAATATTCATTTTTTTAAAGTAAATATATTTTTCTTCTATAATTTTGTCAATAACATATTTAATTCTAAAAATCATCTCCTTCGAATCTATATAATTTTGTTATTAACTATATTAATATTAATAATATCGTGATAATTTATTCATAATTAAAAACTTTCTTTAAATATATACTAAACAAATAGTGGATGCCTAGCCTTGGATAGCAAGAATTTGGACTCTATTTTATTTTATTTTTAAAAAAAATTATGTAAAATATATTTACAAACAAACATTCTGAAATCCTACTAATTTTTATATTATCAATCTTTATCAACGAGCTGATTTAGACAGGGCCTGGAAAAAAATAAAAATAAAAAACGACGAACTTTAAACTACAAAGCTTCAGATTTCTTTTGCCAGGTCTTGGTTTGATTTTCTATGGGCTAGTATGGCTTTGGGCCTACACGGAGTACGGGAAAAGACATTCGTGGTTACACGGACTATTTATTAAAGCATATTTTATTATGTTATATTATCATTTGCTTTAATTTAATTTGAAAGGGATGTGTGTATACATAGTATAAAATATTATTGACAAAAAAATAATAATTTATTATGTAAAAGTATTGAGTATATTTTATAATACATTTACCGTGTAAAATGTGACAAATATAATAGTATAAGTAAAGATATATTAAGAGAATTTTGACCAAAGAAAGTTACTTTATTTATTTTTATTAATTTAACTAGTTTTGAAATTAAATATTTTTAAGTAAAAATTTATTTATAAAATTTTAAATAAATAAATATTTATTTTCTAAAATTAACATTTTATTTTGAAAATTATAAAATAAGAATATAAATATTCAACTTTGAACAAAATATTATACTCTTTTGTTTACATTTCTATTTTAATTTATACATAATTGAAAATATATTTTTATTCAAAATTTCATTAATAATATCTTTAATTTAATAAATTTACATATCATTATTTTATGAACCATACAATTTATTATATTAACGTAAAAAATAATTTTTATAAATTAATTAAAATTAATTATTTTCTTTAATTTTTAACTAAATTTTAAAATAAAAATTTAATTTCAAAAGAATGAATTACTCTACAAGAATATAGATTATACTAATAGAGTAAGGTAGATTTCTTTAGGAAAAGAAATACTATTAATTTATTGAAGTTGTTGACTTGGCTATTAGCTGGAAGCCTCAACACCTTCCACGGGTACCCGTTTGCTAATATGCAGAACAAGTCAAACAAATGATAAAGTTATTTGTTGATACAAGCAGAAGCAGTCAAACCAAATTAAGAGTTGAAAATATATGATCATACGATGCTGTGGAACACGAGTATTGAAACCATATATATATATACACACACACATACACTGAACATATATATTCGATCAAGAGTATTTGGTCAAGAATTCTTTTTTTTGGGGGGGGGGGGGGGGGGGAGTATTCTTTTCTCATGTGTGAAAAAAGGGATTTATTTTAAAATTTTGAATTTTGAAGAATAATTATTCTGATACCTAATTGTTTCCTCAAAAAAGGTAATGCATAATTGATAATTAAGAACGATCGATTTTTTAAATAAAATAAAATAAAATAAAGATAGCTGTTGAATCATCTTTTACATCAAATTCTAATAGGAGGGAGGAAAAAAAAACAAAAAGAAAACAAAGATGCAGAGCCCAAATAAGTTTCTTTTTCTTTGTAGAATTGTAGAATGCATCGTTTAAAAAGAAGAAGAAGAAAGGGGACACATCTAAGGAATGATTTTTACTGATAAAGTATTCAGTAAATGCATTCTTTCATTCATCAAGACTCCATTCATCGAATGTGTTCCATCTATTTTTAAATATACATTTTAAAATATATTATATAATGGTGGATTAGATTTGTTAAACCTCTATGAATTTTTATAAATTTATTGTATGATTGACTGAGATGAGTTTTATGGTTTCAAGTTACCATAGGATTTAGACTGTTAGGTGCCAAAGAATGTCCCAATATTGACAAATTAATCTAAAGAGGCCTAAACTAATCGGTTTAATTGACTTTTGAAATAGTATTTTGGACAAGTAAAAGAAGGTGGTGAACTAAATTTTAATTATCCATTATTTGAACTTGCAATGAAAAGAAAATATCTAAGGTTAAATTTCTAAATAAGTTACTACATTATTATTATCATTTTAGTTAATTGTGGATCATTAGTTAACGGGATGTAAATATTTTACATTAAAGATATCGTCAGTAGAACTTAAATTAAAAATATATTTATTTTTAAAAATTAACATTCAATTTCAGACATTTCATAGTTGAAAGGTGAACATTCAATTTCGAATAGATATTATATTAAAATAGTACAATTTGTGGGTTAAAAAGAAGTATAACTTGTCTTTGAAATTGTAACACAATTTGCATTATATAAATGTGAAATATTTGGACACATAAATATGAAAATAATATGGATAATGAGAATATTAGCTTTCATATTGAATGTTTATATATTTTAGTTTATAATGTTAAAAAATGTCTATTTTGTTAATATAAATACATTTTTATTTAAGGTTGGACAATAATTTATTCTCAAATTCATCATTCTCCATAAAAACATATTTCAAAATAATTTTTTATTTTCAAAATTCTAAATAATCTCCTAACCCATAAATGGCCTCATATATTCACATAAATAATATTTTTCATTACTTTTTAAATTAAAAACATAATCTCAAAAAAATTATTAATTATATTTTATACTATTATGAATAATGTAGGATTTAAAAAATATCTTATCAAACTTGCACTTTCCAAACACGAAAATCAATTCTTTCAATTTCCCATAAAATTTTTTTTATCCAAACACAATTTCCTATAATGAAGATAATACAATAATTTACATATTATAAAACATTTTTCTTAAGTTTTGTGGACATTTAAGTTTAGACAAAGTGATTAATATATTAGAATAAAAAAGGATATAAATTTTGATCCATTATGTTTATCTAATAAACTTATTTTGTGAGATATTTCCTAATTTAGAACATTGGATGCTTTCTTTTGTGGTTTGTTCCTCGATTTTTTTTTTTTTTTTTTGTAAAGGTATGCAAAGTCCCAACATTCGATTTCATTTTTACATTTCATTTTAGTCTCATATAGTTTACATATTACTGTAAATGATAATGAGTTTTATTTTTTTTTATCATGTAAAAAATGTTAACGGTTAAATTGAGTAGAGTAATTAAAATCTTATATAAATGCAATTTTTTTTTATCGTAATGCATTGGTATTCAAAACTATTTAGATCTAAACTAATTTGGAATTTGATTCATGAGAGCCCGCAATATTAACTTTTAATCGGAATGAAAATTTGACTCAAAGTTTTTTTAATATAACATTTCATATAAAAGTTGTACTCGTGATTTTCTATAAATATTAGTAAATCTATTAATACTTGCATCTAATTTACAAATACATGTTAACAACCAAGTAGTTCATGGGGAGAAAATCTTAAGTTGGAAAGAGAGACATGTTAACTACCAAAATGCCTCTTTTAAGTAGTTAGACGAAAGGTTAGAGGCTATATTTGACCTAAGCATTTTACTTAAATTTTGTCAATTTCCATAAAATTATCTCAATAAATAGTTTTTTCCTTCCAAAATTTCTCTCACTTTAAAATTTTAAATATTCTCTTAAACTAATAAATGGATTCTACATATTTATATAAACAATATTTTTCAATATTTTCTAATTAAAAACACAATTTCAAATAATTTATTAATTATATTTTATATTATTATCAAACTTTCGATTCTTTAACTCTAAAAAATTATTTTCAATTTCTAATAAAAAATTATTATTTAAAAAAATTATATTATATTAAAAAACAAAACAACAAATTCAATCCAAATTGAGCCTTGGTTATATTTGGATTGATTCTCAAAACCAATTTTTTAATTCCTCATAAAAACATATTTCAAAATACATTTTTCTAATTTTATATATGGATCCCACTTAATCACATAAAATAAATTTTTTTATTACTTTTTAATTAAAATTATAATATCAAAAAAATTATTAATTATATTTTATATTTTATAATATTATCAATGATGTGGGATCCAAAAGATATCAATCAACTTTTAATTCTAAATAATAAAAAATATTTAAACATAACTCTATTTCAAAAAAAAAAATTTAATCTCAATCTAAATCCAAATATTTTTTAGAGTGTAATGGAGACATATATCTTGAAGAAGTCTACCCGAGAAAGACGGGGCTTGTCATTGTAAGATAGCTAGTAATTTACTAATTTCTTTCCTCTGTTGTCTTCTTAAATTTCAAACTATATAATTATTTATATATAAATAGGTGGTCTCTTCGTTCTTTCTTTCTTTCTTAGTTTCCCACTTCCCTGCTCCTCCTCGCTTTCCTTCCCTCCTTCTTCTTTCCTTCCTTGAAGAAGAGTATCAGCCCATCCAGGATTCAAGATACCACTGATACAGAGAGATGGGAAACTGCTGGCCTAAGCCTGAAGATAGTCTTCCCGTCAACAATAAATCACCCAGTCCAGGTAATTAGTACCCCAAGTAGCTATCCTTTGAATTTTTGTTTTTTTTGCCAGCTAATTTTTATTATTATTATTTGGTGATATGAACAAAGTCATTATTATTTTGTTTTTCAGTTTATAGTGAGACAAAGCCCATCAAGGATCGGAATATTAATCAGAATTATGAAGATCCTAGTGTGGCAGGTGAGGGGGTTATTAGTACTGATGAAGGAATTGGTGACAATTCAAACGGAAAGATTATAACTCCAAACTTGAAGATGTTTACATTTGCTGAGTTGAGGAATGCGACTAGGAATTTCAGGCCTGATACAGTCTTGGGTGAAGGAGGTTTCGGAAGAGTTTTCAAAGGTTGGATTGATGAGAAAACTTATGCACCGTCAAGGGTTGGTGTTGGAATTCCTGTTGCTGTCAAGAAATCTAATCCAGATAGTGAGCAAGGACTCAAAGAATGGCAGGTAATTATTTCAATTACTTCTACATTATTGATCATCAAATTCAATATTCTTGAATTTCAATTTTTAGCAAAATTTGATTAGCAAAGAAAAAGATAATGATGATATATGCAGTTAACATCATCCAATAGGATGAAATTGATTAACTCAATTCGCATTTGGTTTGAGTTGCTGGGATAAAAGAAAAAGGGGGTCTCTCCATTGACTAGGTTATATATTGCTTTTACTTATAAATGACCAATATATGATGTCTACAAAGAACGTAACACTACTGCTGCAGCACATTTGTTTTTGCATCTTCCCCACTTTTGCAATTGTTTTTTTTTTTTTTTTTGCACATTTTAAACAATTAACTTGTTTTCCTTGAACCTTACTATTCTTCATCTTTTGATTGGAAATCATGAACCTTTTGCATAATTTATACAAGTCCCTGAATGGAGGTCTAAAAGCACCCAAGATTTTCCAGATTTGTTTTGTATACAAATCCCTTAAATTAGGTAATCCATCACCATGTAGATATATAAAACTTGATATCACAACAGTTCCATATTTTTTAAATTTTTCTTTGCCTTTCCTGGCCTAACATTGAGAAATGTTGAAACATTTTTTTTTTTTGGAAAACCAAATGTTGAAACATTGAGATCCCATTTTGGATCAAATTAAAGGGATCAGCTGACTTTATTTAGTCAAAGAATTCTAGCTGAATAAAATTGATGGAGATAATGCAATTGAAAAAATACAGTTGACTTCTCATCCAAGCTCCTAGCTAGCTGATAACTTTATTAATTTTTTATTATACCAGAAAACAGTCTGATGTATTTTTTAAACTTGTCTTTTTATTGGTCCGAACACATATATTCAACCTTGTCTAATTTTCTTGTGTTCAGACTACAATTTATCCGTCACCGTCTTCTTATTGGCTGTCTGAAAACTGAATGGCCGTTTGGATAGCCATGCGTTGTCTAGGCTCATTCATATATATAAATAGTGTGGCTGTGTGTGAAAAAGAAAACTTGATTGATTTTCATTTCTTGAGGGTCAAAAAGACCAAGTTGGAAGCATTTTATAATGCAGTGAACGGTCAAAAGGCAAAGGGATTGGGATAAGGACCATCTTCCAAAGTTTTCTTTGAGCATATTCCTTGAGTCCCCTTGTCCTATATATATGTCATTTATATTTGTATGATTGTTCAGTGTTCTTTTCATGGACTGTGCAGGCAGAGGTAAAATTTCTGGGAAAATTTAGTCATCCAAATCTTGTAAAGCTACTTGGTTACTGTTGGGAGGACAAAGAATTTCTCCTTGTATATGAATACATGCAGAAGGGAAGCTTAGAGAGCCATCTTTTCAGAAGTGAGCATGAATCGACCTACCTACTATTTGACACTTGCATTAATTAAAGTTCCATTACAGAACCTTTCTTTTTTTTCCATTTATGGAGAAAATTACTCGAATTAGTGATCTAACTTTCACGCATGAACTACAATTGTTTATGTCCAGATTGTGCAGAAACACTTTCATGGGAGGTACGTATGAAAATAGCCATAGGAGCAGCAAGAGGACTTTCATTCTTGCATACAACGGAGAAGCAAGTGATCTACAGAGATTTTAAGGCTGCTAACATTTTGCTTGATAGTGTAAGCAGCTAAACCTTGCTATCTTATAACTGACTAATTGTACAATTATTACATTTCATCGCCACAATACATTTGGAAAATATATATATATATATATATATATTAATAAAAAAAACATATATCAAAATACATTTTTTAAATAAAAAAAACATTTTGCAAATGTATTCGTACAATTATACAAATATTGGAAAATGTGATTTAGCCCGCACCATGAAGTATAATATTTTTCTAAATTAAGAATTTTCAGTAGAACTGGTTGCAAAATAAATGTAGTTTGATACGAGAGTTAAATTTAATGATCCAAAGATAACATTGAAATGATATTAAAAAAATTCATAGTATTAATAATTACTTAAAAAATTATTCACTTATGAATAGTTTCTTACAACATAATTCTTGCAGGATTACAATGCAAAACTTTCGGATTTCGGTCTGGCTAAGCTAGGCCCTGATAATGGCAACTCACATGTGACAACACGAGTAGTGGGCACCTATGGCTACGCTGCCCCCGAGTATATGGCTACGGGTAAGTGTTTCAGAAATCTTGACCTTCCTACATTATAAGTATACAATATTCATAAATGCCATTCATAGAATTAAAAGATGTTTTTAAAATAAATAAAAAAATCCTTGCTATAAATAATCAAATTTTGTTTATCGCTAAAATGTCTGGACATTTTAATTCAAATCAATTTAAATTTAAATTTTAATAATCTCTTCATTCGGAATCTCAATGTTTATTTTTTTACTTTAGTTAAAATTTAAATAAGATATTTGAATTTTAATTAATTTATTAAATTATAATAGATTATAAGATCTATAAATGGATAGAATTTAAATTCTTTAAATTAAGTTAAGTTTGTTAAAGATCATTAGTTAGTTATTGAGATATAAATTTATTAAATTAATAAAATTAGTAATGAAATTTTAAATATAAAATATATTTATTTAATAAAAATAAATATTTAATTTTAAATAAATTAAAATTAAAATATAAATATTTAATTTTGATGTTTCTTTCAAACGTGTATTGGTTGAAAGGTTTGTATTATTGACATTCCTAATCAGAATATCATTGGAAGTGAGAAAGGGTTTACGAATAAATGCTAGTAGTATGTGACCTCTGGGAGTTTATTTTGTGTAACGTTGACGAATAATTGGGTTAGCGTAGCTATTTATTCCGTTGACTTTGTCCCTCAACAAATTGAAAAGCGTCAACGCCTTTGAAAGTACGTACAGTGTGAACTCACACGACGTGACAATTGACAACAGCTACAGGGTAGTTTCCTTATTATCTGACCCGCCGAAGTTTCACTTTTTTTGGCAAAAATTGGATATTTTCTGGTCCTGCTGAAACAGTGACATAAAGTTTTCAAGGAAAATTACATTAGTGAGACCTTTTATCTTTTTCTCTTTTTTTTTTTTGGATTTCTAGTAGAATGTTTCCTTATAGAAAATGTAGAAAAGAATTTTGAACTTTAATGACTTGGGTTTAATTCGCTAGATATTTAAGTTTGGGGTTTTACGTTGGTTTAAAACCTCGGTTTTTTTTTTCTCCCCACTCTTCTTTTTTTTTTTTTTTTTTTGACTTTTCAGATAAGATTGAGGTTAATTTGAACTTTTAATCAATTTAATTTCTATTCAAGAAAAAGTAATGTCACATAATTTGATATTGCAATTAATATTTTTACTCCAATATACAAAGTCTTGGAGATTAAATTTTATTGATAGTGTCATTGATATTTTAAAAGGATAACTAGATGATTGTTTGTATTACATGTTGATCCAGTAAAAGTTTAAAAGAAAAAGATATACACATCAGAAATTTTTGAAAAAAAAAATATGTATAAAAAAGATGAGCATGACAACTATATCTTATATTCATATTTTAGAGTCAATTTTAAAGTTTGACAGTGTAATTATCTAATATTCATATTATGCGACTGACATTTTATTTATCGAGCGATATTAGTTATGATTTTTTCTTGACATTCACATTATTATTGAAGAGAGCTATTAGATAATAGTTTAAAATTAAGGTTTGGACAAGAATGTACAATTTAATTGATAATATAGTATAACTCATCATAAGTTTAGCTCGTGAAAGCAGCGATTAGTTTTTTTGGTAGGATTGTTGTGTACTTGGATTAATGACTTCAAATTTGTACTGGCCTTTCATCTCATCTTTCGATCTCTTTTTTGTACCAATTTGACAAGTAGATAATGATTTAAACGTTGAAAAAGGATAAAATAGAAACCAAAGGACATTTACTAACTATGGAAGGAAATTAATTGAAGTATTATTTCTTGTTCTTTGCTTTAATTATTTCGCTCACAAAAATTTGATATATATCCACGGTGGATTACACAGGTCATTTGTATGTAAAAAGTGACGTGTATGGCTTTGGGGTGGTGTTGTTAGAAATAATATCTGGGCGTCGAGTACTTGATCTAAATCGGCCCACTGGTGAACACAGTCTTGTGGACTGGGCTAAACCTCACTTACCAGATAAAAGGAAGGTCAGAAAGATAATGGATCCAAGACTAGAGGGGCAATACCCATCAAGAGGAGCATTCCAAACAGCAGAACTGATCCTCAAATGCCTCGAGCCCGACCCGAAAAAACGACCACCCATGGAAGAAGTATTGGAGACTTTGGAACGCATAAGTACACTCAAAGTAAAACCAAAGGACTCCAAATCTAAGCCCAAGCAGGCGGAGCAGCCTTCGAACCACCGCTATCAGAACTATAACCGATCACCTATTCACAAGAATCCCAGTGCGCCAAGCAGCACGTCAAATGGAGCTCGATTCCAGCAACAGTCACTTAGGTCGTATTAGCAAAAGCCAGCCCGAGTTTGGTGACGGGTTTTGATCATCGACTCCAAGAAATTGACATCCACACGCTCAAAATTTTGGGTTCCAATATTTGCTTAGAAAAGGCCCAAAAGGGCATCACAGACTGGAATTCATGTGGTTTTGTTTATACATTTAGGAAGTTTTAGAAAGCTGGAAATTGACTGCTGAAGGGGGGAAAAGGTGGATTGAAATTGAATAGGGAAAAGAAAAGAAAATAAAACAGCGTAATTTTGGTTTTGTAAATTTAGCTGATCCAATCAGCCTTGGCATTATTTGCACCCGTTATGCTTAGTAAGAACTGTTTTCCTTGTGTGTTGTTCATATATAAGTTTCTTTATATCAAGGATCTTTAGTGACGGAAGGCTATAATTAAATATTTGCGTTTTTATTTTTAAAAAATAAATATAATTTTTTAGTTCCACAATACCCTTCTTAATTTGAGGATAAATATCACACTAACACATGAGTAAAGGCTCCCTTTGTATTAAGTTAGAAAATGATATTCAATTTTGGGTGGATAGAGTAGTAATTTTTCAATCATATTCTAGTCTTAAAAAAAATCTAAATTTGGTATAATTATAGTTCTCTTTTTGCAAAAAAAAAAAAAACTATTTAAAATTTCCCCGTCAAAATAGTCTTAATGCTACCCCAAAATTTTAAAATAAAAGGTCAATTTGAGATATTTAAACATGTTGAAGGATCAAGTTAATAATTTTGTATTAAAAAAAATTAGAATTACATCAAATGTCATATTATTGAATCTTTTATAAAAGAAGATATATGATAGATTTCATAGAAAATAAGATATATGATTATAAAATTTATCATTTTTTGAGGAACAAATTGACAAAGAACCGTCATAATGAAAAGAGGAAAAAAAAAAAGGAAAGAAAACTATACATGTTTTGCTTTAAACAAAATGTTTAGTTTACAATAAAGTAAAAAGCATTAGATTTTTTTCCCCTTATTTATTATCATATGAAGTGAAAGGATATGACTTCAATTTAAAACTTTCACTTGACGAGGAGCACTTTTCTTTCCAACTAAACGATTAGTCTTAATTACTAGTAATCAAGCACTTCAACTCAACTCATTTTCTATATTAGTCAATATAGATATGCAATCTTAACACATCAAGAATCAAAAAATGGGTTCTGGTCCATACTTATATTCAAGATACTTCCTACACAAATCTTGGCCAACTAGTAATTTGAACTGTGACTTACAATGATAAACCATTGACCAAAAGAATTGAAGGTAAAAATTGGTAAGCAAAAGAAGAAATAAGCAAGCATGCCAAATTAGCGTGATAGAAACTTTGATTTTGACTTGAGAATTACTCTTGCTTTATACTACTATTATTGGCACTTGATTGCATTCATAATTTTGTGAGGCCCAAAGAGAGTCCTGCAGCTGCGGCTGTTTGGAGATTAAAAACCACCCATTTATCTTATCAGCATGCTCTTCATTTTTAGATATTCCATGGCTCACATGCATGATGTTATCTCTATTATTTATTGTTTTTCATTATTTATCCACACTATTTCATTTCTACTATAGAAATAAATTCCTCTTAAAACTGATATTCACTATCATTATTAAAAGAGCCTCAACTTGCAACTATATTTTCACTTTTATTACTTAAATGCAGTCACATTTTAATCATAAATGAAGTCATTTTATTAAATGAGTTAAGTATTACTCCTTTAGTTCATAAATATATGTCGCTGAATGATTTTATTCTCGTCTCAAAACATAAATTGTTTTATAAAATTTTATAAATATTTCACCATTGACTTCCAATAATACGCATATTTATTTTCATCTATTCTTTCACTTTTTTCTCATTTCTAAGATAAAATCTTTATACTTTTTTTTTTCATAAAACCAACTTTCTTTTATTTTTCTTATTTTCAACACATAATAGTTAAGAGTATTTTAATAATAAAAAAATTTCTTTGATCAGTGTAAAATTGAGTACAACGATTGATATTTTTGAACGGATTGAGTATTTGTTAAATGGCATAAAACATTCATAGTGAATTTGAAATGTAGGGAAGTTTTAGCGTGGAACTTTATTGTGCCTCCACATTGATCATAGCTTTGGAGGAAGCTGTGTTTGCATGCAAATATGAAAAATCTACTACTACTAACCATCATACAAACTGGAAAAGAGCATAATGATGGTTCAAATACCCAAATGAAGTGGGGATCAACAATGAATGATTACTCACACATGCCTAAGTGGCATGCCACCTTCGAGGAATCACTATATACATTATTACTATAAGAAAAGAATTAAGCAGTACATAAAATATATTTTACATAGAACAAAGAAAAGAATGAACAACATAATTACACGAAACAGAAAATGGCAGAGTTGAACAGCTTTCTCAGTCAATTTATTCATTATTATTGCCTTGCCAAATTATTAACAACAATAAAGCCCTACTAAGCTAATCAAGTGTGCAAGCCTAAATATATTGTCCATTTGATATGGTTTTGCCTTTTGCTTTCTATGATTCCCACGGGGCCGCGGGGCATGCTCATACTTGGTTTAGTCACTTTTCTTTTTTCAATTTTTTGTGTGTTTCCTTCCAATCATGGGAGAGTTCAATTGTGAACATATTACTTTTTTTTTTTACTAAAAAAGAGGTTGGGGGGGGGGGGAATGTAAGTTGTCCATTAATTTATATAATGAAGTTAGAAATATCTTAATGCTCAATTCTTTTATCTGTTCTTATTATAGTGTATCAAAAGAGAAGAATATGCCAAAATCATGAAACATATGAATAAAACTCATACCACTCAATGATCTTTCCTATTATTAGTAGTAACTGGATTTGAGGATTGGAAAAAGTGAAGGATAAGTCAATAAAGATGATGGAATTGCGTTAAGGTCAATCTTGATCAGAATTTTCCCTTTCTTTTTTTTTTTTTTAAAGTAGACAATTAGTCATTGCATTATGCCTCCTATGAGTTATATAATTCATTAAAAGTTTCACTTCTATCACCTTATATCTCGTAATAAAAAAGAAATAAATTGATGTTTTCAAAAACACTGACTTCCAAGTCCAAAAATTTTACTCAGATTCTTTTCAATTCTAAAATTCAACAATGAGCAAAAAATTGCACTGTTTCATTAACGTTTCCTTTTGTTTTTAAGAAACCAGATATGAATCGGATTGAAACATCATTGAAGGATTGGAAAAACAAAGGAATGAGTCAAAAAAGGCTTTGTGCTAAGGTCGACATTCTTGCTCAGAATCTTCTCCATAACCAGTGGGTAGCTGTCATGGGCCCAAGCTTGGGGGGAAAAAAGAAAAGAAATAGATTTCAGTCTCAATCTCAAAGGTAGCTGTTCTCCTCGCCTTACTTAATCATGCGGCTATCATTATTTTATTGACAACTTGGTGCATTTCTTGGAATTAGATTTGTTTCATTTGATTTTTTGGAATTATATTGGAATGTACCCGAGCTTAATGTCAAAAAAACAAAAAAACAAAAAAAAAAAAACAATCAAGATCTTCTTCGAGATCAAATCAGAGTTCACTTCAACCATAGTAAGTGAATAAAGACAACTCGAATGGATTATCTTAGTAAAAACTTGTTTAATTTAAATTATTTACATATTGCTAATATTGAATTATCTTTAAATCACATTAATAATAAATAATAATATTATAATTTCATTATGATAAAGAGAGTAATAATATAATATATTATTGAAGAATATTTAAGTAATGCAAAAGAGTGGGTCTTTCTTATATATATATTTATAATATTATTGTCAATTTATATAATTAACAATTGAATTTAATATGTATACATCCAGTAGTACTAATAAGCAGCAATCTCTTATATATACATAATCTTTGACTTGCCTCATAAGATCATTTTATGTGTTATGTTTGTTTTACAATTAATTAATACAATAATAAAATGTTAGAGATTACTACTAGGTAATTTAAAAATCTCAACCCTAAGACGTGCACTCTTTTGCTTCAAAGCACGTATAGAATTGCATTAGGAAGTAAATAATTATGATTTCAAGGATATTTTATTAATTCTTCCTAATATCACCTTCATTTTTATATTAGATTTTTGTAGTTTCAAAACTCTTACTAAAAAAAAATATTCTCTATCTTGAGAGATATGTTAATAGTTGAAAATAAAGTAAAAAATAAAGTAAAGAGAATTTTAAAAAAATAAATAAATATTTTATTCGTCTCATTTCAATTGTAAACTTTATATTTATACTAAAATTAAGAAAAATATAGTAAATGATAATTATGAAACTAAATTTTTTAAATCGCTATTTTAATTGATAGTTGTAAGTATATTAATTTTAAAGTTTGATGTGAAATAACGATTTTTAGAAAAATATTTATTAAATCATTGTATTTTCATTAAAAATACTATAGTGAATATTTATCTTTTTGTTGTATGTGATTCATTTAAAACAAATTGAGATTAATGTTTTACATAGTTTTGTGTAATTTTTAGACAGAAAAAATTGAGCATTTTAGAGAATTTTTTTTATTATTCCGTATAATTTTTTTTATAAAACTGTTTATATTTTGAGTGGGATGAAGTAAAGTATTGGACAATTTCATGTCATAGCAGCACGGCTGACAAAACTCATAGGAAGGGCAGTTTAATTAGAGAGCTCAAATCCTTAGAAACGCCGAAATCTTGGCGTTCCACAGTGACACAGTATCCTAGGTTGAATTGGAATCAACAGTGCCCACGCTCCACAGTGTGCTAACCATGAAATTAACCCCAAGCTTGGAATTTGGATGGAACCACAAAGCTGAACGGTGTTCCGTGTCCAACAATAGTAAAACCATTGAAGAACCTGATTATTGTGACGTGTGATATGGCACTAAATTCTAATGAATATTCCAACAAAACACTAAAATTTAATGGCTGAGCATTTCTGTTGAAGAATTATTCCTTTTAGTGTACATATGGGGACGATTGCTATGATATCTTTCCATTAAAAATTAAATATTTATATATCTATCTTAAAATATGTACATTTTGTAAAATAATTCTATTTTTTTATTTAAAATTTTGATAATCATTTCTTTAATTTAAAGATAATACATCTTATTTTCACCGTTAATTACATTGACAGTAAAAATATTATGTTAACTTCTTTAAAATTAAATACTTTTTATAAATCTCATATTAATTCAAATTCAATTACAAACGAAGAGTATATTATTATTATTTCCTTTTATAAAGTTTGGTCTTAACATTTTTTGACTTTGTTAGGATTTTCCAGTACATGAATATATGCTCATTGATTCCTAACCGCAATAATTTATGGATTCAAAATATATAGGTTTGACGTTTGATTTACTGGGTGGGATTCAAATGATAATTTATGAGTAGTATAAGTTAGTAGGAACAAAGGAAAATTATTGGTCGAGATCAATCGCAATATTAATGGCGGCTAAGTTATCATTCATTGCATTGATATATACACGAATCAAACTTTTTGAGCAAATATTTTTTGCTACTTATATATGTCGACTTAATTAGGAGTATTATTCTCTCCAATGGTCGATATATCCAAGGTGAAAGAGAGATACATAACATCTACGTCGCCCTTCACCATCAGTCTGATCAACTTCCACATGCTTCCGTTCCCTCGCTCTTAGAAGCGCACACAATTCAAATATCTCCAATGCTTCGTAATTATGCTGTTCCATATATAGAATAGAATAGAATAGAGAGTTGTTTGAAGATTTTGGTAGCGCAATGCTAATGGCTAACTTTATGATCTCTCTACCCACAGGAGGGCAATGCCACAATGCCCACGCCATTAGTTATCCGATTCTCCATCAACATTAAATTTCAATGAACCCACCCCCAGGAGGAGGCATCCATCCATGCAACTTGAATGTGTCAATCCATTCCAAATATTACTCATACTCTTAAAGATAAAATAAATACTTTAGATCAAAACTTCAAAGAAGAGGACGACATAATAAATAACGGTATTTTAGATAATTAAAATGCCTATTTAATATGAATGAAATATTCAACATATCTTATCTTTTAGTATGGATCAAGTATTTTATTTTGAGCATGTTTGATATGAAAGAATATTTAATATAAATTTTCATGAATATCATCATTTAAAACAAATACTCCGAATTAAAAGTTTATGATTTCATTTAAGATGTTCAAAATTTAATATTTACTTTTCTAAAATAAACATATTTGTCATCTTAGAAATTATATATCACTACTAACCAAATTAATAAATAGGAAAGGAGTGCACGGAAATATTAATAATAAGAGTGTGATATTTAACAACTTCCATACATTAATTGTGTTTTGAGGAACTGTAATTGTAGAAAAATATTTTAAGTAACTATCTTACTTATTTACTCGAACTTTTCTATTAGTAGTTTTAAACTTTTTTTTAGACTTATATCTATGTTTGTATATTAATACATTTATATTAAGAATAATTGAATGATAACAAAGTATTTTTATCAATAATAATACTATAACCAAAGTGAAAAAAAAATATTAAAATTTTAAAAATATATATCTTATTACTAATTTGTTTATTATTATAATAAATCATTACAATCATAAATTGAATTAAGCTTAAATGTCCGTTTAAACTGCAAATGATTTCAAATTATACGGGAAAAGATGTGAAATGAACTCAAAACCAATGTCTTTTGGAAGAAGTGACTATCATTTTATTTCCTTTTTTTTCTTTTAAATTTAAACTTAACAACACTAAGAAGAAACTTTTAGCTTGACAGAACATAAGAGTGTGTGTGTGTGTGTGTAAAATTTATACAATTCTCCTTTTGCTTTTCCTCCCAAAACCAGTTCCAAAAGTACCTTTCAATGTGTGTGAAATGAAACAACCGTATAATCCCAGTTGGATTTCATGTGACATTGACGTTGAGAAGGTGGTGGGTGCATTAATCATCATGCATGAATATCGAAACGGCCCAAAAAAAGGCTAAAAACGTACAAAAAATATCCACATGGCTTTTCACTTTTGACTTGGTAGAAAAGCATGTGAATCGAGCACGACTTTGGGGACATGAGGAGAGAGAAACACAAGTTGCGTTGTGTACATACCAGTGCTACTATTCTACTACCCCATGTAACGTTTTTCCGTTTCACATGCAAGTCTCGTTTTAGTCATGTGCAGTATGGTTAAATATATTAAAAATAATATCAAATTTTAAATTTACTATTCATAAATATTATAAATAAATATCTTATCGCTGTATATTTTTATATGAATGATTATTCTCATTTTCTTTATGTTTAAATATAATAATAAATAATACAATTGATATGAAATTAAATTAAATTTTAAGAAAAAATTATTTTCCAATTTTGAAAGATGAGAACACGCTTTTTAAAATTAAAAATAATAATAAAACTAGAGCTGCATCATCGAGGCGTGGCGCTATGTTAATGATGGCGTCAGATGAATCGCAATAATGACTAGCTGTGGATTCTCTTCCACTTTTCTACGTCCCCTCCAAGGCCCACACTCTCTTTCCTTCTGGTATCAACATATACAATTTGTTTTTAAAAAAGGAGAAGAAAAAAAACAGCGAAAAAGAATTAACTGTATTAAATTAGAAAGTAGAAACCCATAATTCCTTTTTGTCCCTCCTTATAAAAATTTAACTAGTTTGACTACTTTCTTTTTTATACAAAAATATAATTATTTTACATAAATTTATAAGTATTTTATTATTAACTTTTAATATTACATTTATTTATTAATTTTTCAAATATATATTACATTTATTTATTTTTATATCTTCTCCTATCTCTTTTTTATTTTTATGATAAAATATTTATATTTTATTCTTTTCAAAATAAACTTTATTTTCTTTTTACTTTTTATTTTTAATATATAATAAATAATGACAACTTATGAAACAAAATATTTCTTAATCTATATAAAAGTCTTCCAATTAATTATGCTTTGGGATATATAAAGTAATATTTTTATTTAATCTGGCTTAATCTTCTATTGTTAATTTATTACTAATCTCTCTCTCTTCTGTCCTATCTAAATTTTTGTATGGAAAATTGTAGCCGGATAGATAAGTAGTCCAAGTGTAAATTTGGAAGAAAAAAATCAAGAAATACTCAATGCATTTGAAATTAAATGTTTAATTTTAAATCAATATAAAAAATAATTAGAGTATTTTGAGTTTAAATAAATAATTACTATATTATTCTTATTATTAATGTAATTAATGGTATCATAAGAGTTAGTATGATATAAATTACTTAAGTAGGTTAATGAAATTTTAAATAAAAATATATTATTTTAATAAAATTGACATTCAAATTTTGATATCTTAAAATAAAAATATAAACAATAAGATACTATTCTTTTTAAATATTTTAATGTGATGGATAATAGAAAATTATGTTATAGATCATATACATGTGAACTTTGTAGTTCTTTTGTCAGAAGAAATTCCCACACGTGACAATAAGTACCAAAAGATAAAAGATTAATATAGTTCATAAAGAAAATAGGGTGAGATAACACACAAAAAAAATAAATATGAAATCTTCAACCAAGAATAAAGCTCTTATTGAAGTTGAATCTTCTCCTTGGCCGGAAAAGACATAGGTTTAATAGAGAGTAGACTCTTTGGAAGAGAAGAGAGACAGAAAAATGGAAGTCAGAGATATTGGGGTAGACGTAGACCATACAAAATGTTGTAGAGACTATATTTCAATGAAAAAATAATAAATTCATTGATATGTACTTTTATACATTTCAATTTTGATTACATTTCTTTTATTTTAAATTTTGAAATATTAGTACTTTTATACCTTTTTAACTTTATAACACATTTTATATTTTAAATTTTATAGTACTAGTCATTTTTTATTTTTTCATATTTGATTAGTTGGATTATTTTTTTTCTGCCAACATTATATAAAACTGGTGATTCATATTTTTATGAGGATATATATGTTATTTTCATGAGGATTAGTTTACAACAAACTTCAATTTGCAAGAATAAAAAGTGAAATGAATGAGAAGAAAAGGAAAAAAATGAATGGAATTAATAAATTATCATGAGTCTACAACAAACTTCAATCTTAAAAAGAAAAAGTTGAATGAATGTGGAGAAAATGTCTAAAAAAGAAAAAGATGAAAGAATGAGGAGAAAAGAGAAAAAAATAAGTGTAATTAACAAATGATCATATTTATTTATGAAAATAACATATATATTCTCATGAAAATGACATATATATCCTAATAAAAATGTGAGATATCAATTTTATATAGTGTTGGTAAAAAAAAAAATAGTAAGACTGATCAAGTATGAAAAAATAATAAAGTACTGATATTGTCAAAATTCAAAATAAAATATATGTTACCAAAGTTGAAAGGTTTAAAAGTACTAATATTATAAAATTCAAAATAGAAAATATGTACCAAATTTGAAAAAGTAAAATAATACAAATTTAGAATTTGCTAATTTTCCATATTTCACTTGTCAAGGTTGATTTATTACTTTTATACTTTATGACCATTTTTTATTATTGTCACTAATTTAGACTAACCAAATTAATATGGTTTTACTTAAAATAATTTTTTCATAAATTAAAAAAAAAATCGAAGACACCCTACATATGCCAATTTGCCATCTTATGTAAAGTGGATCAAGTTTGTTCTTTCTTTCTTTTTTTAATAAGCAATATTGCATTAAACATAAATAACAAAGTTGCATAACAAGTTACAAACCATGGCAACATAATCCAAAATGGGTAAAATGTAAAAAAGCATAAAACAAAACATACACTTGTCAATATTTTTCTCATCATCATATTCGATGTCCACAAACTGTATCTTTATGGAGTATTGAGCTTCTTCATCTCAATCCATAAATAACAATTTAGAAAACTCTGGGTAGATTAGGTTTGTTCGTGGAGGTATGAGTAAGGCTGGTTACAAAATTTAACTAATTTGTTTTTAGATAAAGTAAAAGATTTATTATTTTAGAAATTGATAAATATGTTTATTGAATAAGTTTTCAATTGTTTGAAAGCACATTCATAATTAATAATGAATTTAATGAATATGCTTTTATTTTTATATAAAAATCAAAATTTATGAGAAAATGTATTTTGCATTGTATTATACAAAAAATGTATCTAGAAAAAAAGTATTTAGAAAATCTATTATTTCTTTTGGCCAAAATACTTTATAAAAATTATTTATTGAAACTAACATATCAAAAACTTGAATAAGTATATTGAACAAATTATCAAATTTAGGATATGTACTAGTTTACTTTTTCAACTTTGATAATATATTTATTTTGAATTTTAAAGTATCAGTATTTTCTTTACTTTTTCAACTTTGGTAATGTATTTTCTATTTTTAATTTTACATCACAAGTACTTTTTTGTTTTTTCAGTTTTGATCAGTTCAACCATTTTTTTTACTCACATTATTATAAGGGCATATATACCATTTTCATGAACAAATTTGATAATTTATTAATTTCACAAATTTCTTTTTTCTTTATCTTTTAATTTCTTCCTTTTTTTTCTTTATATTGAATTTTTTTACAGATCCATATTCATAAAAATGACATATATACCCTTATAAAAAATGTGAGTGACCGATTTTGCATAATATTGATAAAAAAAAATCGGACTAATTAAGTATGAAAAAGTAAAAAAGTACTATTAGTATAAGATATAAGATATGTTACTAAAGTTAAAAATGTAAAAAAATATTAGTATTATAAAATTTAAAATAAAACATATATTATCAAAGTTAAAAAATAAAAAGTAACTAATTTTCCAGATCAATTTTAACACTAATAAAATTTTATACTTATACTGTACTTTTTTTTTTGTTTTGTTTTGTGTGGTATCAATCTGGCACCCTGTTGTGTGTCAAATCTGGCCAGTTATCCCACTCCTTGGCTGTCTTTTTCTCCAGTTTTTAAGTGACTTTAAACTCCCATTCCATCATCTAGAAAGTGTGAAAATCTCCAAAGGTAACATTGTTTAAAAATTGTGTCCCACAACCATCAAACTGACCATCATTAATCCCACTTAGTCCAAGCTGGAGAATCCCCAATCCCAATCCCAATTCCAATCCCCTTCCTCCCTCCCTCAACTGTCATCTTGCACCCAGACAAACTTTTGTACCCTTCACTTTGACTTTGCCCATTTCATTCATTAACCCATTTCAACAAACACTGACACCTTTATAACAGTCATGAATGCATTTATAAATACTGGTAAGTTATTTAAATACAAACTAGTAAAAAAAATTTAAAAATAATATATAACAATTTATGTTTTTTAAAAGTCTATTTCAATTAAAAATGACTTACAACAATTAGCAATAACCATTTTATAATTCTAATCATAGTTATTTAGTTATATATAAGTGCATCCGAATTACTAATTGAGTTATACATATTTGTCTTTCTATTCCATTTTCAACTAATCTATCCATTTATTATTTTTGACTAATTTATTCTTAATAGAATATAGTAAGTTAAATTTTAATTCAATTTTTGTTTATAAATAAGATAATAAGAACAACAAATTGGTCCTTTAAAAGAAAAAATAAAAAGTCCCAACCTTTTCATTAATTCTTGGATTTGTCGTTTAACAGTTTTAATCGATATTATATTAATACCGGGGGAAAAAAAAAGTTAGCTTAGTGGAGGTTGAGCAGTTGAGGCAGGTGTCGAAGGGCATTACATTGGAGAAATCATACTCAATCCGTTGAGCTAATTTTGTAGTGGAAATTGGAGATTAGTGAATATTGAGACGACAAAACTTATACACCTTTGCACTCAATCCATTTTTAAGCATTTATTTTAGATGAAAAAAATTTCATTAACTACACGAGGAATTGTATAAAAGATGAAATTGGTTCAAACCATAAGATAAATTGAATATTATTTACATAATTTTTAAGTTAAACTAATTTAAAAATGACAAATGTGTATAATTTAGTTAATAAAATAACATCACATGTGATTATAAATATTAGAGATTTAAGTTATACTTTAAACATATGTCATATATATATATATATATATATATATATATCAATTAAATTATTTACAAAATTAGAATAAGGAATATTTTTAAGGTAATATAGGGGAAAATAATTAATAATTAATAAATATGTAAAATTACTTATTCAATCGGTTTTAAAATAAATAGCCTTTTGTCATTTGTGCTGAGTCAAAATATTTGACCTTTTATGTTTTTTAATATATCACTAATTATTTTTGTTCTTATTTTATTCCCATTTAATAATTTGAGTTGAGTGTATATGCAACTTTCTAAAAGTATTTGATATTAATAGTTTTTAATAAGTCCTAAAAACATTTATATATGCATACTTAGAAAACTTAATTTATTATTTTTCGTATAAATAATACAAATAGTCTATTTTAAAAGAATAGATAATATTTTAGAAAACCCTTTTAACTTCTAAAATAATTTATATAAAAAAGGAGGAAATATCATCTCTTTCCAACCCTCCGCAAGTTCAACGTTTCAATAACAAAATTGATGAACGTTTCACTTTCATTAATTTGGTGGGTGAGTTAAACTTAGTGCCTTTAGTGTCAAATTTGAAAATTACGTTGGTTCGATAAAATCAATGGCATATTAAATGATTTTTTTTTTCTTCTGGTGGAGGTTATGGAGATGAACCCACTACCTCAAGTTGAGGGTGTGGGTTAATCATCTATCCAACTAAACTGGCTGTCTTGTCTCCAAATGAAATGAATTCTGAGTTGATCAAAACTGATTTGGACGACTTCCAAACTAACAAATCAAAAATTCCTAACCACGCACGCTTATGGTTAATTGTTTGCTATTATCATCAGCCGCAAGAAAACCATGCCGTCTCTTTATTTATATTCATATTATTTCTATTTTTAATAACTTGGAAAACCAATAGAATAAAATTGGATTCATTATACCACCGACTTACTTAAATAAGAATTTTAGTTACAAAATTATTATACATGATATTTAAACTTGGAGATACTCTTCTATTTGGTTTTGAAGAAATTCTTTAATTTTTGTTAAGCAGTATTTATTCCCTTGTTTGGGTCCAAATGAAAACTATTTTGTCTAAGATTTATGAAATTTCTTCTCATCGTACAACGTTTTAAATTTAGTTTTTACTGAAATTATTTCTCAAATATATATAGAAAAACATAGAGCATCTATAATTCAATTGAATATAAATTCAAAAATAAAATAAACAAATTTTCTTTTAAAGAACAAATTAAAACAATAGACAATTGATGTGAGTTGTGCCCATACCAGTCTTTTATTCACTCTCAGCCTCGTCGACAAGAAAATTTATTTGAATCTCCTTATTAAATAATTGAGTTGATTGGAGAGAATACCATTTCAAATTCTGTGTGTATATATATATATATATATACACACATATGAGGTGATATATTTATAAAATGTATATGAATTTTAAAAAAAAATTAAAGTGAAAGTATACTTTATAACTACATTTAGGGAGGTGTCCTCATTATGAAATTTGGTAAAATTTAAAATTTTATGACATTACATACATTCTCAATTTAGAATTATATGCAATCCATCAAAATTTGAGGTCTTCAATATGAAATTTAATAGATGTTATAAGATTCTAGTGTTCTCAAAAGTTCATGAATTTCAATTGAATTCTATTTTTAATGGAATTTGAAGTAAATAATATGAGTAAAC
Organism: Apocynum venetum; assembly: GCA_019593545.1. Taxonomy (NCBI): domain Eukaryota; kingdom Viridiplantae; phylum Streptophyta; class Magnoliopsida; order Gentianales; family Apocynaceae; genus Apocynum; species Apocynum venetum. The sequence continues at coordinate 6,231,428 of SRSM01000124.1, read as the reverse complement.
AATTCTTTGAAATTTTGTGTAATTTGTCTTTTTGTTACCAATAAAAAAAATAAAAAATATAAAGAAACAAAATATCATTTATATTTCTCAATTTGGTTGCCATAACAGTATATTTCTTCTTCTACAACAATAATTTTTACACATATATTGATTTGCTTATATGTAGTTTTTATGTATAAATTATTATATATTTTTTATTTAAAAAGTCTAATAAAAATTCATCAAATTCCACAAAAAATTATAGAATAAAATTTCATGTAATCCATATACTTGGTTTGGTATCTTATACTATAATTCACACATGAATTTGATTTGATGTTAAAAAAATTATTTTTTATTTCCTCTTCAAATTATTATTCAAACTTTATTAGTTATAAAATTATGACATTGAGTAGAAAATTTTTATTAAGAATTTAATATGTATAAATGTATGTAATAACATATATACATATTTCAAGCAAACATACCAAAAAGTATAAAATTTTAAGTAAATGAAAATTCAATCGAAAAGTATATTAAAAAATTAATGGACAATTGAGTCAAGTTTAAACATATATTGGTCAGTCTATTTTTTTTAATGTATTTTGTTGAAACTCCAATAAAAATTCATCAAATTCTATGACATAGAATTACATTAAATTCTAATTGAATCTACTAAATTTTATATAATTCTATTAAAATCCATTAAAATACACAAGACTTAAAAAAATGCCATTGAATTTCATGTTGGGGATACCCCTTAGACTTTTAATTATCCAAAATAATAATAATATAGAAATAATTTTGTTTCAAATATATGGAAAGATGCATTGAATAAAGATTGGTTATAAATAATTAATGAGTTGTTCTTTCCCAAAGTTAATAAATTTGGTATCTTATGATTTATATTAGTAAAGTACAATATTTTTATTTTGCTTTTAAATGACATAGTTATAGTTTTTTTATTAATTTTTTATGATCAGTATATACATAACTTTGCTCAAATTATTTTTACTTGTTAAAAAAAAATAAAATTAAACATAGAGAACATATATGCATTATATATGTTTTTTGTATAAAAAAGAACTTTCTATTAAATATAATTATAATAAAAGAACAAAAATTCATCAAATTCCACTAAAATCAATAACATATTAATCTATGAAATTTATTGAATCTGAAAAATTCTACGGAATTCTATTAAAATTCATAAATTTCATAAAATTACACAAATTTTAAAATTTTTATTGAATTCTATAACGAGACATGCCCTTAGAATAAAAAAAGTCTTGTACAAAAGAAAATTATAAAAAATTTCAAGGATGTTGTCACCTTTATAACTCCTTTTATGCATATACAATTATGCTATTATATTTATATATAAAAAAAATGCAGCCCATCTATTCAATTATATGGCAAGGTGATAGGATGTTGTATTTGTGTTAAGATTATTTCTAAGAGGATGTCCAAATGCTAAACTCAATATTGAACAAATTTGTCACAATTAACAATTGAAATACTAATCAGCATAAGATGAATATCAAATAAATAGATAATAAAATTTTAAAGTTATATTTAATGTTCTCATTTATTAAGTCATAATGTTAAACAAGTTGTCAATACATGATAGTCTTATTGACATTAGTTTAAATATACTAACATAACATGACCTCTAAACACAAAATTGTTCTTTTTAAATTTAAAGACAATATTAATTTAAAAGATGCGACATATATATACTCATTTCATTCCATTCGAATTATTCACTTTGGACTTGTATAAAAATTAAGACAAATATTGTAAATGATAATTATGTAACTAAAGTTTTTAAGCTGTGCTCATTTAATAACTAGCGTATATGTATTAATTCTCATAAAAAAATACATTATCCACTAAATAGTTGACAACTTATAAAAATCATTCATTAATAACAATGATATAATTGTAAAAGTACGTACTAAAATTAGAAATTGAAGAATTGAAATTAGACATCTCAAAATAGAAATCTGAATAATTGAAATGAAACGAATTGTATAATTTATATATACATGACGTTGACAACAAAACATTAAAGAAAATAACAAGTTGAATTTGATTGAATCCAACATTAACCTAATTCGTGAGAAAATAAAAGACTTTCACAATCAATCATTTTAAACTTTTAGTGGTTTCGTTATTAGTTTTTGTCATGTACCTCTAGAAAATTAAAGGATTTCATAAATAAGGATAAAATTATATGAAAGTCATTATCTTATTTTTACATATACTAAGAATAAGAAAATAATAGAGTATTTTTTAGTCAAATTATTTAAAGTGTCATATGTGAATCTAATAAGTTGAAGAGTAATGCTAATATTGAAACAAGTCAATATATACTTATAAAAAATTCAAAACAATTTATATTTTAATGATTTATTTCTTTTAAAAATGACTTATAAATTCAAATAAGGTAATAGTAATAAATATACTTATTCTAGAAAAATGACAACTACTCACTTTGTCAATTTTTATAAGATGTGACAAATAATTTTTTTATTCATAATTATAAGATATTTTTGTTACTTTTTAAATTATTTTCAAATTCACCATTACTTTATTAGCGGATAGAAGATAAAATAAATACTTATTTTTAATTTTAAAATAAATAAATAAAAAAAACTAAAATAATTTATTAATTTTACTTAAACATATTCAATGAAATTGTTCGAGAGGGGACTATGGCCTATGGGAGGAAGAAGCATCAGTAGGCGAGAGCTACATAAATTTGAAAATTATCCAAAGGCCCCTCTTAGCCGTTCAAACTCACAGGCGCATCATAAGCTCTCGATGACCTTGGAATGCGATGGCCAATTTTTGGCCATCAACTCATCATTATTCATCAAATTCTTCTAACCCGACAAAAGAACCGAAAGCAAGGGGTACTGACGTAAATAACAATAAATTCCAAATTCCTTGATTTAGTCCCCGTGTGTTTAATTATCCCCTAAAACCCCGTGAACAAATAGAGATTACAGCGCCCAACGAGAGTCCAGTAAAGCCACCTCACTATAAATGCCACACTGTTTTTTTATTCCACTGGTCTCTCACTAATTCTCTCTCTCTAACGCGCAAATACACACACTCTCTCTCTCTCTGCAGCGTATGCGCATTCCATTTCTTCAACCACAGCGGATGAAACTGGAAAAGTTTTGATTTCTCTTTATTCAATTGGACTCTATTCCGTTGCTTTTTGGAAGGAGTAATCAACTGGAAGAAGAAAAGAAGCAAAAGAATGAGGCTTGTGTTTGGTTTACTTATGGCTGTTGCTCTGTTTCTGGTGAGAGTCTTGTTGGTTTATGTATTGAAGTATACTTTTGATCTTTAGAACTCTTTCTTCACCATTTCAAATTTTCCGAATGTTGAATGAGTGCATTCATAGCTTGTGGTTTCTGAAGTACGCTTGATTTTTTACCTGAGTCATTGTTGATGATGTCTGATGATTGTGTGAAATACGTGTCTGTTGCAGAGGAGAGGAGAGTTTTCACTTTTTTGGTTCAATTGTAGAATATAATAGGTCGAAAATATGATGTTTTGGTGTCAGCGAATATAAAGTTGGGTTTCTGTTTTGTGAAAATAAGTGTTGGAGTTATTTGCTGTGTTATGTATTGGTTAGAGGTGGAGATCAAACTATTTTCTTTCTGTCGACGTATGTTAGCATACGATGTTATTTAAATTTGGAAAATTGGTTTCTTATTTTGTCGTTGTTGGTTACTCCGTTAAATTTTAATCGTGGAATATGTTTGCAGGTTTTTCTCCTGGTATGTCTTGCAGATGCAAGCTCCGATAAAAGGTTTCTTTTAACTAGCAATGGCACACGAGGGTGAGTGTTCATAGGGGTGGATTTTTGTTTTACTACTGAAATGATAAATGACATTTAAGCTTAAGATTGGTTAATTTTCGTACATTCAGTTTTCAGAATAATTTTGGTTTTCTCTGTAAACTTGCCACTTCTGTGCAGATGGAATGAATTCTTGAAGCTTCTTGCTCATTCTTTTCAATTGTCACCTTAGTGGATTGAAAAGACAGCCAAAGTCCTAATATAGGAAAATTGTTAAATTCTTCCCATCTTTTTAAAATAATAATAATAATAAGAGAACTGCTACTGTGTATACACTTTTATTTTTATTTTTATAAATACTGTGTATACAATTGGTAAACCCTGTTTCCCATTTTTTCCGACCTTAATACTTGACTATATTTCTCAATGATGGCTAGGAAATGACATTCTAGGATACTGTGCTATGTTTATCTTCTGCAATTCTCTTTTGTCTGTTGATATTTTACTATATTTCTTAATGATGGCTAGGGAGAGACATTCAGAGGGACACTGTGCTATGTATGACATCTGTGGAAAACGTAGTGACGGGAAAGTATTGAACTGTCCTTCCGGTTCCCCATCTGTGAAGGTACATTATGCTCAGTAAACATTAGTAGTATAGAAACTTTGATATGTTTAAATTCTGCATCTCTCTGGTTCCTTTTACCTCTCCCTTTTCTGTCAGACTTGCATCATCTCACGATTGCCCTCCTATGACCTATGTTTTATCGGGTTTGAAAAGTTATTTGATGGATTTTAGTTTTGCGTGTATCAATCAATGCTTCTATTTTTGTCCTCTCCTTGCAGCCAGATGATTTGCTCTCATCAAAGATACAAAGTTTGTGCCCAACAATTACTGGACATGTCTGTTGTACAGAGGCTCAATTTGTGACTTTGCGATCACAAGTTCAGCAAGTGAGATTTTTCTCATCAATCCTTTGATATGATATGTGACTTTCAAGTATTCATTTGGCTTGACTGTGGGTTACCTGTTCATATCATTGTCCAATTGCATAAGAATTATTTAATTGCACCCAGATTACAAGTTATAGAAGAAAGCGTAAGCTTTTCAAAGATAAGCAGAAATCTTGGAACAATTACTTCACAAGGCTAAGAAGAGGAAAGGGCTGAACGAAAGAAGAATAAGAAGAATTTTCACTTCAGTAGCTTATATTTTTTGAAGCTACTAATTTTCAGCATGACAATTACTATATCAGCAGATAACCTAGGGCCAATTGTGTAATTAGAATCCCAGAGAGGTTAGGTTCGTGGTCAAGGTGATTAAACTATTGGGGACTGTTTGAAGATGAAATTAATGGTTGACTTTTTCCATTCAGGTTCTGCTGTCAGCATTATGGAATTCCTATTCTCCTTTTGCCTAGAATATTTCAAGATCATCTTATGAATCCATTTGCATTTTTAACATAGATTTCTATCCCCTTATTCTTCGGGTTCCTTTTATCATACATTTTGTTTGGTATATGGATATGAATGATATAATGCTCTGCTCGTTCTTTCACCACTAACATTTGGTGTTTAATTCATTAGTCTTCTCCAATGCAACTTGAGTTTTGTGTTTATCTATTTTCTTAAAGTCTACTATTACCAAGATTGAGTCACGGTATTGTATTAACATCTTTCTCGCAGGCCATTCCTTTTCTTGTAGGCTGTCCAGCATGCTTGAGAAATTTTTTGAATTTATTCTGTGAGCTTTCCTGCTCTCCCAATCAAAGTCAGTTTATAAATGTAACTTCTGTTGCTAAGGTAATTATCTTGGTTTTTTATATTTTGGTGTTTCTAAGAGTCTGATAAAATAACATTGTTAATTTGTTTGTACTTGGTCTTTGGGTTTCACATGAAGCTGCCTTTTCACATGGACATTTTGTATCAGGATATGCTCATCTGTAACTATCAAGCTGCCCTTTCATTATCTATGTAACTTTTGTAGGTTGGGAATAATCTGACAGTAGATGCAATTGATTTTATCATAACGGATAATTTTGGTATGGGGCTCTTTGAATCCTGCAAGGATGTAAAGTTTGGTACTATGAATACTCGAGCCATAGAATTCATTGGTGCTGGTGCTAAAAATTTTAGAGGTAAACTTAATTTTTCTCACTATATGCATGGTTGTGTTGTTGGCTGTTGCATCTGTGTGCATTGGTTTTGATTTCCTTTTCACAAAAAATCTTCTGAAGAAAATGTTTTCTTAAACTTTTTTGTGTGTGGAGGCAGATCATTATAACTGACATATATGCCATGGGAAAGTTTTTAAGCATGTTTTTTATTCAAAATCAATAAGTTGTCCGAAGATATGAATGGAAAAAAACCATATAAAGATTTGAACATTATAGTTTTTCACTACTGCATGCTTTTCAGTAATTATTATCTTAATACACTAATTGCACTTGGGCAGAATGGTATGGATTTATTGGTAGACGAGCAGCGCCCGGTGTCCCTGGATCACCTTATGCAATTAATTTTAGGCCTACTGCTCCAGATTCATCTGGAATGAAACCCATGAATGTTTCAACCTATTCATGTGGTGATACATCACTAGGTTGTTCCTGTGGTGATTGCCCTGCATCTCCTGTCTGCACCAGTTCAGCTGCTCCTGTTCCTCAAGAAAAAGGTTCCTGTTCGGTGAGAATTGGGACTTTCAAGGTAAGATGATTTCGAGTCTGATTATTTCAGAACTATTTTTGGAATGTATTCCCTTAACCATTTACACGTTATAATTTCTGAATGCCGAGGGAAGTTGGTTATTTCTAAAAGTATTACTCTTCTCCGAGTGGAATAATAATCATACATAGGTTTTTTGGGATGCAGGCAAAGTGTGTTGAAGTTTCTGTAGCAGTATTGTATATGGTGCTGGTCTCTGTGTTTCTTGGTTGGGGTTTTGTCCACAGAAAAAAGGAAAAGACTTCTGCTCCTAGAACAAAACCAGTGGTAAATGTTACTGATGCTGGTGTCATCCGCAATCTGAATGGGCAAAAAGATGAGAACATTCCCATGCAGGTGAGTGCCAGTCGGTAGTGGTTCACTTGTCAATAAGTAAAAATGTGCTTAGTCTTAGTTAATGTACTTGTTATGTATTATTGTTTAATGATAATGTCTTGATATTTAACTTGTAAAATAAGAAGTTTGATGCATTGTTTATATTTCTTTTCCCTCTGACTTAGCAGTGTGAATACGTTGATGGACAAGTTTTTTTGCACGTTTGCAGCATCTACACTCTCTTGCCCATAAAAAGTGTCTTTTCCTTGTATTAATTTTGATTTTCAGATGCTTGAGGATGTCCCTCAAATTACAAATGGCGTTCAACTTTCCATTGTCCAAGGATACATGTCAAGATTTTACAGGTTAGTAGCAATCAAGATTTTGGTGGAATAGTATTTTAAAGAATGACTCTTGATATGATTATTCACAATGGTATTTCAGGAAATATGGAACATGGGTTGCTAGAAATCCAATTCTTGTGTTGTGCTCTTCTGTGGCTATTGTTCTTGTACTTTGTTTAGGCTTGATTCGTTTTCAAGTAGAAACAAGGCCAGATAAGGTATGCGTGGACATTTTAGTGTTTTGGCACTTTCTTGTGTTCATTCCCATATTGGCACTTCTGGATTTGTAATCATCACTGTTGCCAATGTGCTTGATATATCCCATTGATTTTCATATTTTATTCCCCTTATTAATTACACTGGGGTTCCGATACCTAGTATAATTTAGCCATTCTTTTCTTTTCTTTCTTTCTTTCAGCACCAAAACTTAACTACTCTTCTCATTTTTCAAAAAATTATTTATTTATTTTTTTATATATTGGAGGAGGGGATGTAAATCAAACCTAAGCCTCCAAGGAAACCAAAACCATATAGTCCTGTCATGATTTGGTAGTCCTTTTGTTCAGAGTAAATGGTAAGATAATAATAATGTTTTTTTTTGTTCAATATATAAGAAACAAAATTCATTTTGATACTCTCAGTCTCTCTTTTGTTTCTTTTTAAAGGAGCTGTATGTAGCACTACCAGCATACATGTTATTATGTAGTGCCCTTGAAAAATACTGAGAAAATTTTCTGATTCTGATTGTTGGGTGCTTAGTGGATGTAAAAGCAGCAGAAATTACTGAGTTACTAGGAACATATGATTCTTCAGATGCCTACGTTTCTAATCCTCACTATTATGAACTTGGCTTCTACTGCTTATTTCAGATTGCCAAAATCAAGCTGCATTGACTTCTCCAAATCTACTGAAATTTTAATGCCATTTTTTTTCAGCTTTGGGTGGGCCCTGGGAGTAGAGCTGCTGAAGAGAAACAATTTTTTGACAACCATCTAAGTCCCTTTTATAGAATTGAACAGGTTCAGTATTGCTTGCTTCTTATTTAAGGTTTTGTCTTCGCATATTCTCTGATTCCTGCAAATCAGTTGCTACTTAAAAAGTTAGTGGAATTATTTCCATTTAAGCTTGCATCCTCTTCTCTTCATCTTTTCTTAATCTTGTAGGACAAACTCAATTCATGTGTTCTATTTTCAATTAAAGAACAAATTTAACAAAACCATAGAGAGCAAGAGTTGAAGGATATGAAGAACTTCTCAGGATACTTACTAGATAACAGATGAGAATCAGAAAGAGCAGTTTTAGGTTGGTGAACCTCAGGATACTCATTAAACAAACACAACTGTGACATTTTTTCTAGAGAATGTTAACTGTAGATGCGAAAGGAACGTTGGCTGATGGCACTAGTGAATATGTATGGATATTGATCCTGAAAATATAACTAAATAGTGAAATTTGTCTATATGATTGAGTTCTCTTGTCAATTCAAGTCCCAGTTGCACATATCTGAGTTAGAACTGTTTTATTTTTCTTTCAATTTTGTCTCCATTGTTTCATTATTTAATTCCAATTTTTATAAGATTCCATGTTCCTTTGACTACTTGACGAACAACTAATGTTTCCAATTTGCAGATCATTATTGCAACAATTCCTAACGCTCTGGATGGGAATGCACCAAACATTGTTACGGAAACTAATATCAAATTGCTTTTTGATATCCAAAAGAAGGTATATGTTACATTTCTATGAGCTTCGTTATCTCCAGAACATAGCTTTGATTTTTTACTTCCTCTTTTTGAATTTGATATGTTGTAAGGAACTAAATTGCTCAATTTTGATAGGTAGATGCAATTCAAGCTAATTATTCTGGCTCAATGGTATCTTTAAGGGATATTTGCATGAAGCCACTTGGTGAAGATTGTGGTACGCAAAGTGTTCTTCAGGTATGATCGATCATAAATGCTACTGGTTGTCTTTATTTCAATTATTGGATGGCTGTAATTTCTTTCATCTGAATGTTCTATATGTTTGAAGATTTTGGTCCCGATTTGCAGAATGGAAATATGTTTAGATGAGCAGTTTTGATCTTGATATTTAAAATCTTGAAACTGGAGTTAAAAAATAAAGCTTTTGGATATTCTGTTCTCTGTCTGAAACAGATACATGTTTACATTCTAAGAGCATTATCTTGAACTTAGAAATTAATTTGGCTGAAGGTCTTGCCATCGAAGATTTTAAAAACATTTAAGAATTTATTTTAGCCATTATGCAAGATTGTTTCACTGATTTCTGTGTATCAGAGTGAATTTTATGCTATTGATCAATTCATGTTTCCCTATAACAATCATCTTAAATGAATTATGTAACAATAGCTTGTCTTTAATTATTAAAGGTGAGGCAAATTAGCAAAAAGTGTCTTCTTGTTGGTGGATATTTATGTTCGCATTGTTAGGAATACTTTCTGAGTACATTAAGATTTTCTTTTTGAATGAAATGCAATCTTCAAGAGAAAATTGAATGGTAATTGCTATTCTTCACTTCTTACCAACCTGAATATTGCAGATTTGACATTGTCACTTGTTACTTCAGTTTATGTAGGTTGGAATGTTTGAATTGTTTATAATTCACAGAAGTTTTTCTAAATATCATTTTAGGTATTTGTTGGCATTCTATTTTTTGTTGGTTGGAGTTGGAGAAATATCTATATATGACATGTACTAACCAGCTTCTAGTTTTTGCATCTCGTAACTGATGTAATTGACCACCTTGCATCTTGTAGTATTTCAAGATGGATCCTCGAAATTATGATGACTTTGGGGGGATTGAGCATCTTCATTACTGCTTTGAGGTACATTCTATGATTTCATATTTGTAATGAGGTAATTATATATACTTGACCAAAAAATAGAAAAGAAAAGAAAAGCATAGAATGTAGTAACTGGATAAAAGCCTTTAGTACTTTAACTTCTAATGTGGTCCCATAGGGCCTAGGGCAATGGCTTTCCCAAAAGATGGGCAATTCTATTAAATTTTTTCCAGTTTTCCTAGTGCATGATTTTGACAATTCTTTCTACATATTGATCTGTACAACACTAAAACAATGTTCTTAGTTAAAGTTTTGTTTCAGGCTCGTCGCCTTGTATTTTTGCACACTATCTTCTTACCGAAATGATTACAATTGACAATTGTACACTGCATGTCTTTCAGCATTATACATCAGCAGATGCATGTATGGCTGCATTTAAAGCACCACTTGATCCAAGCACATCACTTGGTGGTTTCTCTGGTAGCAATTATTCTCAGGTAATTTCTCTCTTGTGGTCAAGGGTTAAAGATGGTTAAAGATATAGCAACCCTTTCCTTCTTTTTGAGACAGGCTTCTGCATTCATTGTGACCTATCCGGTAAACAATGCAATTGATAAAGAAGGCAATGATACAAGGAAGGCAGTTGCTTGGGAAAAGGCCTTTATTCAGATTGCAAAGGTTTGACTAAATATTGATGTTTTGTTTTCATTCATTGAAAGCTGTAATATGGTGGTAAAGCAGTTATCTGGAACCATGTGCCATATAACCTTCTTGAAGATATAGTTGATCTTTTCTGAGCATGAACTTCATTGAGAGAGAGAGTGCTTGTGCAATTCGAAGCTTTTGCATAATAACCTAATCTGCTTGTTTTATGCAGGAAGAGCTCTTGCCATTGGTTCAATCCAAAAACTTAACCCTTGTTTTTTCATCAGAAAGCTCTGTTGAGGAAGAGCTGAAAAGAGAAAGCACTGCAGATACCATCACTATCTTGGTAAGTTGAGAATGTTTCTTACTTGTCTGTCCTTTTCCCTAGCAAACATTTTGAATTGGCCTTTGCAACTTCTGGATGAGGTGAAGGTACCTTCTCTTTAAAACGGAACATTGGTATAATAAAAGCTAAGTTTCTGCTGTATATCTTTCCTCATTTTTTCAAGTGTTTTTAGACTAATTTTCTACTGATACAATTTTCTTTACCAGATAAGCTATCTTGTGATGTTTGCTTACATATCTTTGACGCTGGGCGATACTCCTCGTTTCTCTTCTTGCTATATTTCATCCAAGGTACTTATTTCCCTTCATATTTTTGTGACTCTAAATTACTTCTTGAGGTTATCTCCCTTTTATATAATCTTCTCTAATTGGTCTCTTCTGATTGAACAAATAAATCTGTTCCTAATGCTGCCCATTATACATGGGTATCTTAATTGAATAACAGATTGAATTCAGAACTTCACGCTCATGAAATTCAGTTCACTGGATGGGAATTCTTTTCCCTGTGCTTCATTTTGTTGTTGTTGCCTCATTTTTATTCTGGATATTAATAATGCCCTCTTTGATTGATCCCCTAGGAGAATTTTAATTAATGGAAGTTTCTACCTTGTAAATTTTAAGCAATTTGTTTAGCAATACTAAAGTGAAACCTTACAGAAGTAACTGGAGAAATATCTTGAGAAGTTCTTTTGCTTGGCGTTGGCTTTCTTATAAATACACCAGATGTTAAATTTCATTTAACTGGAATAGTTTGGTCTTATACAAAATAATTTTTTCTCAGTACTGCGATTTTCTATTTTTTCAGGTACTTTTGGGCCTTTCAGGAGTTGTGCTCGTCATGCTTTCTGTTCTTGGATCTGTTGGTTTCTTTAGTGCAATTGGAGTAAAATCTACACTTATTATTATGGAAGTCATCCCATTTCTTGTTTTAGCAGTAAGATCTATTCTTGTTATCCTTTTAAATATATGGCATGTGGTCACTGTTCTATTTACATCTTGTTCTGCAGAATAAGCCTATTCTTCTTGCAATTCATTTTTCCTTTGATAGAGAGAAATGCTTACACAAGCATGAGTCAATATAAATATATTAAGACTTAATGTTTCTTGTATTCATATGAAGTAGACAAATGCAAAATCAACAATGAACTAGATTAAAATTTAGATTAACCTTTGCCCTGTATTGTGGTGCTCTTGTCTTAATCAGAATTCGTCTTACCTATTGTTAACATAGATATACACAACCTTGTTATGAAGTGGCTGAGATATTGAGCAACCTGAATGTTAGCTAGATACTGAAATCAAACAGGCAGTAGATAACCAATGAAAATGTTTGGTATCCCTGGTTTATGGTAAGGATTTGCTAGATTGTAATCAATTCTTCATTCCTTGAACTGGATTCCTGAGCAAAACTAAGAGTTTCATTCCGTTACTGTAGAAATAAATTGTGTAGAGCTCCACACTATTTTTAAAATTAAATGCATGTCCAAAGTCATTGTGTCAAATTTTCTTTGTTGTCAATTATTTAAGTTTAATCTAATTTATAACGACTAATTGAGTATAGAATAGCCTCTCATACTTGACATTTTTTAACCTGTTTTCCCTTTCTTTAGTTGTTAACGATATCTAGCTTTTAGTTTCGTTGACTGTTTCCATCTTTTACTAGGTTGGGGTTGATAACATGTGTATACTGGTGCATGCTGTAAAGAGGCAACCATTGGAGTTGCCTTTAGAAGGACGTATTAGCAATGCACTTGTTGAAGTTGGACCATCTATAACACTAGCCAGTCTCTCTGAGGTCTTAGCTTTTGCAGTTGGAGGTTTTATTCCTATGCCAGCATGCCGTGTCTTTTCCATGTTCGCAGGTAGTAAATCTTTCTTCCTACATATTGATTTTGCACATATTTTTTCCTTGATAAATAGATTAACATTCTTGTCAATATCCATTGTTAAGTATTATTCTTCTGGGTAAAGAAATTCAACATCTATTGATATTTGTTTGCAGCATTGGCTGTTTTATTGGACTTCCTCCTGCAAGTTACTGCTTTTGTTGCCTTGATTGCGTTTGATTTTCTGAGAGCTGAGGATAACAGAATTGACTGTTTTCCATGCATTAAACTTCCTGATTCGAATGCTGATCCTGACAAAGGTATGCAAGTTACTGCTTTTGTATGCCTGGTTTAACATTCTATTGTGAAATTTAAGCTTGAAGATGGATGATGATTTTCTAGAATTGTTCAGGTGTTCAACAGAGGAAACCAGGATTACTGGCTCGGTATATGCAGGTAATATGCTTCAAGTATTTTTCTAATTTGTATTTAATTTGTCTTCTGACTTGGTTTGTTAGCATTCTTCAACAGAGGTGTATATTCTTATTTTCATAAATAAGGTTATTTTCAATTTCTCTTCAGGTAGATTCATTTAATAAGAATTCGTTTTTTTGGTGAGGGGTTCTAGGATATTCATGCACCTATGCTAAACATCTGGGGAGTGAAAATGGTGGTTGTCGCTGTGTTTGCTGCTTTTACATTGGCAAGCATTGTAAGTTTTGCTCTATTGTTTATTTTGGATACTTGCTTTCTGCACTTTCATAAGAGACAATCTTTTCTCAAAATAGAGATCGGTTTAATTCTCCATTCTTTCTTTATCCTAAAGGCATTATGTACAAGGATCGAACCAGGCCTGGAGCAGCAAATTGTCCTTCCTCGAGATTCATATCTTCAGGTCCAATTTCGTGATAATTGCATTTTTCCATGAAATATGGAACGATTTTTAGTGTTCTGATGCACTTCTTTTGTTGCAGGATTACTTCAACAATTTGTCAAAGTATCTCAAAGTTGGACCACCGTTATACTTTGTTGTGAAAAATTTCAATTATAGGTATGGTTGTGTTATCTCTTTTATCTGCTTTGGTTTCTTTCTCATCTTAACTTCCCTTTTGTGGAAGGAGTTGAAAAGAAAAATTGTGGCCACTTGCTTATTTAATTTTCAATGTGCATGGTGAATCTGAGATGATTACTGTGAGTAGCCAACTCCATACACTATGTTGTAATGTGAGAGAAAATCCGAGCCATTGAGTTATCTTCTAAGATAAAAATGAAACACTTTGTGAGATGAGGCATTGCAGACTAAAGTCTTGTTACTTCAAAGTTTCTTTAGAATACAAATTTCTATTATATTTTCTTCCTAACAAGGGGTTGTGAACCTGCATGTTGGGTTTAAATGAGTTAGATCAGCAGAACTATTTTGGTTGAAATTTTGAAGAAGTTAACTTCAAAATATTTCAAGATAAGATGGTTGCAGCTTGAATAAATCGCTGTACCTCTGGTTTCAGGTTCTTGTTTTGCAAGAAACTTGTGCAACTAATTTTGTATTTACGGTGTCTTAGGTTAATAAAAGTGATCCCCTCCCCTACCCATTCTTCCAGAAAACAATATTCACACAATGCTTTTGTAGATTTAGCCTTACTTTGATTTCTTGTATTTTCCGATGTTTTATTGTCTCTGAACACGTTATTGGGTACTAAAGTACTTCCCATGCTAATTCTAGTTTAAAGAAATACTCAATATGGATAACTTGTTTCTCTGAGTGTTTTGTCTGATGATTTTGATATTTTCTGATTTCCTCAGCTCAGAATCTAGACAAACAAATCAGTTGTGCTCCATTAGTCAATGTGATTCAAATTCTCTCGTGAATGAGGTAAAGTTTGTCTCTCTTGGATTCACATTATATTTATAAATTATATGGATGCACATGAGTTGTTGCACTGTATTTTACATACACGTTTAGTTTTTGCCAGCATCGAGGAGTAGGTTATGACTTTGAGGTTATTAGCTGTTTCTGCGTATTGATATTTTAATTTGTTTTAAGATATCATTCTTCTTATTTACTCAGATTTAAGTTCTTTTGTCATTCTACTACCGCGCATTTCAGATTCATCTCAAGCAACTAAATTGAATCCTTTTGAGTGCATTCATTTTTCCTGTACAGCCTGGTACATGTCACATTACCCACATATTTCTTTACCCTAAACAATCTAATCTCATGTTTCTTTTGGTCTGGAGTTTACTTTTCATCCTGTAAAATGCATCTTACGTTTCAGGTTCTATTGCTCATCTTGAAACATAACTAGAAGCCTTATCTTTCACTTCATGTACTTTTTTTGTCTTGCAATCGTCGGCTTGGAATTTTCTTCTATCTTCTTTTGCAATTTCTTTAGCTTTAAGTATATTGATGTAATTTCCTTCTGCAGATCTCAAGAGCATCTTTAGTACCAGAAACAAGTTACATTGCTAAACCTGCTGCATCCTGGCTTGATGACTTTCTTGTTTGGATATCTCCAGAGGCTTTTGCATGCTGTAGAAAATTCACAAATGGGACATTTTGTCCTCCAGATGACCAGGTCTTCATTTCTGCTTCTTGTAATATCTCTTGCTGTGGTTGGGTAGTCTTTGCCTGCCATTTGATCTGAAACAGCAGTCATCTTTGTTTTTCTACTTTTTCAAATTTGGTGTTTTAAACTTGTGTTGGGAAGCTGTAAAAAAGTTTCCAGTTCCTATGAAATTGTTCAGTTAAGTTGCTCTTGTATGAGTTTGAATCTGATAAGATTTTTCATTCCGAAGCAAGTGGCATATTTCCTGTGTAATCTTAAATTTTCAAAATGGAGAGTAGAAGTAATTGTACATTCTCAACCTTAGAATCCGATGCCCGCAAATTAGCCATGCTCTTGTCCTACAGAATATCTTATGCTTGTTACAGCTATGGCACCTTATAAAGTGTTCTTAGTATTCCATTTGTCTGGTTTCTGTTGCTTTCTTCTTAGTTAATCTGGTAAACATAAATGCATCAAGTATTTGATAGATATTGTAGAAAATTACTGTAAGATCTTACAGATGTGAGATTGATGAGTTTCTACGGTTAGCAACTTAGAGAAGTCCTGGCTACTAGTACATCTACACAGATTTTAAAATAGATTTTTACATGTCATCATTTTAATATTTCATGAAATCGCCATTAGAAATTGTTGTTTACTGTGTCACTTGCTATTTAATTCTGTTGTTTTATTACTTGTTTGATGTCCCAACAAAACAGCCCAACAACAAATATGTCATTTTGTAATTCATGTATAATTTAATAAATTTATCGTAGGACCTATGTCTCTGTCTTATCAAACTTGAATATTCATTTTTATTGTATTTGTTCCGCCCTTGCATAATCTCTTACGGATACATTTTGACGCATTTCTTAAGTATATTTATAACTAAAATAGCTATTTTCTTACAGCCTCCTTGCTGTTCCCTTGATGGTGGTTCATGTAGCCTGAATGGACTCTGCAAGGATTGTACAACGGTAGTTTTATTTCCTAGTCTTTTTACCCTGAATCCGGGATGTTCTTTTGAATTTTCTTTTCCTATCCCAACTACTTTTATCTGAGAAGTAGGCATTCACTCAAACAGGCTTGAACCCTTACTAACGTCAGGAATTTTGCAGTGTTTCCGCCACTCAGATTTGCAGAATGATCGTCCAACCACTACACAGTTCATGGAGAAACTCCCATGGTTTCTTAATGCTCTACCATCTGGAGATTGTTCAAAGGGTGGTAATGGGGCCTATAGTACCAATGTGGAACTTAAAGGTACACAGCTCCAAGCCAATTAAGGATAATTATAATTTTCCAGAACCTAGTATTTTACCTCTATTGACCTGATTGTTATGTGTTCCTGTTCTGTCATCAGGATTTGCGAATGGGGTCATCAAAGCATCAGCATTTCGTACATTTCACACTCCGCTTAGCAAACAAGTATGATATTTTATATCTTGGAATTTTGTACTCTGACCTTTTGCTCTTTTATGAAGTTCCTCCAACTAATCTTATTCAGTTCATTTAGATTGACTATGTTAATTCCATGAGGGCAGCACGAGATTTCAGTTCAAGGGTTTCTGATTCCTTGAAGGTACCTTGTTTCTTGATATTGATCTTCTTTTCAAGTCACTTGTTTGCCCTTCTTTATTTTATTTTTTTTTCATTCATTCAGAAATGTGGTGTCTTCATTCTATTGCACTTATAAGATAAGAATATCTTCCCTATAGTCTTCATCTCAAGTCCTCTGGTCCAAGAAGGGGCTTTTTGATCCTCTTTCGCTAGGAAGACCATATCTCTGGTATCTTAAAAAGTTAAACTTATGGACCTTGAAGAAGCAAAAACCTTGTGCACTTAATTTGTCCTTTGTATATTGATATCTTCACATCTGCAAGTAATCACCAAAATTTTTGGTCTGATATATAGAGACTTGAATTCTATACGTGCAGATAGCATGACGACACTAAGTGCTTCGGAATCTTTAAATGGAAAAAGGATTTTATTTTAGAAATTGTCCCTATTTGTATTTTCCTTCCAAAGGAGAATGTGGAAGCACATTTTGCATCAGGATTTTGTTTGTGCAACCATTCTTGGTTATCTGTTGTTCAGACTTTCTAAACTTCAATTGTTTTCCCGGTGACTTGCTATCTGATGCAGATTGAGATCTTCCCTTATGCTGTATTTTACATGTTCTTTGAGCAATATCTTGGCATATGGAAGACAGCATTAATCAATCTCGCAATAGCTATTGGTAAGTGATATATCGATGAATATCCATGAGAAATGAAAAATCATTGATATATGCAGACTTCATTTTTGTGTTTGACATACATAGATAAAACACAGTGTTCAGCATGAAAGATAGCTACAGGGTTGCACTCTATGTTTTTTTTTCTTTGAAGAGTTTGATTTAACATTCACATTCCTGGTCATTTATTTAGATTTTCTGATTTTGATTTTTCTTCAAATCTTATGTTGTTATTCACAATCCACTGGCTTCATTTACTTGGCTACATCCGCCCCCTTCACCCCTTCAGTGTATTTCTTTATCCTCTGTTTATTGATGGTGTTTCCCCTTTTATCATTCTTGTACCGTTTTCCTAGCATAACCACTTTATATTGTTGCTTCAAGTGGAAAATGGATATAATTGTATTGCATACTAGAATGGAGAAATTTGCCGCAGAACCAATGATAAATTAGATTATTGTGCTTCAGCAAAGAGTTCCACTTCATGCTGCACTTTTTAAATTCATTGTTGATGATCTTTACATGTTAACGTACAACATTTTTTATGGACAATAACTTTTGTCCATTTCTGGAAACATATTAATAGCTATATTGATGGTTTAACAGGTGCAGTGTTTATTGTCTGCCTAGTAATCACTTGTAGGTCAGTAATATTTTCTTCATTTCTTCAATACTAACCAACTTCACTTCAATTAAGACATTTTAATTGTTTCTTTTTTCTTTTCCTTGATTAGTTTATGGACTTCAGCAATTCTTTTACTGGTGCTGGCAATGATAGTGGTGGATCTCTTGGTACGTTCTGTTTCTTGAGTATTGCTTATGGGAACTGACATTTCTTAAATAATTTGAATTCTGCTTCTCTTTGTCAACTGTTATCCAGGGTATAATGGCAATCTTGAATATTCAACTGAATGCGGTGTCTGTTGTCAACCTTATAATGTCTGTTGGGATTGCTGTTGAGTTCTGTGTGCATATAACACATGCTTTCTTGGTTAGTTGATCTGGTTCTCTTTTTATGATCATTATATCTCTCTTTTTTTCTGTTTTTCTTTTTGGGTAGAGTTACATAACTTTTTTTTCCTTTTTTGGGCCTGGGGGGGGGGGTGAGGAGGGACACTAGAAGGTGGGTTATCTTTTGAGTGAAGGGAAGTCAGTAAACCACCCTTGATAGAATGGTATTGGATTAATCTTTGGGCATCTGTCTTGATCCTTGCTATTTGTCTAGGTTTTTGGAATGCACTTATTTAAAGTATCGTTTTGAAAGTGAGTAAGAATGAACTGTGGAGTGCAAGCGTTAAATGTTCTGAATTTGCAGGCCTCTTTGTGCCTCAACATGCATAGAAATAAATATAAAATAAACTTGTTCGAGAATAATCATGGTTTTCTAGATATTGCCATTATCTTAAAAATTGTGAAATTCTGTCCTACATCTTTTTACTAAGTGAAATGCGGACATTCAATTTGAGGAGCGAGTATTTTACTGTTTTAGAACCTGATAAGTTCAGGAAGAAAGATCACACAAGTACCAAATGAGATATTTGGACAGTTGCAGCTATTATAATTAAATGGTAGTTTCTCATATTTATTACTGTCAATATGATGATGAGAATCATATACTATTCAGAGAGTGTCAACTAGAATTTGTTGTAAAATTGTGATTGATGTTTTACCCTTCTGTGTTGTTGTGTAGGTAAGCAGTGGAGACAGAAACCAACGCATGAAAGATGCTCTGACAACAATGGGTGCTTCTGTCTTCAGGTTTGGCTCTTTCTGACAGTGATAGTTCTGTATCCTTTTCCTTTTCATCTCTGAACATTTGACTACCTCCTAAATTGAAACTTCAATGGAATATATTTTACATTTAAACTAAAACAATTCCTTAATACAAGGGATAGGAGTTCTATTAACACAAGGTCCAGTCACTAACCTTCTTAATTTGTTAGGGTATGGTGGAAACTTGTATATATTCTAATATATCTCTTAAATTTCTTGCACCAAAGAAAATATGGATAGTCATTTTGGAATGAATGGAGTATTATCTTTTCTACAATACAATAATCCTGTGTTCTTAAGCACATTATAGAGCATCAAGACATACTTTTTGTAAGAGGAGAATCTTATGGTTCCTTAGTCGAATTTTATCTATTTTTGCATGGTATGGACATATATTTTGTTCTGATTGGAAAAGAATCTACCTACTAAGAAGGATTCTACAGCTTAATCTCCTAATCCCTCTTGTTAAAAGCTTATGAGTTTCATGTTGATGGAAGAACTCTATCAACTTTCTGTGATGATGCCAAGCGCTCTTGTGTGCTGTTAATTGAGTTCTTTATTCTCCTGTATCTCTTGACTGTTTTGGAGGCTTATTGCTATCGGTCTTTTCCCAGTTGACAAAATTGAACAACTAATGCTTTCCTATACTTTCCTTCTGACGTTTGCATTTTTCCAGCGGAATCACACTTACAAAATTAGTTGGAGTGCTCGTCCTTTGTTTCTCAAGGACGGAAGTTTTTGTGGTATGTGAACTTTGATGAGTAGTTACATACATGAGACATAGCACTCTGTGGATTCTCTATAACTTTGAACCACTTTCTTGTAGGTTTATTACTTTAAAATGTACTTGGCTTTGGTGCTTCTGGGGTTTCTGCATGGGCTGGTATTCTTACCCGTAAGTTCCTTGGTCCATGAATTTGTCCTCATTTTATTGTTTCTACACCCAAGGAGCAAGATAATATTGAAAGTAATTTGTCAAATATTTTGGCCCCTTCAGCTGTTAGAAATGATCTTTTTGCACAATAATGTTCACATTCGTATGGCAGAATTATACTAGTTGAGGCTTGGCTTCTCAATCATATGTCTGCTGAATTCAGATGCCTTAGAGTGGCATTAAGTGAGATAGATTGTTCTCTAATTTTTGCAGGTATTATTGAGCTTGTTTGGTCCACCATCAAGATGCGTACTAATAGAAAAGCAGGAGGATCGGCCTTCTACTTCATCACAAATCTAAATCCCTGTATCTCCCGAGTAACTGCATCAAATTTTATTGTATTTTTCTTTCTCCTAGTTAGATTCTTTTAGATAGTGTAATATAGTGTGTATTTATACAACGGGTAGCTCTATAGGTATAGTGGTTCTCTTGACAAGATAAAATAGAGATATACTGAGGGATGAGCCTAATTTTGTATTTGCATAGGCAGCTTAACTGAGCGTGAATACAAGTTCCATGTCAATTTTAAGGTTGTATATGATGGACATGGCTAACTTAATTACATCGTCTGTGCAAGTAGAACTCAAGAAATTTGTGCTTCTGATGACTCGAGAATTTGTACTCCTACCTTCCAGAATGACTCAATATTATCAATGCGTTTTAGATTTTTACTGGAATGCTCTCCACTTGTCTTGAAGTGCTACATTGTGTTTGCAGCTTTTTTCATTTTCATTGTTCACTCGCAGCAAGCACTCCATTTTATACCTGGAGTCAACGTTTATAAAATCCCTCTGAAAGTCTCCATTGCCAGAGCTGTTTCTCCTTTTGTCTTGTAGTTCTCTTTTTCACTTTTATATATGCTGCAGTTACAATTACAAACTACAAGCATATCAGAAAAAGGAGTAATTTTCAGGTCCTGTTAACCAACGAGGACTTCCTCTGGGTGTCAATAGGATTGAATTTCCCAGGAAAAGGCAGAGACAGAATAAAGTCAGGATTTACTTTATTTTAGTTTTTAATTGTTTTCGTTCTCCTTTCAGCAAAAGCATTGTCATCATACTTCTGCATCTAATGTTTCATAAATATTCTGAACTTGCAAGGCCTAATCACAAAACAAAAATGTAGTGTACAGAACCCCTTTGCTTTTCATTGATCTATTCATGGTACTGGACCTAGGTACTAAATTCTTACAAAGTAGTAATCCTGATAAGCTGAATCACATCACAGTAAAAATCTAAATTTCACAGTTTCATAAGTAATCCTTTGCTTTTCATTGATCCTTATTCACTTGATGGAGACTTTGGGTTCTTGGAGATCAAGATTACTACCCAGAAACCACTACTCTTTTATCTAACCAGACAGTGTTCGGTGATCAAATTTGAACTCAGTTGTGAAGTCTAGCAGGGATGAATTTTGTCCATCTCTAAATTGTAAGCAACTGCATGTTCTTCCCGGTACTCCTAATCTAAGCGCAAAAAACTTGTACCAGAAGAGCTTCTATTGTGCCGCTGAGAATCACTGAGTAATGACAGTTTGATTGTTTGGCATTGAGATGATCTGCATACATCCATACACTCCTCAAGATCATCATCACATGTCATTAGTACCCACTCAGAGTCATCGTCCAAGTATTTGAGCTGAAATTCATCGGTGTTGGGTATGCCAAATCTCCTAGCAGCCTCTCTCATCAAATCCCTGTATCTCCAATTCTTTTTCATGCGAAACCTAATTTTCTCTTCTCCATATGTGACTTTTACTCGCTGAGCATTTTCTTGATGATTCTGGTCACTTTCTTTTGGTGCAGGAGGAACATTTTCTAATTTGGGATGCTCAATGAATGATACATGGCCATGGGATCTTGGCCCTTCACTTGACAAATGCAGCTGAGCATCACTTCTGACCCTCTTCAACAAACAGTTAACAGAATCATCTTGATCTGAAATGTTGACTGTGTGAGGATGTTGTTTTGTCCCAGCTGAACAAGATTGACTCGAACTGGAGCTTTGGCTGACGGAAGAGGAGGGTGATGTAGACACAACAACATGGGGATCTAAAGCCCCACCCTCCAGGTTTGTTTCCAAAGGCTCAGGGTGATCACCTGATTTCACACTTGAAATGGGCCCTGACCTCGATATATTTGGAGATGCCAATTCTGGAAAGTTACGGTAGAAGGACTCAATTTGTAAATCCCCAGATGCACCTTGTACTGAATCAATCACACGTTGAATTTTCTGCAGTGAGTGTCCAACTTTTTTTATCTTACGAGAAGGCCAACGCTTAATTCCATGTTGTCTGCATATTCTCTTCAAAGTGGTTGGACACACTGAAATACCAGAAAGAAAATGAAGCAGGAATTAGAAAATAAGTAGAATGCAGTACAGCACCGTGCCAAATGCCACCAACACAAGGGCTAGGGCTGGAGGTTGGAGGTGAGAGGGAGACAGAGAGCAAGAAAACTTTAGAAAGAAGTTCAATCCATATTGAGGCTTCAACAGAAGTATAAAACATTTAGTTGATTTTACTAGAAATGTGATCTTTAAAGATCAAAACAACCCAATATTTCAAATCCACTTATATGCATCTAGAAGTATGTGATGTGGTCTAATGAAAATCAGATACTCGTGATCCAGGAAATCTTAAAATGATCAAAATCTCAGCCTAGAATGTATTTTCTTGAAGCATGCTTACCACCAATACACTTCGCAGCATCTTTTAGGCTTCCAGCAAAATATTGCTGGAGAATCTGCAAAGTAATAGTTTTTTCTGCCTTTGCACGCTTTTTTTCTCCTGCTTTATTTGCTTTTGGAAAGGCCATTTTCGAACTAGCATCAAGGATCGCATTGCCCAAATTCTGAGAAGTTTCCAGCCAATACTTCTGCTTTTCGAGTCTGAACCTCTGAACCAAAGCTGAAACTCTCCTCAACATCCACATGATGGTAAGTCTGGGATGACCTTCCTTGAGAAGTCATCATCGCCTGGGAATGTTCTATCTCTGGGATTTTTTCACTTAATCTGATAGCTGAAGGAATTGATGTTCCATCTATAGGCAAAGCAGCTTCTTCCTGCAGTTCTTTATCTGTAACAACCCGTAAACTCTGACAAACTTTCTGTATAATGATGGACAATGAACTGAGCATTATTTTATGGTCTTCAGGGTCTTTACAATCTAAAGGCAGAAAGAACTCCAACACAAAGTCGGTTGAACCAGTATAAATACTCCGCAAACGTATAGCTACAGCTGCACGCAGTCCAAACATCCTTGCATAGTGAGAGAGGGGGTACTCTGTCTTAGAATATGAGGTTACGTCAGGTGAAAAACATGGCTGATTAGTTGCAAATGCCCTTCCAACAATGCCTTGACCTTTTAGCAAGTGGTGCTCGGAACAAGCTTCATTGAAACCTTTAATACTGGAATCAGCAATGCAGCACACAGAATCCAGTGTGGAGACACAATGGATAATATTTTCATCAGAGTGCCGACTGCCCCTTTTACCTTGTTGGATGCATGGGACCCAAGCCTGAGCTAATGGCAATCTATGTGCTCCACATGCTGCTCTTAAAACCTCTATGATCTCTGGTAATGCAGCTTGGAACGAAAAATCACAAGCCTGATAAAAGTGAATCATGTAAGTACAAGAAATATGTGGGCATTGCTATTAGCAAGAGCATTTTATAAATTCTCACAATTACCTTAGAATTCTGTGTGACTGGAACATCAGAACTCCTAAGCTCAACAGCCTAAAAGCAAACAAGGTTTTCGGGATCAGAAAATCATTTACATAATCATATCATTTAACTTCTCTGCACAACATCAACCTTGAATGAAGCTACTAATGCTGTTTTGTTGACTAAAAAAAATGCTATCAAATAAAATTTAAATGCAAACTAAAGTTCTTCCAAATGACTCGTGATCTGTTAGAAACATATGCTAAATATAGCTCATGTTGTGATTAAACTCCCCCCAAGCTTTAACGTATTTTATACTTTGAATTTCAGCATGACATATTGGAATATTAAATGATTCACTCATACCTCTTCTGGTGCAAGTCCAGAGGCTCATATCAAAGTTCAAATTCAATAAAAACTCCTACCAGTGATAAGGACTAAGGTTTCTGAACAATAAGACATGGAGCAAGCAGTATTAAGACTTTAAGCAAATAAATGTACAAATTCTAGTACAAGAATCACACCTCAAGAGCTTTGCAGACACTTTCAAGCTCAGGACCATAATTGATCTTCTGGGTAGTCAAGACAACTTCAATCACTCCTAAGCAATCTCGACTACCTTGTTCAAAAACAGGAACTGCAAGAGTTCCACGAACATTATACTGCTCTGCATGATCAACTCGTCGGTATTCATCCTTCCTAAAAAGTTGAACATCTGGAGTCCATTCAGGGACTTTATCATTAAAAACCCGGCCAGGCAATCCCAGAATCTCCTTTGAATCCAACTCAGCAGGGAACTGATAATGCACAGAAATATCCCTATAACAGGCAAGTCTGGGACAATTAAGGTCTAGCGAGAAAGGTTGATTACTGGTAGTTAGCACATGTCTGCCACCGTTGTTTACTGGTGCCCAAATTTGAATGAGGGCATCCTTATCTCTTGACCAATCTTTTATGTAGCCAAGGGCCCTAAGTAATCTGTCCATAACAGATACTGATTGCCTTGGCCCAATCCATCTCCTTCTACCAAGTTGAAAGGCTTCAGCTGAGCTGTTTCCAGACTGACTCGAGGAACATACAGCACTGTTTACATTTTCATCAAGAGACTCCCATTTAGAAGAATCTTTACCTTGGGATTCACTAACAGATAGATTCTCAGTGAATGATGACCTTTGCCTCACTTCCTGAAAACCCTTTGATGGGCTGCATACACCAGTGGTTTCTTCTAAAGTAGGCCAATTAAATGGAGACTCAAAAAGTGCACTGAAATCTGAGGGACTCTGATGCAAGAACTCAGATCCATCAGCAGTCTCCAACCAACATCCTTCTAACAATAATTCATTCATATAATCCATATCCATAAGGAAATCAGATTGAGAAACCAGCTTCATATCCTGGGTAGAAACACCTTCATCCATTACCGATCTTTACCCAATAGCCTAATATATACTCAAAATTCAGGAACTATTGGCCTCCCAAACACAGTCTAACCAGAAAGTACACCACTTTTTCCAGTAACCAAATCTGCCACAACTGACAAAGAAAGTTCAATTGAAAATTTTTAAAAAGCAAATGGTTTGAAAGAATCGATGCAAAGCCGGCAAATGTCAAATAGAATACAAAAGGGAAATCCAGTTGATTATTTGTTGAAAGTTTGAAAGAACTTCGATATATTCTATCTTAGGTGGATTCTTTTTTGCGGTGTACATTTTTAATTTCAGTAAAAGGTGAGCGATAAAAACTAGAATAGGACAAACTTGATTGATCATAAAGCCATTGAAAGTACCGAATCTAAACCGGGAATATAAAGTGAAAAAAGAAAAATTCAGGAGATCTTCCTAAAAAAGACAGACTTACCCAACTTCTCTAACAATTTCATCCATTTAAGATTCATTCTTTCTTGTTGGGAGGAGGGGTTATGGGGGAGAGAGGGAGAGAGAACGAGAGAGAATAGAAAGCATCTGCAGTCGTAATAAATTGATAAGCAATACTAACATTTCTGGCAGTCGAGGAAAAATAAGCAGCAAAATATCAAAAATCACAAAAAATTCTGACAAAAAAAAAAAAAAACAAAAGAAGAAAGAGCGACTCACTGTGAGAAAAAGATTCCTGTATATTCCGAGTTGGAAAATTTCTGCTATTTTTCTGCAATCATTATATTTTGTACCAAAGCAGTCAAATTTCATGTGGTTGTCTGAGATGAAACATCATCAGCAACACATGGAATTGGGGTCGCTACTTGGTAGGGACTACTATGGGACTTTTCAGTTTTCTTTTGCAAATCCCATCCACGAAGTGTACGTATAGTACAGCTTTGCCTCCCAGTCCCTCTCAGCTATTATCTGTCTTTGCAAACTGGGTCTGATTCTCTTTCAAGAACGCATCTGTAGGTAAGATTCTCATCACCAAGAGTGGTCCCCCCCCCCTTTGAGATTCCCGCAGATAAGTCAACTGCAGATTTCACCGGATTAAGAAACCCATGTAGATGAAGGCGGACACTCAGATCAAGGGTATGATTTTTTTGGTGAATATGAAGGGTATGATATAAACCCACAGTTCATTTATTCTTTCCTATTAATTAATGGAATCAAATAAAGTATGGTAAGAGATACAATATGCACATGAGCATCTTGCATAGTGTTTCCAGGCAATTTTACTAGTGATTCTTGACATGGTTTACTTGTGCACGCCACGCCAGCATAAATTTTCTAGTCATTAAGAGAGAAAAAAATTAACAAGCTTTTCTCTGTGTGGGGAATTTTTTTTTTTTTTTTTGGGTTAACTTTTATTGTAGAACTTTTTGCAATTCTTTCAAGTTCTTTTGTGGATGTTTTATTGAATTATATGTTCCATGTGTTCGACTACTCACTAGGATGATACTATTTTTTATATTTGTTAAAGCATATTCAATGCTCTTAATCAAACATTGAATAAATTTTATCAAAGAATTAATTTATTTCTTTATTAATATTAAATGAGTTGACAATAAACCTTAAAAGTCATTTTTAATGCATAATATAAATAATAAATTGCATTGTTTACGTGTCATTTATTAATTAAATAATTATTAAAAAATGAAAGATATTTATTTTATTTGTTGAGTCAGCGTGTCAATCTTTAAATTGTTAAGAACATATCAGCATGACAAAATCTCAAAACATGTGTATCAAAGATAAAAACTTAATGACATTATTAATTTTAATAATGTACCATATATTTTTTATATTAATATTGTAGCATTAGAAATTATCTTAAAAGGAAATAATCTATAAGCAGTCATATTTCACAAGTTAGCAATGAAATGCTGTGCTTTTTTGTCTGTTATTGTTTTGGCATTCTTGTTGCAAGTTATCAACTCATGTACTAGGGAAATAAACTTGATTATTTATGTAGAGACAGAATCACTGGTCCAGCATCCTATGCAGATAAGACATAGCTCTATTTCTATCGTTATCCTTTTCTTTATTTAAAGACAAAATGGTTTTATTATTATCATTATTCTGTTGCTGCCTGCATTTTGAGTTTTGTTTATATTGTTTGGTCTATTGTGGGTTTAAGCTATGTAAAATTACTAGTGTTCATTAATTATTACTATAAGTATCCTTTGATCAATTCCATGTTATAGGGTTTTTAATTGCGACATTGCAGGGGAAAAGACAGAATTAGAGACATTTATCTCAGGATGGGAGAGAAGATTGTAGATTTTGTCTTTCAATTTATATTTTGACTTGTATTAATTATGATTTATGAATTGTGGCTTGCTATATGATAAATATTATTTAAGTGCGATTCATGATTATATTATTTTTTTTAAAAAATAACATTTGTTATCAAGTCGAGTATACTTGATCGATAATTAAACTCTACAATATCAAATCTAGGTATAGATAATCGGACGGGTTTGGGCACATTTTATCTTAATTAGGTCTGAGTATGAGACTAAAATCGATTTTAAAGTCTTAAAGAAATCTTGACAAATTGAAATTACACTAATCGTTATAATTGGAAAAAAAAATTTGATATCTCAGCCATACTAACTTTGACAGAGTCGTGAGAGTTATTGTGATGTTTTTTTTTTCTTCCTTTTTCCCTTTTGTCAAGTGTTGTTATGATGATTTAATAACAACAATTGAATTGATTTTGGTTAAAAATGGATCTCTAATGCACAAAACAAAAAAACTTAAGGTTACAAAAGTAGGGAGCTATCCCCATTACCATTATACACATCAATCCGCAAGGCATAATATCTAATACTATATGTTTTTCATCAAAACTCCAAGAAGAGGAAGCTCACATTAACTACTCAACAAACAGCAGTAGCTCAATTGATGTGTGACAAACAGTTAGACTTCTACTTAGTTAATAACTTACCATATTTGGATAGTTCACCAAACTAAAACATGATAAAAACTTCATAGCCTACAATTCTTATATGACAATTTATATTACATAAAAAAAATTCATGTATAATAACTTACTATAAATTTATTCCGTTCATTAATGAATATTCAATTTAAAATTATTACGATAATTAATGATGATATTTTACTTTAAAGAAGTGATCAAATATCACTGTTATTAATGCGACTGAAGGAACAATATAAACGAATTAATGAGAGATGAACGCTTAAATAAATTAAGTATAATTTATATTGAATTATAATAAAAATTAGTGTGACAAATACTTACAGTTGATATCTCTAAACTAGCAGCATTTTTCTCTTTACTTGAAAATTTAGATAAATTTCTTATACCATGAAATAAACATAATGTTTTTTTTCCAAAAATAAAAAATAAAATAAAAGAGGTTCAGTGGATGCAATATGCTTATTGTGGTTGCCAGTTGCCACATTGATCGGTTGATGAGTAGCTTTTCTACGTAGCTCGTCAACTTGCACTTTGCCATCAAAAGAAAACCAGAAAACGTTAAAAACAAAAAGAAAAGAAAAGAAAAAGAAGGAAATTCAATTGTCATCTTGCAATCATCTATAAATTTTCTAATAGCTTTCCCACATGAATTTCTTTTTTCTTTTTCTCCTTTTTAAAATTTAAAAAAAACATGTAAGTATATGATAATTCAGTGGATTGATGGAAAAGAAGGATAAAGTTAAAAAGATAAAAATAAAAAAACACTTCCTTAATTTTAAAAAATTATAAATAATTCTATCTCTCTCTATATATATATGTATGTGCGTGTGAGAGAGAGAGAGAGAGAGTAAAGTAATTAGTAAATCAAATTTTGCTAGCAAAACATAAGAAAAAGGAAAAGAAAAATTAGTAAGTTACTTATTTGATTTGAAATTGAAGCGTATGTATTTTACTTAATCTAAAAATTTTAAAAAGTATTTGACTTTAAAGAAGTTATTCGTTTATATTTATTATTAATTAAGTTAGTAGTGATGAATATTAGTTAGTATAAGTAAATTACTTAAATTAAAAATATTGTTTGAAAGTTTTAGATTAAAAATATATTTAATTTAAAAAGTATAAACACTTATTTTTCAAAATTACAAAAAAGAATGAAAGTTCAATTTTAAACTAAAGGAATATATCATAGCAAATATTTTAAGGTTGAAGAAGCATATATCGCATTCTATATGCTTTACTTTTTTATTAAAAGAGAAAAATAGATCAAGGTCGGTGGTGTTTCGCACGATTTGGAGAAAGCGTGGGGTAATGGATAAGAATCTTCCGTATATGGCAAGTGGTATTAGTCCACGAGTCTTACATCATTAAGAGGAGAGAGGTCTAAAAATAATAATAATAATCATCATAATAATAAAAATAAAATAAGGAGAGAAGTATTTTTTTTTCTTTTTCTTTCTATTTTGGGAGAACGGCCTAAACAATGCCTTATGTTTGTCTTTGTTGCCACTTTAGTCCCTTACGTTTTTTTAACTTTTTTTTCTTTATGTTTACTCTTTCATCCACAATGATTCTTTATGATTTTTTTAAAAACTGTTTTTTGTTCTTACAGGGCATCTTTGATATTTTACAGTTCAAAAGAAATCTAATTGATTTAAATATTAAAAACATCTATTTAAAGCCATTGAGATTATTTTTACTATCAAATTTAGCATGTTATTAAGATTATTTTAATTACCAATAACTTTAAAATAAATGTTTTTAATGTTTAAACTAATTAATTTTTGTTGAATAGTAAAATATCAAATATGTGACTTCTAAAAGTCAAATGACAAGTTGTCGTAACTCTTCAATGATTTTCCGATCAAAATTTGATCAAAGTGACAGAAATATTAAATATAGAAACAAAATGTTTTTTTAGAAGAAAAAAATATAAGAGACCGGTATGATTGAAATGATAAATATAAAAGATAAAAAAGTTCAAAAAAAATATAAGGGACTAAAGTAGCAACAAAGACAAACGTAAGGGGACTCTTTAGGCCATTTTCCCTTCTTTTTTTTTTTGTTAGGGATGAGTAGGAGAGTTTTTTTAATAAAACAAAAAAGATAATTGTTTAGATTATAACCCGAATATATGATATTTATAATTATAAGTGAGATTATTTCATAAATTAAATTGTGCTTACTTGTTAGAGAGAAATGTTATATCTTATTTTTCTTTCCAAACAAAAATACTCTCTTAAATTTTATATATTGATAATTTATTTTTGATATATTAAATATTTATTTTCTTACAAATATTTTTATAATTTTTAGATCTCACAATTGTATGTGATCTACTCTATTATAATTTTTTTTATTCCTATATTAATTAGTCAAAGTAAGCATTTAAATTTGAAAAAAAATGAAGGATTAATATTTGATGAAATAAATAATTAAGTTAATGACAACTGCATGATTTTCTTTAAATCACAGATCAAGTGAAAGAGAGCAAATCAAGACAGTATAATGTTTGAACTGTCTACAATCACACCGTTTAATCGTTTGATGATTAAGTTATGAGTTCGAATATCATTTCTTGATGTAATTAAAATAAAAAATATAAAAAAATCAAGTGATGAGGACCACTCTCATTTGTTCCACTTTGAATTTGTTTTGTTTTTTAATAAGAACTACGGTAGAATTCTTTCACTTTTTTTTTTCTTTTAAAGAAGTTCAATTTTTTTTTATATTATTACTTTCAATGATCGCAGTCAATCACCTACTGGTATATGCTGGCACGAACAAGATTCACATCTGGGTTTTGTTTTAAATAATTATAGGAAATCTCTTCTTTCGTCATTCTTTTTCCCTTTCAAATGCATAAAAAATGTATATGTATATATATATATCGTGAATATTATTATAACATAACTATAATTTAATTTTTGTGATTTGAAAAAATATATACTTTTTAAATGTGTTATATTATTATTTTATAAAAATACGTTCACACAAATTTAACTAATAGATAACACGGACGAATTAAAAAAAAAATTAAATGAAGTATGATTCCAATCCCTAAATACATTTTCCCAAAAAAAGAAAGAAATGAATATCTACATCATAGCTCTTAAGATAAGGCACAGACGTCATGTAGGACTTGGCATATCCACATTCGCCTTGCCCAAAAAAGGAAAACTCCTCGCACGACTTGGAATTTAATTGTGTGGCAAATTTTTTATTGTGTTATTGCTGAAAAAAATAAATAAATTCCTTCAACATAATATAAGTTTAATAGACAAGTTCTTTCAACAATAAATAAATAAATTAATAGATAAGTATGATTAAGCAATTTGAGTTTAACTAATACTCTCAACAAATATCGAATATATATATATATATTTAAAATAAAGATTAAGAAAATAAATATAGAAGCTGTATCTTTCAAAATCATTATCACCTTATGTCGTCTTTTAAGATATTACTTCGTCAAGAATAAGATACACATAGTTGATTACTCAACAAGTAAGGATCTCTGTACTTTGGGGTGGGGACTGATATTTGTTTAGAAGATTTCACAAGTCAACAACAAGTAATCCTTTTTTTTAAAAAAAAAAAACAAACAACAATTAATCAGTGAGCTCCAACTCATTCTGGAACCCAATTGATTTGATGACATGTTCCTACTCAAGGTTTCTCCACCATCTTATTTTCCTCATATAACATTTTTTCCTTTTTTTTTTTTGCTATCGCACTTATGTCGATAGTTCACCACCCCAATTAATACACCTCTTTTTTTAGTCGAATTATTTGTTGATAT
This sequence comes from Apocynum venetum, assembly GCA_019593545.1. Classification (NCBI taxonomy): domain Eukaryota; kingdom Viridiplantae; phylum Streptophyta; class Magnoliopsida; order Gentianales; family Apocynaceae; genus Apocynum; species Apocynum venetum. The sequence goes on along the minus strand of SRSM01000124.1, from coordinate 6,199,314 downwards.
GGAACTCTCGACAAATTTTTTTCATTTCAAGATTCGAATTTGAGCCTTTAAGTTAAGGGAATCGAACTCCTTCCACTCGATCCAAATCTTATGGGTTTTTAGAACATTATTTTGATCATAGTTACTCAATTTTATTTAATTTAAAAGTAAAAAAAAAAAACTCTAACACTTTGATTTTTTTTTTCTTTCTTAAAAAACTTTAAATCATAAGTCTTACTATACTATAGGGGTATCACAAAAAAAAAAAAAAAAAAGTCAAAACTCATAAGTTCCCTTAGTTGATCGTTCACGACCAAACGTGTTAATTAGTCCACTTTATATTCAGTTTACTTTTCTTGAATTCTTAAATCTTCAAGAATCAAACGAAAGTCGAATCAAAATAACAAGTAAAATATTCGTCTGCTAATTTGCAAACCATCAACTTCTGGAATCTCATGTTTCTATGTGCAAAAGCAATAGTAATAGTCCAGGTTTCATGGTCTGATTAGTGGATTAAACTAATAAGATGACTCACTTGAAGAATCTGGAGTGTTTCCATTACCAGTTTTGTTTTAAAATGGTTAATTATTGCTTAACACTAATCAAGATGGATCACAACAATGTTCAACGCAATTCATCTGGCCAGAAGTTTTGCTTTTCTGATCTCTTTGATGAAAAGTGAAAGTTATTTTAAAATGATGCCACTATCCGGACCCCCTACTAGTGCAACTTCCTGTTGACTAAATTTGCAAATAAATCCATGTTCCTTCAGTGCAGATTATGATATAATTAGGGCAAATATATTTCCATTAAACTCTTCAAAACTTCAAGTTTTGCTTCTAACTATCAAACTATACTATTTTAACCCTTCAATTTTATATACGTTTAGATCTTGTTTTTTTTTTGTTACAATTCAATGTTAAGTGTTTCATGACGATTTAATGGAGAATTTAGAAATTACTTAATGTGCACGATTTTATAAGAACATAAAGACATAAGTGTATATTTTCACTCTCCTCATGATTCCTTCCTTCTCATTCTCTCTCTTATCATTCTAGTGTTGTATTTGAATAGTTCATTTTCTAAAAATAGAAATAGAAAACTCCAACCTAAACATCAATAAATCTAAAATAGAAGAATCCGTCTAAAATGACAATGAATGGATAACTCCAACCTAAACATCAATAAAAAAAATATAAAGAAAAATGAAATTTCCATTAGGATGAATTAGCTATACCAACCTACATTACATTAGAGGAGTAACTTTTATCCCTTTAACGTGCACGACAATAAATTAATGCATAATAAGACAAAATATTTCATATAGTGCACTACAATCCAATAAACTAAAAGAGACAAGGTTTAGTGGGCTTAGATGTAGAATATGGATCTCATCGTTGAATTCAGTTTCTCATTATTTATGACACAAAAATGTTCGAAAACGATATGCAAATCATTGTCTCCTTTGCAAATCATGTGTTCATCACAAAACTTGGCACCAATTTGGCCCACTTTGAATTTGCAAAAACTCAAGCATATTGGCTTGTAGAGAGATCTAGATTGGAAGTGATTGTTGGGATAGGAAAGTTGGGTTTTAAGAGATTAGGAATTCCAAAGGTGATGATGAAAAGGAAATTCATCAATAATTGAATTAAAGACAATCTCAATTCATCGTTACCCTACATATATCATTTTTCATAAATAGTCGATAAAATCTCTCAATCAATGACATCACTTAATTGTTGAGCTGATTGGAGATCATCTTATGACATGAGACAACTTATATAGTAATTGTTTTCTTTGAACGGTGTCTAATCTGCTGGAAAAGATAATGCTAGTTTTTTATATTGAAAATCAAGTCAAAGCACTTATTCTATGATTTCAACCATGCAGAAACGTCTCAAAATATGATTAGATCATGAGAAAATGGTTCGGATTTAACTGAATTTATAGTTTTGTGCCTATCAACTGATAGTAGATATAATATCATTTTTGTTGATTGAAAACCAAGTCACCACTATTTCAAATATGCAGAAGTGACTCCATATGTGGTTTAGTCATGGAAAATGTGGTTTCAAGAGATGTACAAATATGAAAAACGTGGTATAATGAATCTTGAAATTCAAGGAAACCAACTCAACAGATGTTCTATAAATGGGAGTGAAAATCTATGTTATGAAGAGATACATTCACAAGATCAAATCAAATAATTTATCATTTATCACATTACTTTTTTAGGTTGGGTTGTTTGAAGTAATAAAATTCATCCATTTCAAAGTCCTATTGTCCAACCATTTGCCAATTTCGCATTTCACCGAAAAGATATTTGAAGCTTTCTATAGTTGCTCCAAGAACCTATTCATCATGGACTCAACAACCTCAATCATTTGAGACTTGAATCTATTTCGTGGTCACTCATCAACCGATTTGGGACTTATTGACTGATAGCCTAATTTCCTAACTAGTTCTATAGTTGACGGTAATTCTAGAGACAATGAACAAAAGAGGTATATACATGGTCAAGGCTCTATGTTAATAAATTGGTCGATACAAGGAGCTCTTGTTAGATCTTGTTCAACAAGGGTTTAGAGTGATGAACTTTTTATTTGCCTAGCAATTCAAAGTTTTACAAAAGCTCGAATTTAGCTAAGTCTTTGGATGCCCAAAAGAATTCTTCAGGACTCATCAAGTTTGTGATCAAGGCCGCTTGATTGGCTTAGTGGGAACACAATTTTACAAGCTAGGCTTCCAAGAGAGAAATGGGAAAAAGAAATGTCCAAAACCACGGAAAAATGCTTAATCTTGCACTATGTTTGGATTGAACGAGAGGGATATAAATGAGAACACTAATCAATCATAGCATATGGTTAACTATAGATGGAAGAGGAATGAGATCTGGACAAGGAGAAACATATGGTGTTTAGAGAAGTTAAGAAAATTTTGAATTTTAGTTTACTTATTTCCACCATCGGTTAACATAATTTGTTTCATACTATCAAATATTGATTGACTTTAACAATATATGAAAAAAAAATGTAATATTCTAAATTTATTGATGTTGCTAGTTATGCAAATCTTAAAGGTGGAGAAATTTAATTATATTTAAGGTAGAATATGTAAGTAAGCCTTCTAAACTTTTAGGATTTAGATTTTTGCCCTCAAACTTTTAAAAAAATTTAGTTCTAACTATCGAATATTGATAATTGACCGAAGAAAACCTTCCATCCATTGAGGTAACATTAAGTTCACGTGACTTGCTTGGAGGGATTGTTGTCCTAGACCAAGAATTTTGGATTTGATAGCTCTACTTGTTTTGTTCTTCATTAAATGTGGATAGACAAATTTTAAGAATTCATTCTTGATCATGGGTTTTACTAGTTTACTTTGTTATTCAATCTTCAATTTTCATCTTAACCTACCTATAGAGGTTAAAATTTTGTGTTCCAATATTGTACCTTATTTTGAAATTTGATACTTTCTCTGGATGGTTTGTATACATTGCTTTATAGCAAAAAAAAAAATGTCAAGTTCAATTTTCTATTCTATTAAATTCAAAAGCAATTCTATTACATGTTATTTTCAACATCATTGACATCAAAATCATCGATTTTGACTCTAAAAATTACTTTTTTTTTATCACTTAAGTCTCAAATTTGTGTCCAACTAAGTTTTGAACTATTCACTTTGATCCGTCCCTCATAAATTACTTTTAAGATAAATCGCAAATTAAACATCAATTGATTATATAGTTTTTTAAACTTGTATATTGGTACGATATAAAGAAAACAATTACAACCTTTTTACTCTAGGAGAATTTGAACTCTCGTCCTCTCGATTCCGATAAGACCTCGTATTAGCCGTATCAATTGAGCTCGAGGACAAAAATTGCTTCATTTCGTAACCAAGAATGGTGGCTATGAAGATTCGGTCGCCACGTAAGTGAATTCACCTTGTGTTTCTTGATTAGCTCAATAAATCAAACCTGACTTTTGGAAAGGTAGATGCCTTTTTTGGGGATTGACTAGCAACATGGATGGGCTATTGGAAGAGTGGGAGTTCGAGAAACTATTGCTGGGATCAATTTGGAAAGAGGAGGAAGAGATAGATCAGAAAGAATTCTGTTATTACTGTTTCCTGTTGGGACGAAAACTGCAACATGAACAGAAAAAAGAAGAGAATTCATCACGAGAAGCAAACCTAACCAGTAAGAGTTTGCTAATTTTGGGCTCCCGTAAGCTCCCGGCCCAAATTTACACGAACAGATTGAAATGCCAAGATGAGTTTATCCAATGTTTTAGTTTGGAAATTCAGCAATTTTAAAAGACGGCATTTCAAAATTTTAAAATTGTTTAAAAAATAAAAGTAAAAGGTTTAGATTTATGAAAAACTAAAAGTAGAGTTTGATAATTATAGATTTATGATATAGTGAAACCCCTATAAATATGAAAATTCAGGCAAATAAAAACATAAAAAATAAGGGAATGATAGAGTTTATCAAATTTTAGTAGTAGAATTTGAAAAAAAAAATCTATTTAGGTATTTTTTAAAAATTAGAGATTTGAGTGGTCTATAATTCCCTCTTCGATATAGATTTTTCAAAAATTGAATTAAAAATGAAAAGTTGAATACTCTCCTTACGAACCTCCATCCAACCACATAGTTTTCTTGACTAAGTTTCACTTTTTCACCTGTTTTTTTACTACGCTCCTTGTTTTACCCACCACATTTGCTTCTATTTAAAATAAAAATAATTATTTTTTTTATATAAAAAAAAAAAACTGGTACAACTATAGGGTGTTTCTACAAAATAGGGAGAGATTTTGCAAGGCACGGATATTCTGGAAGCTGACGACAATAGGACTGGTCTTACAATATTGTAAATCTGGCTATGGACAAGGGTGGTTACAACGGCCTCATGGAAAAAGGAAAAAAATGGTGTTTAGAGAAATTAAGAAAATTTTGAATTACAAACTGGAAAATGTCTCAATAGCCAAAATCAAAACAAACCCATAAAATAACAAATATAAATAACAATAAAAATAGTAGATTAGATATTCAAAAACAACCTAAGGAATGACGTAATTAGAAGACAGAATGAAAGATTATAAATATGTGGATGCCATCTTTTATAGGTTTGTCTATCGTAATTCATATGAAATTATTACTTCAGTTGCTATCAACAATAACAATATGCGGGTAAAAGTGTGGAATATGAGATTTAAAAATAAAGGGTATTATTATTCAACTTTGAAAAAAAATGTAGAATGGAGTGTGAAATTTAATAATTCTAAAAAAAATCATTCTTAATCAGGTTTATTTGTTACAAGACACATTAAGCACAATAATTAACTACTAAAATATTATTTTAACCTTTTAAAATAGTTAAAAAAGATATTGAAATTCTAGTAATTTCTTTTACTATAGAGATAATATAGTTATACTCTCTACGTCGATAATATCTGTAAATAAAAACATTCGATCTTAAAAGAATTAATATAAAATTATCACGTCTACAATCTGTCAATCATGTTAATCATATTATGTTGTGTAATATGTTAAATAATTTATCATTATACGTGTTTTATAACCGTATCGGTAATATGTAGTAAAAGTATTCCAAACACTCGGCTATACTCCCAAAGTATGCGTTAATAAAAATTGTGAGGTCTATTTATTTAAATTGTGTTTTTTTTTTGTTATTTTGCACTAAATTTGTTTTAGAAAATTGTAATGTGCGGTTTTTAATTAATTCTTTAGAATAAATTACGTTTTATAAAAAAAAATTAGGAAAGTAATATAAGAATAGAATTTCAAGCTTTTGGTCCAATTAGAATAATGTACAATTAAATTAAGGAATTAATAAAAAATAATTTTACCAAGTGCGATTACGTGAACCTCTATTTGGTGGTGTACTAGATACCATATTACCATTGGAAGTAATCCAATAAAGCTGGTTAGGCCTTCCAAGAGTTGGCCCAGCCCAGCTGGCAGGATGCAGGTGTTCGACAGATGACCAGTTTTTTTTTTTGGTACCTCATCTGTCACATAACGTAAGAATAGATCACTTTAATAGGGAATTGCTACAGAAAGAAATGCACATATTACAGGGAGCAGCGATTTATTAAGACATCCGGAAATTATCAGGTTCGGTAGTACATATTACAACACACTGAAAAAACGACGATGACCATTGACCTTGTCGAAAATAATAATACAAGACTCATATCTTGATAAGTTGACATTTACTCTCCATTTTTTTTAAGAGAAACAACAAAGTCCCAATTATACATGACTGATCTTCTTCACCTTCACATGGTTGGCCTCACATTGAGGCGAGAGGCTACTTTCTGCCCGAGAGACTTGTCGGACTGCAAATTAAGAAAACACCAGAGCAGGATCATTATAACCTTGTATTTTGAGAAGAAATCAGAAAGGGAAATGGAGGTGAATCAGACCTGTGTCAAGTAATGTATCCAAATGCTGCGTATCTCATGGGTGAGTCGTGGGTCAGATAAAGCATTAACCCATCGGTTGATGTATCTTTCTTGCCTAAAAGAAGAAAAAAATGATTAGGGAGAGAAGATTACAAAAGATGGCAGTGCCTTCGCACTCATAAATTCCAGCTATTTTTAAACAACTAATGAGTACCTATCTGGAGCCCAGGATCGATATCTATCACCTGCCTGCTGGAAGTTGTTCTCTTTCGGAATCACACACTGCACACAAACAAAAACTAGAGTCAAATCACCCAAGATTTAACTTTAGCAAGGAATCCTAAACAACATTTGACTTGTAATAACGTCAAGAATTGAAAATCTATATTTCAAATGTAAACATTCGAATTATGAACAGAACTTCTAAGCATTAAGTGGAAAAATTAAAATGGAGGTAAGAGATTACCCTCTCACGCTTTCCGTGCAAAACAACCGAAGGCATGGGATGCTTCTCAGCGTGACGAACGGGATCATACCTAGAGGGGAAATAATTGACCTGCAAAATGCATCTAATTAGGGAAAAATGATGACAGAAAGTGGAAAAACAAGATAGCAACTGATCTTAATGATTTTATATCGATTTTCTTAAGAAAAATTCTACCTCCTCATCCCTGTGCATAAAGTTCATGAATCCGTCATGATGATTGTTGTGATGAGGGCACTTGGGAGCATTAACAGGAAGCTGCATATAATTTGGACCGAGACGATGGCGCTGAGTGTCGGCATAGGCAAATATCCTAGTCTGGAGCATCTTGTCATTTGAGTAATGAATTCCAGGGACCATAGTCATGGTAAAAGCAAGCTGCTCATTCTCAGCAAAGAAATTGTCTATGTTCTTGTTCAGAACCAACCGTCCAACCGGTTGCAGGGGAAAGATATCCTCAGGCCAAACCTTAGTAAGATCAAGTGGATCAAAATCAAGTCTATCTTCATGATCAGGATCCATTGTCTGGATGAAAAGTTTCCATTCAGGGTAGTTTCCAGCTGCAATGGAATCATAGAGATCCTGAGTGGCATGACTGTGATTAGTACCTCCAATTCTAATGGCTTCTTCCTCTAACAAAGACTTGACCCCACAAGTTGGCTTCCAGTGAAATTTGACATAATGAACTCTTCCAGCTTTGTCGAGGAGAGTGTAAGCATGAACACCAAATCCTTCCATGTGTCTGTAATCTTGGGGAATACCCACATCATCAAAAAACCATGCGAATGTAGACATACTCTCAGGGTGGTGAGATAAGAAGTCAAGAATTCTCCAATTCTCCTGGATGTGAGACTTTGGATTGGGTTTGAAAGCATGGATCACATCTGGGAATTTCATTGCATCTCGGACAAAGAAGACAGGGAAATTGTTTCCCACCAAATCAAAGTTACCCTGAGTTTAGAGAAACTAGTTAATTAGTCAAAAAGAGGGGAAAATTAAAAATGCCCTAATTATCAACTTAGTAAACCTATATATACCTCTCTGGTGTAAAATTTAACTGCAAAACCACGGGGGTCTCTAATTGTTTCAGGACTCCCACGTTCATGGATGACGGTGGAGAATCGAACGATGACCGGTGTCTGAACTCCGGGAGCACGAAGAAAATCGGCACATGTAAGATGAGAGACATCATGAGTGACCTCGAAGAAACCCTTAGCACTGGCACCTCTGGCATGGACTACACGTTCTGGGATCCTTTCACGGTCAAAATTCGCTAGTTTCTCAATCAATTGATAATCCTCAAGGAGAACAGGACCTGTTAATTAACACAAGGAGCTGCCATCAATAACTCCTCGAAAATTAAATATTTTGGAGATGCCATGAAAATAAATATTCTACAATTCGAAATTAAATATTTATTTTTTATACTTTTATTCAAAATAAAATCTTCATTTTTTATTTTAATTAAATAAAAATTTAAAAATATCATTGATTTTAATTATGTTACAAAAAATTTTAAAAAAAGAGTGATGAGAATCTTGAATTAATAAAATATAAATTAATTAAATTTTAAAAAATTATTAATGAAATATTATATAAAAAATATGTTTATTTTTTAAAAAATAAAATTTTAATTTCAAACAAATTACAATAAAAATCTTAACAAAACATTTCTTATAATAAATATAATTTTTTTTCTTTTAAAATTTTTATAACTTGGATGTGATCCATATTAACATGCAGTGATATATAATTATAAGTATATATTGTCATATATATATATATATATATATATATACTTATTTATAATAATATATACTTATATATACTTATAATATATAGTGATATATTCATTTACAACAATATATACTTATTTATCAATTACAGCAAATTAGAATAGATTTGAAGCATAAAACATGATCACCTAATAAATAAATAAAAGTAAAAAGATGATCATTATAAATAAATACCTCTGATTCCAACAGTGAGTGAGGAGTCATTGTTCCATACTGGTGCACCAGAATTGATGGTCCAAAAGGGAGTGTTGTTAGCACTTGAAGGCCGATGCTGCAAACCAAATTTAAACAATCAATCAGACCACACAAAAAATGAAGAATTTGTTTTTTCAGATCTAATGCTAAGAAAAATCATATATAAATTCCAAACTACTTAATAAAAACGTTGGGCCATTATGTAAACGTCTTTATCTGCTTCTCATTCTCAGTCTCACTGTCCTTCGCTCCGCCGACACACTCACAGCTGTAGAAAATCTCAGATTTGAGGCCAAAATCCCCCAGATTTCTACCTCTGAAGCACGATCACGGTAAATTTTATTTTATTTTTCAAATTTTCTGCAGTTCTTATGCAGAGTTTTTCACACTCCAACTGTGTTCTGTACGCCTTTCTTCGTTCGATTACTTTTTCAGGATTTGTTAACTTGAAGGCTTGTCTTGCACTAAAAATGGTTGGGATGCAGTCTACCTAGAATATTTCTGGTATGGATCGGAACTCGGTAGTCTTTAAAGATCGTTGTTGCAGTGTTTTTTGTGCTGTTTTTTTCTTTTCTTTTCCTGCTATTGACGCTTTATTATGGATTGTCTTTCTGGAATTCTTTGGTCCACAATATACAAAGAATCGTCGCTTCAACTGAGAAAGATTAATCACTGTGTTGATCATGGGCATTAGTCACCAGCAGAAATGGCGGCCAAAGGAGCTGCTGGCTTACAAATTATAAGGATAATGATAAAAAATAAATTGACAATAATGTCAGCTATGATAGCTAGTGCAAAATTCATATAATGACAGGTATAGATGGCAAAAGACTCAGTAGAAATTGATCTTGTGTATATTAAAATTTCAATATCTACAGCTATTGTAATGCAAATATCATATATATATGCATGATAGGGTCTAAAAATTAGTCATGTGTCGATCACGAGTACACATGAACATGTCAAGACACCAAAAATTTTATGCAACTCGATGTGCTGCAGCTGCATAAAACCTTGGGACTTTCTTCATAATGGGTTATGAACAGAAGAACGAAATCAAAAGTTCAACCTAGGGCATGAAAAATATAGAAACTGAATAGTTTTTATGGGTACCTTGTAAGGATCCATGGTTAGATCCGTTGCTTGATATATATTTGTTTTTTTTCCGGCGAAAGAAATATTAGAGGAGTGAACAGAGTCGTGTGGTGATCACGTTTTCATTCTCTCGCAATGAGGGCTGGTTTTATAAAGGACTGGGGTGACTTTTGGGGCCCACGCTTGCATTATTTCAAGCGGCTGAAAGCTGTTTTTATTATTATCATATCCCTTTTATCTTTTTATTACTTTGATTATTACTCTTTTATCCTTAATTTATTCATTTTTAATTTAGTATAAATTTTAATAATAATATTTAATTTTAATACAATTACTATAATATATATAGTTAGTAGTATGTTTATATGTATTAATGAGATATAAATTTCTTATATTAAAAAAGATAATTAGTGAAATTTTAAATAAAACTTATATTTATTTTTAGAAATTGAATATTCATTTTAAATAAATTAAAATAAAAATGTGATTATTTAATTTTGAATGTGATGATTTTTATAAAAAAACAAAAGAATTCACTCTGGTTACTTTTTTAAAAAATTGAAAATACTTATAATTATTAAAATACATATGATTTATAAACATTGACCTATTTCGAAAGGTAAATTTGTAATTTTGTATCTAATTTTGAAATTTATGTCAAAAAGAAAATAATGTTCAAAATTTTGAAGGTGGCTAAGATCCATCTCTTGCGGAAAGAGCTGTCCATGTTTTTTGTACGATTCATTTAGCAAAAAAGCAACAAAGGATTTCAGAATTTTAAATAATCTTATGAAATTGTCCCATCTCACGTTCGTATCGTTTCACAACTCTGGGGTTGTTTCAAAGACTGGGTAAGTTTGATGAGTCATTTGGCACATAGTAACAAAAGATATTATATTTATTAAAAAAAAACAAAAACGAAACAAAAGATATCATAATTAACCAATCTTATCAAAATTGCCCGAATATTCGTCTGAAATTTTTAAATTATTCTTTGACCGTAAATAAAGATAGGGTGTTTTTTTTTCAAATCATAGTTTTGTGGTAACATGATAGTGGGTCACCTATGACCTATCCACTCCTATAATAATCTTCCCATAAGAAGCATCGCGGATTAATATATTTTTTTTCTAATTATCTAAAATTACATAGTTTATATTTGATTTAATATAATAATTTTTTAAAAATATTTTAATATAAAAATTTAAAATTAAATATTTACATTTAATCTAATATAATAATTTTTTAAGAGATCTTAATTCGATAATTAAAAAGAGCTATTGATCTTGAAGTTTGATTATAAAATAGCGAGATTAATATTAAATAAATATTATTATTACTTAATCTTTAAATAAAAATATATTTTTTTTAAAAATGAATATTTAATTATTAAATATTTTAAAATTAAAAATAAATAATTAATTTTAAATATTTCAAATTAAAAACATGATTCTAATTCTAGATAGAGAAAGTATCAATTTTCCTTCAAAGAAAAGAAAAACAACAAAAGTCTTGCTTTGGTCATATGCGTACTAATCTTTCCTTTGAAAATTTTTTCTGTTTTTTGCAAGTCTTTCGTTTGAATCATTTGGCACATGTAAAAAGAAAAAAAAATGAAAAATGTTATAATAAATAAATTTCACCACCCCTAGCGGGCTAGAATGAATAACTTTTTAGTTTTTGAATGACTAAAGTGTACAGTAATTCTTACAATCAATCTTCTTTCAACATTTTTTACTCTCCTTTATATTTTTTTCAAATGAAAAGATTATAAAAACTTTAATAATAATAACCACTCTAAAAATATTTTTAATAATAATAATATTTCTTTGATCAACCTCCATAATTGGAGTTGGTTGATAAGTGACATATTTTGTTTTCTTTTTTTTTTATTTTTTATTCTCCTTTAGGTACCCCATTCCCGGCTCCAGCGAATGGTCTGTGATCACCATGAATGATGACCCTTACCATTGACATTATGGTGGATTTTGGGATATTTCTAATGGCTCTTATTGGCTCCGGCTGCTTTCCACTAAGCAAGATGATTGGCTCTAATTCTGAATCATATCCATTTCTTCTTTTTTCTTTGGAAGGGATCAAGTTGTATAACTTTATACAAAAATATTACTCAAGTCCTTATTAATTTTGAATAAAAATTATTGACTTTAATTAAGTTATAAAATTATCCTTACTCTGAGTAAAATGAATTATAAAACTCATAAATTAGTAAAATGTAATTCTTTTAAATTAAAGTGTTGAGTGATGGATAGTCTGAGTTAGTATGATATAAATCTATTAAATTAATAAAATTATTAATGAAATTTTAGATAAAAAAATATATTTATTTAATAAAAATGAATATTTAATTTTAAATAAAATAAAATATAAATATAAACATTTAATTTTAGAAAGAGCAAGTAAAAAATATGTATTACATTTTGTCTCTTATAAGACTATCCATTTCTTGATAATTCGAAATTTGTGATCCCCATATAAAAAAGGCTTAGAACCAACTTAGCACAACTGCTATCAAGCGGGATCATAGCAATTATACTTTCAATAATTAAACGTATACAAATTTTTAATAATTGTATATATAATGAATTTTAATTTAAGCATAATATACAACTACCTAAAATAATCACTGTATTTATTTACTTGAAATAGTGATGACTAATTCTTCTCATTAACCATTTTATACTTTTTAAAACTTTTATGTGTAGTCTAAAACATTATTAATAAGGATTGGATAATAAGAAGAATCAATCTAAACTAAAAAAAAATTTAAAAAAATCAAAGAGGAAAAAAAAACGTAGAATGTAGACTTTGTTTTGTTTTAGACTTAATAGATATAGGATATTTAATAATTTTTGTATAAAATAATTCAAAATTATCAACATATTCTTAATACTTAATGTCTATTATAATAAATGAATAATGAGAAATTCGCTCTACCAAAAGTTAGATTATAGTAATTGTCAATAAAAAGATCCAAATATGATTATATTAAATGTATTTTTTGTAATCATGATTATAAACAATTAGAATTAAAATATGATAATTTAATATGTTTTTTAATTGTAAACTAAATTTTATTTTGGGCTAAACATAAAATGATCATGACTAATTTATCTGTTAACAATTTTATAATTTTAGAAAACTATAGTTTTATTTGTATATTTATAAATAATTGAAAAATATTACAAAGAGATCTACTTTTCACATGATTATATAATTTTTTTTTAGAAAATATCAATAAGATTATAAATATATTTTAAGTTTAATGTCTTTTTTTAATAGAAGTGTAATGTATATTGTCATAATAAATAATTACAAATTACAATTAAAATAAACATTTATAAAAAATTAATGTATTTCAACCCTTTTTAATATTGAAAAATTAACATTTTGAAATACTAAACACTCAAATTGTTTTATTTCCAAATGCTATAAAGAAATAATATTTTAAACTAAAAAAAAAACCCTTTGAACTCTAATAAAACATTTATTTAATTTTTTTATGTTGTTCTTCTATAATTTAAAAAAGTTATAACGTCGACAAGTGAGTATAGACTAATTGATTTTCCACTTGGGATCTCTTCAATTGACTTGCTAAAATGGAGGTAGAACGTTTGAGTCGCAATGAATGTAATCTTCTAGTGTCATTATCTATAATGTGATTTATATCGAAAAAATATTTACGTCATTACTATCGAAGACATGTCTTTGTTGAATTCTTACTTGATTAATCTAGTTGTGTACTTTGCATATCGAAACATCATTAAAAAAAAATTAAAAAAAGTTATGAGGCCAAAAGGGTTTGATTACTAGGGTTTGCTACAACACTCAAGAGTCAAGGGTCTCATCGGATGCAAGTTGCAGGCTGGGAGCTGAGGGAGATGGGAACTGCTCTCGCTCTCTTTTTATTCTTTTTTTTTTTTTGCTGAATAATAGCTTCGCTCTCTCTTGAGAGTATTGGCATATACGATAGTATCTCTCTAGATTGATTGGAAGAATGTATCTTAAAAGGAACAACCAATATCTTGACAGCTCCTTTTCTCCCCTCTTTGATCTAAGTAAAGTTTGAAGCAAAAGCTCATTATTTTCTTATAGATTAAATTTCCAGTTCAAATTATTAATGTGGGAATCTTTTTTTATTTTATTCTGGTACTTGAAAGAATACATTGAATTAGATATTCTGACAACATATTGTTAATTTCTATAATCTCTTACAACATATTGTTAAAATAAGAGGTTAATATATAATTTTGAAAAAAAAGAAAAGGAGAAAAAAAGAAGAGAGGGAGTAACGCCCTAATGATACCGATATCCTTTGGTAAATTTTATCCAAATGCCGACACTACCGTCATTTGGCAAGCCCCACGATTCACTTTCGGACAAGTTCATAAATATGTGTCCTAGTCAATGAATTTTACCAAATTATCCTTTATTACATGTGTGGCGATAACATCTCAACTAGGGTTCTTCAAAAATCGAACAATATCGAAAAATCGAATCGATTCGAAATTTTAAAAATGGTTTGGTATTTTAATTTTTCGGTTTATTCGATTTGGTTAATCAAAATTTTTTATAATTACAGTTCGATTTTTTGTTTCAATTTTAGAAACTTCGGTTAAACCGAAAAACCGAATTTTTTTTTATAATTAATGTTTAACCAATTTTATTTACTTAAAAATTTATTTATATCTTTTTCTATTTGAAGTATTTTTCTATCCACAAGATGATGATTAAGTATTGTAAAAGAAGTTCATTCATCATATTTTGGTATATTATGAATCATTTTACGATATTTTTCTTTTGAAAATATATAAATAATATAATAATATGATTTAATTGATAAATTTTTTTTCTTTTGCCTATTATTTGAATGTGCTTGTGTATTTGACATCATCATTTCATTTAATCATATTTATGTAAGCTCATTGAATATATATTTTTTTATAAAAAAAGTGAAATTTCGATTTAAAACCGAACCGAATCGAAAACCAAAATTTAAAAACCGAACAGTATAGCTAATACGATTTGGTTCGATTTATCCAAGTAAAAAAATCGAACCGAAATTATAAAAACCGAATCGAAAAACCGAATGAACACCTCTAAATTCTCAAGTATCTATCGCTTACTATTATTTCTTTATATATTTTATTTTTTTATCAAATATATATATATATATATATTCGACTCTATACAATAATTCTGAAGAACTTTGCTTCAAGTGATAGTGAAATTATATGAATTAATAAAATATACTTTTTTAAAATTAAAATGAATCTTTAAACTGTGAAAATATGTTTATTTTTTAAGAAAAATGTATTTAGATAAATAAAAAGAAAAGTATTTTTTAAATTACTTCATCATTGTGATTTGGTGGTTATGATTTAGTTCACTGAAAATATGTTTCTAATAAATATGATGATGTACTTATGGTTTATATTCCCCCAATTCAATGCCGTAACATTCCCAAATTCCCAAATGTCTCCCACGTGCTCTCATTTCTTCACGGACGAGTTTGTTTATTCTTTTTATGATTCACTTATAAAAAAGTCACCCCATAGTTAACAAGTTTTACTAAAATACCTTTGATATAATATCTCAACTATCGACTATCATTTACGTTGAAGTTTCTATTTCATGCAAAACAATTGTGGGGTCCATAGTAGACATTAAGGTTACCTAGATATTTTTAAAAATTGTATGGACCCACCATTGATTGTTTGGGCATTCATGTCATTTTCTTCGTCTCTTTCCATGAATAGTACTACACATAATTTAGTAATGGCTTCACATCCCTACTATCTGTGTCTTTTCTTTTGTTTTTGTGTTTTTTAAGAAAAATTATGTTCATTAAAATTTTATCCTGTCTCCGCGTACCCCACACGACAATAGAATCAACCGTTGATATCGGGACACGTGGATAGATCACTTGGAAAATGATTTCCACTAGCAGAGTGGCTTGACTGCTTGGGCACCTATTTTGGATTTTGCAGAGCACGTTTTTGAAAAGTTGGACTATGGGCCGCGCCCCCACAAACTGGTACGCATCCTGAGCTGGACTGCTTTTTTTTGTTTCTGGATAATAATGCCACCGCTTGCTCTATTGCTGGGATAGGTACATGTGATAGAAGAGAGAAGCCCTTATCCAATGGGGTCAGACTTGATGAGTAGGGGCAATTTAGTCATTTTTCTTCAAAGAAGGCCATATAATTTTAAACTTAATATTGATTTTTTTTTAAGGAGGCTTAATATTGATGGAAAATACATAAAATACCAAAAAAAAAAAATTATTACTTTTAAATGCAAATAAAAGGTTGAAAAACATAAAATAAATAATCAGAAAAGTTTACCTCTTAGTCACATGCCCATGAGAGGGACACCCATCATATTGGCCAAAGAAAAGAACTGGTCATTGAGGTGAAATAATTCACAAAAGAATTTTGCAATCTCCAATAGCCAATACCAATCAGTAGCTCCAAACTCTCCCTAATCTCCAACCCAACAAGATTATTTTGCACATGCAATGGGTGGCGTCCAAATGCCTGTAATCATTTTGAATTCTAGGGTTAAGATAAAGATGTTTCAACCAATGGCCATGGTGCATCTTGAAGCAAATTAAAATAATAATTTAATAGCTCATTTTTTTTTAAAAAAAGAATTAATTTCAAACATAATAATAATAATAATAATAATAATAATAATATACAATATGTAATATTCTTTATATTCGTAATTAATTTTTAACTCTTCACTTAATATAAAAGAACTTTGATATTAAAAAAATTATCACATTATTTTTGTTATAAATATTATTATTAGTGAGTTACATAATTGTAATTTAATACTTATTTTTGGATAAATATAAGCTATAGTTATACTATAATGATTTAATTAACTGTAAATATCCTTTTTTTAATAGTAAATTTGATTACCTACTTCATTTTTTAATAAAATAAAATAAAAAAGGATTACCTACTTCAAATTTTATTTCCATCCAAATACATATCATATTTATGATGACACTAATTGCCTTTTATAAACTTCATCCCTATCCACTCTCCATAATGTTCCCACATGTTGGCAACCATATAATCACTTTTGAATTAGAACAGTGTATCATAATACTAGAAGAAGACTTTTTTCTATTCGTATCTTTCCCTTTGAAATCGTCGTCTATACCATCATCTATTGACACATGAAATGCAAAGCGTGTTTGAATTGATTTCGCACGAGTTTTTCTTCGATGATGACTCATTTGCATTTGGTACAAGTTAAATACAAGTTGCCAAAATTAACAAATTTTACCAAACTGCCCCTTGTAGGATTTATTAAATCAATAGGTCAAATCATCACTTTCTTCTTCTTCTTCTTACAATTCCTCTCCTTTTCAAATTGAACATATGTTTATTAATTCTTTCAAATAAAGATCATATTTATAATGATACTAATTGCCTTTTATAAACTCCGTAAATCCACTCCCTAATGTTCCCAGATTGGCAAACCTCACTTGTCAATTAAACGATGCAAGCATACTTTCATTGGTATGTGTTCAATTTTTGGTAAAAATAAATTTATTTACTTTATTTTATATTAAAACTTGATGAAAAGTTAATAAATCATTTATAAACGCTAATATTAGAGTTTAAACATATTTTTTAATGTATATAAAAATAGTAATAAGAAATCGATATTATTATTTTCAATCATAGTCAGATACAAAGTCTAAAATTTGAATAATAAAAAAAAACATAACACGGTTTTAAAATAATCCATTTTACGTTAGAGTTGGGTACAAGAAAAAATTCCTTCTGTTTTTTAGGAAAAATATAAATTAATACTTATTCTTTTTCATAATTTTTTTTTATTTCCTTGTCTTTTAATTTTTCTTTTTGAAAAATCTTCCAAAGATTAGGACCATTTAAAATCATCATTGTTACTATATCATTCTCGACTGGTACATGAAATGCAAAAGCGTATTTGAATTGATTTAACAGTTAACACAAGTTGAAGTTAATAAAAGATGTCAAAATAAAATTGACCGAACTGCCCCTTTCAGAATTTATTAAATCAATAGCCCAATAATTTTTTTTTAAAAAAATTAATGTTTAGGGACTATGTTCATGTAAAAGAAATGTTTATTGAGATTTATATATATTTTCCCAATATTTTTCATACTAAATATTTTTCATATAAAATTTTACAAACCACCTCTATAATTAAAGAATTTATACCAAATGAATCTTTAGATCTCATATCTAACCACAATCAATCTAATATTATGGTAAAAAAGATTATAATGACCAAATTTTAATACATAAAAGACTTACAATGCTAAAAAAACAATATAAAGGATTTTAATGACAAAAAAGTAAAAGACAAGGAACCTATAAAAAAAAAACAGAAAAGATTATAATGATAAAAAAATAAAAGATAAAGGGTCTAAATAGGAAAATTATCCTAAAATATAAATGGGTAATCAAACGATATACATACTTATCAGTAGTATAAGACGATCGATAAACTTGCGATATTACTCTAGTGATCATGGTCCATGGACCGACAAGCTAAATGGTCCTCCTTATTAAGTGGAATGGCACATCATTTTATTTACATTCTACCACCAGAATCACACTCCCCAGATTCCTGAGAATCTGTCAGCTAATACTTGTCCAGCTTTTCTACTCCTAAATTTCTGAACCAAAGGTGAAACTCTCCTCGACATCCGCATCTGCTGTCACTCAATACTTCTGCAATGTTTCTTCTTCTTCAGCCGATCAGAGATCTCCACCGATTGCGACGATCACTTCAAACCAGTGAGTTTTCTTACTTCTTGTCATGATTTGAAGCTCTAATTAACCGATTTGGATTGTTCGGAATCATGCTAGATTAACTGTTTAAGAAATTGGAGGTTTAAACTGAAATAATGCATGCAAAGTGAAAACAAAAACCAATTGTGATCATGCATGCTGGCTAAATGGGTTGCCGGAAGTGAACTATTGTGGGTATTTTCTCAGTTCCGTTGTCGGAACTTAATGCCTCCATTTGTACAATTAATTGCACACATCATAAAGTAAGAATGTTACAGCATACCCTTTTTTTAAAATCCAGTAACTTGGTTAGCTTTGTGGTGAAACTTGTGAATTGATGACTTATGTGCTGTTAGTTTTGACATTAGGACTTAAAAAGAACCATTAGATCTAGTTTTTATTGCTGGAAAACAGAATTTATGGATTGAAATTATCCTGGGAGATATCTGTATGAAACTTTCTTGTGGAATTTTACTAGTTGCATCCTCTCGGCATATCCGATTTGTCTGATTGATTTGTGAATTGCAATAATTGAATTAGTGATGCAAATAGATAGTATAAAGTCCCCCAAATGGTCAGCACATAGCCATGTGAATTATCTTCTTCCATAGTAAATCAGGTAGTAAAGAAAAACACTCCGAATGCACAGCAACTGTGACTTATTAAGATCGGAATTACCGTCACATTTAGAATAAGAATATTTATAGACGCCTGTTCAGTAGCACACCAAACCACAACCATTGACCTATTACAAACAAGAAAGTCCCAATTATCCTTCACATTGTCGGCCTCATATTGAGACGAGATGCCAATTTCCCCCCGAGAGACTTGTCAGCCTACAGTGAAGAGCAAAATGGGATCAGAATAACTTGCTTTTTCAGACAAGATGACCATCTAAAGCTCCCAAGTATAAATAACGCAGAACTAAATAAATCAGACCTGGGTCCAGTATGTTATCCAGATATGGCGGATCTCATGGGTAACCCGTGGGTCAGATAAAGCATCAACCCATCGGCAGATAAATCTATCTTGCCTGAAAAGAGCATACAAATAGGGTTACAAAGAAAGCCCTTCCGACATATCATAAATGATAAACTCAAGAGCTATTAAGCACAAATGTATACCTGTCCGGTGCCCAGGATCGGTATCTCTCTCCTGGTTGCTTGAAGTTGTTCTCCTTCTCAATCATGCACTGCACCATGAAGAAAAGGGACAAAATTATCACTGACCCATCTCTGCAACTTCATAAAATATACTAGAGACCGCATGTAAAGATGGAAGACAACAGTATCATGTAGCTTCAGCAGATATTGCCATGGCCATGAGAAAATAAAAAGTCAGGCCCAATAATCACCATAGAACTTTTATTTCAACTATACCTCTTACGACTTTTTCATACAAACAGCTGGGGAAAAAAAATGCTCTAGAGAACAAACTGCTTTAAAAATTATTTTACCAATATCATCTTCAACCACATTAAGTAAAAACAATTCCAAAGTACTTTTATGGTAGCTTTTATCCAGAAAAATTTCATTTTTGTAAAAGCTAAAATCAGTAGTGAAAAAACTAACGGACAATGGTTCAAAAGGACTTTTGACCCAAAAAAATAATAATTTGAAAACAACTTATCTCAAGTAACTGGGAAAATGGTCTTAGCCATACACCACACCGACACCCCCACTTACTACCACCTAACCCATGTTAATTTGTCAAAAAACTCTTGGGCTACGCTTGGTTCCTCTAAAGGCCGCTGCTCTCAACATTTCATTTTACGGCCCCTCCAATGACCTTCACTACAGCCTCATGCATGAATGCATTTTCCCCCTGGATTCCTTCATCACTATCTCACTCTCCTATCCTGTCGCCCCAAAAAATCCTTTGTAGTTGCCGTTTGCAAAATCATGAAAAAGCAATTTTCTCAAGACGAATTATTTTATAAAAGTTAGAAAACACTAATTCCAATAAACACGTACATGCAAAACTGCAAACTTCACGAATTGAATAGCGTTTATGGCTGAAGTAGAAGCTAACCTTGTCACGCTTTCCTGTCAAAACAGGCGGAGGAATAGGGTAACCCTCAGCATGACGAGCAGGATCATACCTTGAGGGGAAATAATTGATCTGCAGAAGCATAACTTTATCTAATTAAAAATGACCCAAAGTAAATACTAGATCAACCGACAAAAAATCAACTAATGCGAATGACATTTTCTTAGAACCAATTCACGGGATAAATCTACCTCCTCATCCCTGTGCATGAAATTCATGAATCCTTCATGATGATTGTTGTGATGACCACATTTGGGAGCATTAGCTGGAAGCTGCAGATAATTTGGCCCAAGACGGTGCCGCTGAGTATCCGCATATGAGAATATCCGAGTCTGGAGTAACTTGTCATCTGAATAATAAATTCCAGGAACAATAATGGCAGGGCAAAATGCGAGCTGCTCATTCTCAGCAAAGAAGTTGTCGATGTTCTTGTTCAGAACCAACCGTCCAACTGGTTGCAGAGGCAAGATGTCCTCAGGCCAGGTCTTGGTAACATCAAGTGGGTCAAAATCGAATCTCTCTTCATGATCAGGATCTATTATCTGGATGAAAAGTTTCCACTCTGGATAGTTGCCAGCTGCAATGGAGTCATAGAGATCCTGTGTGGCATGGCTGTGATTAGATCCTCCAACCTTAATAGCTTCTTCCTCGAGCAGACACTTCACACCACAAGTTGGCTTCCAGTGAAACTTCACATAATGTGCTTTTCCAGCTTTATTGATTAGAGTATAAGTATTAACACCAGATCCTTCCATGTGTCTGTAATCTTGTGGTACACCCAGATCATCAAAAAGGAAGGTGAACATATGCAAACTCTCAGGGTGGTGGGAGAAGAAGTCAACGATTCTCCAATTCTCTTGGATGTGAGACTTTGGATTGGGTTTCAGAGCATGGACCATATCTGGGAATTTCATTCCATCACGAACGAAAAAGACTGGGAAATTGTTCCCCACCAAATCAAAGTTACCCTGAGTTCACAAAATCTAGTTAGTCGTATAAAGAGGAACATTATTCAACACAAAAGAGCACCAATCCTGATTAGCCTGACACTATCACACTATCCAATGATGAGCCAAGGGAGTGGCAGAGATGAAAGAGGAAGTAGAAGGGTGATCATGGGAGTCGTAGTGAAGTAACAAAGATATAGCTAGTTGTTAGATGAGATTCTTCATAATGATAACACACTGAGACTTAGATGCTTAGATTTTGATCTTAGAAAGTGACTTGGATACATAACTAACGTCATGCAGCACATATTCGGCATGCACTTTTAGGAAAGCTAGTCCAATATGTAGCTCATGTCTGTCCTACTAGGGGAAAAATAAAGTTTTCTTCGTAGTTTGAGTAAATGATCTCACATCAAAGCAGGTTAGAGGTTTTGGCTGGATATCCATTCCTTCAGAATATTAGCATAACAATCTATCTGTGAAAGTCAAGAACTTGAGGCCACATATCTTGAGAGGAAGTTCATCTTGTTCAGTCAAGATAAATGGCAAAAGAAAAATATATGCTTCGACAATGTGGAACCAACTAAAGTTGAAAACCCATGGGGTGTTCTACACCAGTTCTCCACAATTTTCAGGGCCCTTGGACATTTTTAATCCGAATCAACTAATGAAACAGATTCCCTACAAACATTACTAGTTCATATATATGTGAGCCTATATTTTTTAAAATTTTTTATAAGAAATATGTGAGCCTATCTTGGCTATAAGCATTCTGCACGCATATCAAGTTTATTATCAATCTTCACGACTAAAGAAAAAAACAGAAGTTTAGCAAGCAAATATCTACAGTAGGCTGTAAAAAATATTGGACAAGGAAACAACATTATACAAACAGAAGCAAGAGACATCGTAAGAGAAGCAGAGACAAGTAAAAATTTAGACGCCACACATGAAGATGAGGTTCAAGAAAACTTTTATTGAACCTCTGGATGTCTTTCATCTCTTTACACCATACCAAATTACAAGAGTAGTTAGCTATACATAGCTGTTTTTGGCTGTAAATAAGTCAGCAAAATCACCACTATAAACAAATCAAAACAGGCCATCAAATAGGAGCAATAAACTTAAAAACATTTAATCCCTAAGCTAATCAATTAAATTGAAGACACCAGTGTTCACAAAGCTTTTAATTTACAGCCACTAAAATTGTTTGATCAAGTCAGTCCTCAAGCTGCAAATAGAAATTCAACTTTTCTGGTCACTAATAAACCAATCAAAATCATGAACTTGGTTACACTAACAACCTACCTCCCGTGTGTAAAATTTAACTGCAAAACCTCGGGGGTCTCTAAGAGTTTCAGGACTTCCACGCTCATGGATGACAGTAGAGAATCGGACAATTACAGGTGTCTGAACTCCAGGAGCACGAAGAAAGTCAGCACAAGTAAGATGAGAAATATCATGGGTAACCTCAAAGAAGCCCTTGGCACTGGCACCTCTGGCATGGACAACACGTTCTGGGATTCGTTCGCGGTCAAAATTGGCAAGTTTCTCCAGCAAATGATAATCCTCAAGCAGAATTGGACCTATTAAAAATGACAAAGATTTAGACCAATGGGCTAAGTGTTAGGTCCAAAATGAATTTAAAAAACACTGAAGGAATAAGGCACGAATCTGAAAATGCTAGGAATTCAGCTGATACAGTGTGTGTGATAAAACACAGTGCTATGAAGGTTGCTAACTGGAAAACATAAATTATTGTGCACTTTATTGACCCTAGAGAGTATTGAATGGATAACACTATTTCCAGGAAGAAGCTGTGATCCACAACTAAGAGGGATGACAAAAGCTTAAACTTATCTTTTCTTATTTAGTTTTCTGTTATTAAAACGCAAATGAAGGTCTGACTCGCACCACTGTACATGACAAATCCTAGTATGATAAAAGTACAAAGCAGCACTTTTTTTTTTTTTGGCCCTTAATTACATAATCATTAAACATAATGAGAAAGGGCAATAAGCTAACGTTAAGAAATTATCATTATAATACCTCTTGCTCCAACAGAGAGCGAGGAGTCATTGTTCCATACTGGTGCACCAGAATTGGTCGTCCAGAAAGGAGAATTGTAAGCACTTGAAGGCCGATTCTGTAACCAAATTTAAACACAGACAATCAAAACACAAGGGGGGTGGAAATCAAATCTTCCATATCTAATATGCAGACACTAAGACACCTACAAATTCCTAACCGCTCAAGAATCATTCGAAACTGCATCAACCTCCGAAATTTCACCGAAACATATAGATGATTCTATTTTAATTTCAGAAGCAAATTCTACACAATCAAATACACAGAAACACCAAATAATTTATACTCCTCGTTAGAATTTTCCGCCCAAACGCATGAAGTAATCGTGATTATGATTTCAATTTCGAAACTAAAACTTCGCGTATAGAAAAAACTTGTGCAGGTAATTAAACTAAATGAGCTTCGGATTTTTCACCTAAATGTAGAAATTATTCAGGCTAATCAGCAAAGCCATATCAAACATGCATCCTATTATATGGAGATATGAATATAGAATTGAATAGATGATGGTACCCTGTAGGGATCCATGTTAAGATAGTTTGCTTGATATTTTTCCGGCGAGAGATCGGCGGAGCTAGTTAGGTCCTGTGGCGGTCGCTTTCTTTTCTCTGCAAACTGATAGGGAGTGTTATTTATAGACGAGTGGGGTCACATCGGGCTCGCACTTCTATTCTTTTTGCAGGCAAAAAAGGATAGAATAGACAGATATATAAGAAATGATTTTAGTATCATATCCATTTCCCGGCTTTTCCTCTTTTTAATTTGGCTAATTATAAATACGAATACAGAAGTACTTATTAGAAAAGATTTAGATTAATTTTATCTACTTGAATAAAGTTAATATTAATACGAGTGCTTAGCATAGAAAAAGGTAAATGAATGATAATAGAAAATTAAACATTTAATTCAATCGAAAAATATAATCGAGTATTGATTTTTTTTTTATTCTCTAACTATCATAAAAGGTTTAATTCAATGATTTCGCATAGGAAAAAGGAATTGATTGTTAATAGAAAGTCAAGCATTTAAATACGAAAATTGTAATTGAGTATTAAAAAAAATTAATCTCCTAAATATCATAAAAGGTCTAAATTCAATGGTTCAATACGTTGTATAAACCAAAAGGGTTACGATCTTTAAATCTTTTAGTAATTCCGTTTTCAGAAAAAAGGGCACATACTATGCACATAGAAGATTTTATTTTCTTGAAATTTAGTAATGATATTAATTACATTGTATAAACTTTATCCAATCCCATTTCATAAGATGTGAAAGTAGCCAAATTTTTTTACTTGCCACAAGTTTTTCTTTTTTTTTTAACAAAATAAAAAAATTCACCGAATTACCACTTATAGTGGTTATGAAGTTAACTACCCAAGTGTTTGCCCCTCAAAAAAAAAACCAGGTGTTCTTAAGTATGAAATTTTTTTAACTTTTCTGCTAAATATAAATAAACATTATTTTCAAATCAAATTATTCAAAATTCCAAATATCTGTCTTTATTTCTCTATTGAAAGTAAACCCACAAAGTGATTTTTAAAAATTGATTTGGTGAGAATTATAGGAGCAATCAATGCTATTTTTTTAAAGCATTTTGTGAAAAATACTTAAAAATGAGAAAGTGAATAGTAATACTTCATATGTCATTTTTATAAGATATTTTAAGTAATTTTACATAAATAAAAAATTTTTACTTATTACTATATTCTTATTTATTTTAATATTTCTTAAAAAATAAATTATTTATTCTTTTTTCCTCTCTCAATAAAATAGAAATAAATTTGAAAATAACATACTTCATATATCTCTTTTTATAAGATGACACATATTAAAATTTTATTTTACTTTTCATTATATTTTTATTTATTTTAATATTTTTTTTAAAATATAATATTTATTTTCTCTTTTTCTTTTCTAATAAAGTAAAAATAAATTTGAAAATATAATCATAAAAATTTAAAAAACATCTTATAATTAAAAACAAAATAATTTAATTAATACATCTTATAAAAAAAGAAAGAAAGAGAGTAAATAATAATTATAAAAGATAACAAAATATTTTATATTTTAAAATAAAATAATTTATTTAATATATATTATAAAAATGAACGAAATAATATATTTTTATAAAAAAAATGATAAAAGGAGGACGTCATGATAACTTATCCGTCTTTTAAGCTTATCCGAGGCAGCATCATAGTCACAACAAAGTATGGGTTATCCGTCATTATAATACTGGTTTTGGTGGTCAATGTTAACGAAGTATGGGTTTTCCTTCACCCCTCGAGTTTTTATCAAGAATAGAGTGCATGTTTCAAATCTTTTCAAGAATTCTATAGAAAATAAAAATGTTTTTGATAATAAAATAATTTGATATTTATACTATCAAATAATATATTATTTGATAATTATATTATCGAAATTTTAGTTGATACTTTTTCAATCTTCTTTTTTTATATTTACGATATTAAATCTCTTTTTATTCAAAATTATTAGTATCGAATTATTTTCTATTTGAAAATTATGAAATCAAATTGTTTTCCATAAGTTAAAGCTTTTTCAAATAACTTATAAGATTCTTGTGAATGAAAAAAATAAATAAAGGCAGCATATTCTTCAAAAATCTTGAGAAGTAAAATTCGACATTATATTTTTTTAACTCTCAATCATTCCTTTTTTCCTCTCTCTCAAACTCTTAGACAAATACCCATAAAATGAACACTACTCATAGCGATGCAACAATTCATGAAGGAGAAGCATTTTTTTTATAAAAAATAAAAAAAAACAAGAGTTTGAGAGAGAGAAAAAAGAAATGATTGGGGGTTAAAAAAATAAAAGCATTGGGTGGCTATAATGTCACATTTTACTTTCCAACATTCTTGAAGAATATGTCAGTCTTTATTTTTTGTCATTACCAAGAGTGAAAGAGTTTTGATTTATGGAAAACAATAAGGTACTATAATTTTCGAATAGAAAATAATTCATTACTAATAATTTCGAATAGAAAAGATTTGACATCGTAAATGCTAAAAAAAAGATTGAAAAAGTGTCAATTAGGATTTTGATAATATAATTATTCGGTAGTATAAATATCGAATTAACTTATTATAAAAAATACTTTTATTTTTCATAGAATTTTTTATAAAAACTCCTTCACCCTCCCTCGAATAAGAGTATTTTGCGAACCTTCTCTAAGTTGATACTCTAATTAGTCAGAAAGTTCGAGAAAATTTTGACCAAAGAAGAAAACAAAAAAAAAAAAAAACTGAAGAGGGTAATTTTGTACATTTCGCGAGATGAAATGTGAACACACCAGATTTTACGAATATGGGCCGCAAGACTTGGGCTACTATTTTGTCTATTCATAATCGGGGGTACACACAATTGTTCCAGGCCTTACCAACATATTAAGCTTAGTAAGGTTAGATAACTTATAAGTTCCTTAACGAGCAAGTGATAAGAGATTGAATCGAGTTAGACGATTGATTAAAATGCCAGCTTAAAAAACTAGCTACGTCATGCTAAAAAAAAAAAAAAATTGTGTTATTTTCATTTTGAATATGAGTCAAACATCCTATGTCTACTTGAATCGAACTCTGAATAAGTTGAAATATGCATTCAAATACTTGCATATCCAAAAGTTCTTCTAATACTTATTTTCTCTTATTGCATAAATTCTGATCAAATATTTCTCTTTACTGGTAGCCACATTGCGTCCTGATTAATAAGAAATTAAAGTGCATGTAAGAAGTTCTCCCCAATAATCAATAAATATTTTCTCTATCTTTTTTTTTTAGAAAATATTTTTTCTATCTAAAAAGCTTAAAATTGAACCTTTTTTTTTTATTTCAATCAAAGACCCTTCAAAATTCGGTTGTCACGTTAAGATCCTATCAATACGTAAAGTCAAATTGAATCGTATATCTCAATATGCTTTTCCATTTTATTCACCAAGATTCAATTTTTTTTTGTTTGGACAAAGTCAAAGATCCTTCATAATCTAATAGAGAGTAAAATTGATTTCCATACCAAAGAGTTTTTCCGATATTCATTTTTTCAATTCACAAGGCTCAAAATTAGTAATCACATCTTATCCCAACTAATACTGCTTGCATTTTGAGAAGTTTTCCCAACACCTGTTTTCTCTATTCATATAGCTTGAAACTAACTTCCCCCCCCCCCCCCTCTTTATTGTCAAAGATCCCTCATTATCTGATAGCTACATTGGTTATTAACAAAAGTAGGAGTGGATTTTTTTTCCTTAGGTTTTGACTAATTTTAGACAAAAACATTAAACCGATTTAAACTAAAATTTATATTAAATTAATTTGTAATTAGTTGATTATTGATCTCAGCATGATGGATCAAATCAAAGATGCAAAACCTCATGCACAAATGAGAAAAAAGTAAGAAGATAAGGGATCTCCCTATGGATATGAAAATTGAATAATAAAATCACTAATCTTAAAAATAAAATGCTTGCTTTATTAGAAACGTTTTGAGGAATTAATGTTTACTTTATATAACAAAAATACTTCCCTAAAAAGAGTAATTAGAAAACCTATTAAAATTAATGCTTATTATTGGACAAAATTAAGTTAAAATTTCACTCAAAGTATCCTTATTTAATAAATATTTTTGTTCTCTAAAACAAATGTTCGTGTAAATAGAATAAAATATTCAAGTTTAAAAAGAATCGCAATCAATAATCGGCTATTCGTGCAAATACTATCACTTCACAACACTTGAATGCATTACCCCACCTCTCCTCTTCATTCCCCTGCTCTGTCAAACCTCCCTTCTCTCTCACTATTTCTACCATCAATGCAGCAACCATCGAGTTTCATTAATTATAGCGTTTTTAATTGGTGTAGATCGTCGGTAAGCATGCTAAGTGAACTGTAGAGATGGATCTTAGTTGAAGAAATCCCAGGCTTAAACTAAAATAATACTTTCCTCAAAAAAAAAAAAAAACTGAAATAGTATTCATGCAAAAGTGAAAACCAAAAACAACTCTAATCAAATCGGCTCTCGTCAAAGGACAACATTCTGGGAAATTTCTAAGTTCCACAACTGGGAATTAATTCTTCCATTAGTTGAATTAACGTGTTACCTGGCTAGCAGGAGTGCTGTTGATTATAGAGAGATGGATTACACACCTAAGAAGATCCTTACTGATTATAGATTGTTTGGCTACTTTTGCAGTGAAGTTTTTGAATAGATGATTTGTGTCGTTAGCTTAGACCTCAAAGCCTACCATCAGAACTAGTTTCTATGGCTAGAAAACAGAATTTATGGATTGAAAATAGCCCATGAGACGATTGCATGGAACTGTTTTGTGGGAGTTTCCTGATTGCGTACTCTCTGCTTATCGGATTTATCTGGCTGATTTGTGCTCACAACTCTAGTGATGTAAATATATAAGAGTAAACGGATAAACCCCGAACTAGCTGTTAATTGAACCCGAATAAATGCCCTCAACGCAATTATTTTCCTCCATAGGAATCAGATGGTGAAGAAAACACAGATGCATGCATATCAATAGCTAACTTATTAATATGATCAGGACACAGCCACATTTAGAATAAGAAATTATGGACGCCTGTACAGTAGTGCAAACTACAGTACACTGACCAAACCACAAGTATCGACCATGTAAAAGACAATTCTATAGATTTTCTCTCTTCATTTTGATATACTAGTCAGTCCCAGAAACGAGATGACGAAACCTTCACAGTGTTGGCCTCACATTGAGACGAGAGGCTAATTTCCGCCCGAGAGACTTGTCAGCCTGAATAGAAAAGCAAAATTGGATCAGTATAACAAATCTAAAAGTTCCAAGCACGAGTCAGGCAGAATTAAAAAGGCAAATGGATGTTAAATCAGACCTGGGTCCAGTATGATATCCAAATGCTGCGAATCTCATAGGTAACCCTTGGGTCAGATAAAGCATCAACCCATCGGCAGATGAATCTCTCTTGCCTGAAGAGAAGAAAATACCGGGGTTAAAAAGAAAGCCCCATAGACCTAATACAAGCTACAGAGCTATTAAGCACTAATAAATACCTGTCTGGTGCCCAGGATCGGTATCTCTCTCCTGGTTGCTTGAAGTTGTTCTCCTTCTCAATCATGCACTGCACCAAAAAAAAAAAAAATAGCACCGACCCATCTATTACTTGATAAAAAATTCCTGAAGACTGTATGCGGAGATCATGTATCTTAAGAAGAGATTGGCATGACATTAGCTGGCCATTCTATGAGAAAATATATAGTTAGGCCCATTAATCATTTTCGGAACAGCCGCAATTTGTGTGTTTGGGGGGGGGGGGGGTTCAACTTCTTATTGTCCCTTCCCTGCAGCCATTATATCACATACTGGAATGCATTTTTCTTTTTCCTTGCTTTCTTCTTCTCTATTCTCACTTTCCTAAACAAAATCCTGAAATAAGCAATTTTCTCCCCACATTTTGCGGTAAATGTTATTGGAGGACATTGAGTTCCAATGATACATGCAATCAATACCGAAAATTCCAAGCATTGAATATCAATTAGGATAAAAGTAGAAGCTTACCCTATCACGCTTTCCTATCAAAGTAGGTGGAGGAATGGGGTGATTCTCAGCATGACGAACAGGATCATATCTTGAGGGAAAATAATTAATCTGCAGAAGCATAACCACATCTAATAAAAAAATGACTCAGAGTAAAAACTTCAACCAAAAAACATACATCAACAAATGCTATTGACATTATCATTTTTCTTTAGACCAATTATGGGAGAAATGTACCTCCTCATCCCTGTGCATGAAATTCATGAATCCTTCATGATGATTGTTGTGATGTGAACACTTGGGAGCGTTAGCAGGAAGCTGCAGATAATTTGGCCCAAGACGGTGGCGCTGCGTATCCGCATATGAGAATATCCGAGTCTGGAGTAACTTGTCATCTGAATAATAAATTCCAGGAACAATAATGGCAGGGCAAAATGCGAGCTGCTCATTCTCAGCAAAGAAGTTGTCGATGTTCTTGTTCAGAACCAACCGTCCAACTGGTTGCAGAGGCAAGATGTCCTCAGGCCAGGTCTTGGTAACATCAAGTGGGTCAAAATCGAATCTCTCTTCATGATCAGGATCTATTATCTGGATGAAAAGTTTCCACTCTGGGTAGTTGCCAGCTGCAATGGAGTCATATAGATCTTGGGTGGCATGGCTGTGATTAGATCCTCCAACCTTAATAGCTTCTTCCTCGAGCAGACACTTCACACCACAAGTTGGCTTCCAGTGAAACTTCACATAATGTGCTTTTTCCAGCTTTATTGATCAGAGTATAAGTATTAACACCAGATCCTTCCATGTGTCTGTAATCTTGTGGTACACCCAAATCATCAAAAAGGAAGGTGAACATATGCAAACTCTCAGGGTGGTGAGAGAAGAAGTCAACGATTCTCCAATTCTCTTGGATGTGGGACTTTGGATTGGGTTTCAGAGCATGGACCATATCTGGGAATTTCATTCCATCACGAACAAAAAAGACCGGGAAATTGTTCCCCACCAAATCAAAGTTACCCTGGGTTCACAAAAACTAGTTAGGCATATAAAAGAGGAAAACTATTTTACTATGCATTAATCCTGATCAACCAGATCTGGCCAAGTGATGGAAAATAAAGAGCATGATACTATCACATTATCCAATGATGAACCAACAGAGTGTCAGAGATGAAAAGGAAGTAGAAGGGTGATCAAGGGAATGACACATATTCAGAATGATGAGTTCTAGCTACATCAGACATGAGATTCTTCAGAATGATGACATACTGAGACTTAGGTGCTTGGATTGTTTAAGAAACCTCTGCTAAATCTCTACAGTCTACACTTTCATCTCATTACACCATATCAGATTACAAGAGAGTAGTATCTCATAATAGCAGCTTTTAGCTGTACTCCAAAGTAACAAAATCACAACTTAAACTAATAAGGACAGGTCATCAAATAGAGCCAATATGCGGTAACTTTTTAATCCGTGAGCTTGTCCACTAAAATTGGGCACACCAGTGCACACAAAGCTTTTAATATGCAAACACTAAAACTGTTTGATCAAGTCAGTTATTCAGAATCAACTTTTCTGGCCAACAAAATAAATTGATCAAAATCAATAACTTGGTTTGCTGTATTACACTTATAACTTACCTCCCGTGTATAAAATTTAACTGCAAAACCACGGGGGTCCCTAAGAGTTTCAGGACTTCCACGCTCATGGATGACAGTGGAGAATCTGACAATAACAGGTGTCTGAACTCCAGGAGCACGAAGAAAATCCGCGCAAGTAAGATGAGAGATATCATGAGTGACCTCAAAGAAGCCCTTGGCACTGGCGCCTCTGGCATGCACAACACGTTCTGGGATTCGTTCACGGTCAAAATTGGCAAGTTTCTCCAGCAAATGATAATCCTCAAGGAGAATTGGACCTATTAAAAATGACAAGGATATAAACCAAATGATAAGTTTTTGGTCCAAAATAAATTAATAAACACAAACACAGAAATCCACATTGTTGCGCACAGAAATATTGCTCTGGTATCAACAACTGGAGACCACATTGCTGTGCATCCCGTTATGCTATAAAATGTTCAACAATTTTATGAACCTACAGAGTCTTCAAAGGATAACGATGTCCCCAGTAGATGCTGGGGTCTACAACTAAAAGGGGTGACAAAAGCTCAAATTACGCTGGGGTTGAAATAAAGAAAAATAAAAAACTCTGGTGTTGAAACTTGAAAGAATTG
Organism: Apocynum venetum; assembly: GCA_019593545.1. NCBI lineage: Eukaryota > Viridiplantae > Streptophyta > Magnoliopsida > Gentianales > Apocynaceae > Apocynum > Apocynum venetum. The sequence continues at coordinate 6,166,644 of SRSM01000124.1, read as the reverse complement.
AAATCAATTTCGCCATCAAAGGCATTCGAAAACATTCTACACACATATGAAGGTCTAACTCGCGCCATTATAGAAGTACGAAATAGCACTCGGTCCAACCCCCGGTCTTTAATCAACGAGTACTCTCATTAAACAAAATTAGAATGAGCATGAAGCTGAATGAAACTGAAAACACCACATAACTGAAAAAGAAATTATTATCATTAAATAATACCTCTTGTTCCAACGGTAAGCGAGGCGTTATTGTTCCATACTGGTGCACCAGAATTAGTCGTCCAGAAAGGAGAATTGTAAGCACTTGAAGGCCGATGCTGTAATCAAATTTTAAAAAATCAATAAACAACAAAACACACAAGAAAACTCTATCTCATCTAATACAGTAATATATATACAAACTTACGAATTCCTAACCGCTCGAGATTATAAAACTCATCAAATCTGAATTTTACACATGATTACATAAGCATGAGCGCTAAATAGTTTATATAAATCCTTAAGTTAAGACATCATAGTGCCCTATGGAAAAAGCCTATAATTTCAATTTCAAAATCAAAACTTTGCATAACGAAAAACTAATTCACCTCATTAAACTAAAACAGCTTAGGATTTTTCGCCTAAGTGTAGAAATTAATCTGGCTAATCAACAGAATTCATATCACGCATGCATCCTCTTTCGTCAAGGAATGAAACATAGAACTGAATAGCTAATGGTACCTTGTAGGGATCCATGGTCGGTTGCTTTATTATTTCCGGCGAAAGACGGAGGAGCGAACCGAGTCGCGTGGCGATCGCTGGCTCTCTCTAACAAATGGAGTCGTATATATAGATGAAAAAAGTTTTTGTAATTATCATACCCATTTGCCCTTTTTGGTCTTTTTAATTTTGAGGAAATAATTTTTTAATTATAATTATTGATACCTAAACAAGATAACAAATTTATACATATGTAATAATTTTACAAACTCCAATCACTCTAAAAGTAGAATATTCATTTTTTGCTTAATTTTAGAATTGGCAAGTTTAACTATTAAATAAGTTATACTTATGATTATATGTTTATTAGTTTAAATCATGTTCAAGTTAAATTGAAATAACTTAATATATTTTAGATGAAAAAATTATTTATTTTTTAATAAAATATTATTTAAAAAATAAAAATATGAATATTTAATTCTGAATAAATAAATATTTAATTGGTTTATAGTTATATTTGTATTACATAAGATTTAGATTCATTGTATATCAATTAAGTTCACCTTTGATTATATTGAAAATGTACTCAAATAAGATAGCTTTTAACAAAAGCATGATCAAATGCTATTGAAAATTTAATTATCTAACAGTCTTGAGAAATGGCAAATGGTCTAAATTCATTTAACCGTGTAAGAAAATATTAGTTAGCTTATATATTTGATTAAAATAATGGAGAAAGGGAAATAATGTTTTAAAATCTTTAAGCAATCCTTTTTCAGCAAAAAAAGGTATCATCTACAGTTATATTTTCGTTTAAGGATATTATTTCTTGTGTAAACTTTACATTTATGCAATATTTTATAATGTGAAAGTATTCATTTTCTTTATTTGCCACAAGTTATCAAAAACATTCATAATTAAAATAATTTACCAAATTAAGCCTCACTCCCATCGTTGAATTAATATGTCAAATGTTATTTTGATTCAAAAACAAAATTTACTAAAATCTCCTTCGGATGTAAATAAATTTCTAAAATTGAATTATTATGATAGATCACATTGCGATGGGATTTTCTCAAAATATATGTGGTGAAAATTATTTGAAGCAAATAAAATGAAAAAATAAGAAATTCTTTTTGTAAAAAATAAAAATAAAATAAAAATGAGGACGTCATTTATTGCTGGTTCGAAACCGTTAGTTCCTTATCCAGTCCTTTGAAGCTTATCCAAGGCGCATCACAATTCACAACCACGCCCTGTAAGGAAGACATGGACCCTTAACATGAAGACACGTGTAAGGACGACATTGAAATGCGTGCTCTAAAACCGAAGAGTGCTAAGTATTTTGGACATTTGCATAGGACAACAGTGTGAACGCAATTGTGTTCCGAATATACCGGTTTTTTTTTTACCATATTGGTGTGGCCCACAGGATTCGGTTGTTTTTCGACAGACAGCTACCGTTTCGACTCTATATATATATTTTTTCTTAAGATAAATTAATTATAGTAGAAAGACAAATCAACTGGAACAACTGTGATTACATCCAAAGAAAAATTACTATACCATTTAGAGGTGGTAATAGAATATAATCGTAAAACATAATGTTTTGGGTCCATGAATCTAAGAAATAGTGAGAGTTCTTGATCTCTCTCAAGAGCAAGTCAAAAAATAAATTTTACATGAATTAAAGAAACAAAAAAAATAATATTTTACATGAAAATAAATTTTAGTAATATTTTGTCTTAATTTATATGAGTTAATAAAAAATAAAAGGTTAATTGTAAAAAATGATAAATTGTAATAAAATTATACTTAACTAAAATAATTGAAAATATGAGGGACATATTGAGACAATTGAATAAGATTTTGTTATTCATGAAAATTTTAAGGCGGTTTAATAAAATTAATCATAATAATTATACTATTTTGATAAAATTAAATAGATAAGAGAATATATTGTTTTATTTTGATAAAATTAAATAGATAAGAGAATATATTGTTTTAAATAAAAGATAAGGAGATTTAGTCTTTTTTGATAAAAGGCGAAGGAGGGGTTTTACTTAAATGTACCCAAATCTTTAATCACGCTAATAACATGTCCAACATCAGAATTATCCAAATATGAGAAGAGTTAATCTTCTGAACAATCATCAAGCAACATCATTTTTATCTTCAGATAATTTCTAAACAGATTATGGAACTTTCTGTATCAACTACCCCCATAATTAGGCAGCTCTATCGATTCCCGACTATTACGGAGTCAGAGTCCAATCGAGTTGAAAAGTACATTATGAAATCTATCGATTCTTATTTTCTCTATTTAGGAGGCTCACCTCATTTATGTAATTACGGTGACTCTGGAGTATATAGAGTTAAGCAATAATTTTTTTTTAAAAAAAAATATAATATTTTGATTCGAACTCATAATCTTTTAGATGCGTAATTAAGATGACTTATAATGAAATTATATTTACTTATTAGTTAAACCAGATGTTTATAAAGTATTTTAGTTTTTTCATAAAGATTGAAATTACCCTTACCTTGAATTCGTTTAATATGATACTGAGTCGAGATAAATTGTGTACTTACTTTTGTTCAAATTTTCTGGACAACACATATAAAGTTATTTTGCCATTTCCTTTTGGATTGGAAGGGTGAAAGATGTGGAAAATGTTATTAGTGTTCAAAAATCAAATTGAAATTTTAAAAACAGTTTATTTCAATTTATTCGGTTCGGTTAATCAAAATTTTTTAAAATTATAATTCGATTTTCAATTTAAATTTTAGAAATTTTGGTAAATAGAAAAAACTATATAAAAAATTGAACTATAATTGTAAAAACTAAATGCACCCCCTTATAAAATGTCGTAGATTACTCACAGCTCCATTGGGTCTTGATTAATATGAAGTTGACTTTAAGTTAGAAGCTGAGATTTTACACAAAATGGACCATTTTAGAAAAATATGGTTAGTCATAGTCTTGAGACTCAAAAAAGATAGGCTGACATATATCCCAATGTTATTGTTAAGCACGAAACGAAACGATGAGAGTTTTGTCATTTGGAGTGATTAACTTGAGATCCGCAATGCTAATGATAGACCAAAGGCTTTATCTCTCTCTCTCTATATATATATTGAAATTTAATTGAGAGTTATCTACCAATCAAAATTAAATGTCATTTGAGATCCACCAATATCAACATTGAATCAAAAAACTTTTCTTTTATTTTTATTAAGAGCCAACCAAAATATGCAACGAAATGGAATATAAATGGAATATTATGAATTTTTTAATTACATGATCAATTGGTCATGTCTTGATTTTCTCAACGGGCATTTAAAGTAGGGGGTCATCAATTCATAAATGGAAACATTGGAAGAGTATAAAGAGAAGATTGTGAATTTTTTAATTGCATGCTTATTTTTCAACATGCCTTCAAAGTAAGGACTATTAATTCAGAAATGAAAACATTCCATAAATGACATTTAATTTTAGTTGGATGTCTCTCAATTGAAGCTCAAATAATATATTAAAAAAAAGAATAGATTTTTGGTCCATTGTTAATAGGGGCGTCAATTTAAGCTCGGCCGATGGGTCGGTCAGTGTGACTCCCGTTTTAGACGGGATTGGACTGTAGAATTTTAGATTTGTGAAAATTTGTGTTGGTTTAGTTCAACCCATATTTATGTATTGACCCATTAGGGCCAAAATTCGAACGGATCACGGACCAAGTTAGGAAATATCAGTTTTAGATTAAAAACGACATCGTTTTACTTTTTCGAACTGGATTAAGCTAGTCCATATATACATTCTGATTGAGCTATATAATTTTAACCATATAAAAATTTATCTCAATCCAAATTTTTATCTTGGCCCGTTCGAGCCGGATCAGATCGAACAATCAATTTGAAGCCCCTAATTAGCATTAGCTGATTTAAAATGACATTTAATTTTAATTATTTATCTCTCAATTAAATACTAAAAATATTATTAAAAAAAAAGAAAATTTTTTGGTCCGCCATTGGCATTGAGGTCGGTCACTTCAAATGACTGCGCTCTTTAGACAATAACAAATGAATATATATCATGTTATTTTTTTATTGAAATCTATAATGAACCATATATATATATATATATATATATATATATTAATTAAAGTATCCTTGGGTAAGGCCTTCGGTGATTGTGGTTTCCTTATATATATATATATATATATATATATATATATATATGGGTAAAGCCTCCGGTAAGTTGATTGTGGTTTCCCAATTCGGCAATTTTATTGCTGATCTGATTTGGTTTATCCCTTTTTGTTAAAAATAAACTAAAATTTTGTTTGCATGTCTCATGAACGTTTCCCTTTTCTCAATGAAAGATGTGAATATGTCCAAAAAACCTAATCTAATCAATTGCACCGATTTCCTTGATTTTAAATTCGGCAACACCTTATTTATCCTTTTTTAAAAAAGTCACTTGTAGTTGTTTTTAGTTCATCATCTTCCTTTTTTTTCTTCTCCTTCCGGTCATTTTGTCCTAGGAATGATTTTTTTTTTGAAAAAAAGATATTGTATTGTATTCAATATCTTTTTGAGGAAGAGTTGTTTTTAGTTCATCGTCTCCCTTTCCTTTTTTTTTTTTCCTTCCGATCATTTTGTCTTAGGAATGATTTATTTTATTTTAAAAAAGATATTGTTGAAGTAATAATTTTTTAATGGCTTGACATTAAGAAAATTACAAGTTATTACTTCAACAATAATCTCTTTGTCCTAAAATATAAAATTTTTGAGAAAATTATTTATTTCAAAATATAAAATAATTTATTACTTTTGAAGGGTTTTTTGTGAATTATTTCTAATATTACTTTTACTTTTAATGAAGAAAGAAAATAAATAGTTTAGTTCGAATTTTTTTTAAAAAAGTATAATATAATAAATAAAAATATTTTAAGAAATTCGAATATTTTCTTAATATGTGTGATATGCCAAAAGTATTTTATATTTTTTAATCAGAAGGAGTAATGTTTTATTAAAAAAATCATTCTCAATACAAAATGATCGAATACTTTTTAAAAAAAAAAAAAAACAAGGTGTTGTCAGATTAAAAACCAGGATAATTGGTTGCATGTCACAATTATGAAATTTTTTTCCAGAAAAAGGATTAATTGGCATTGCTATTGCTTAAATCGGGAAAAAAAGTTGAAATAGGGAGATCGGACCAAAGGATTAATTGGCATTTGTGGAGTTTTATTTATCAGACACTTTTTCTAAAAATAAATATTCTTTAAAACATTTATTAAATGAAGCACTGTTTTACTATTTTAGCATCCTCATTTTACAGTCTGTTTAAGAAACTTTTTCAAGCCTGACGTTCTTATTTAATTAAATCTCAATTATATCCATGCATCGAGGTTTAATTGCTAATGAGTATGTAATTCATTCATTTAAAATTTAATTTTTTAAAATGAACATGTTGAAAATTTTATTAATAAATTTCTTAGTTAGTAGAAAAATTCATATTTCACTAGATTCTTATTATAATTAACCATATTACTGATAAGGATAATTAGTTAACTCATAAATAAAACTTCTTTTAAGTGTTTCCAAGTCATGACTCAAGAGTGTATATTTAATATTTTGGATGAAGAGAGTATTAAGCATTATTGCATTTTAATATTTATTTCAAGATTTTTAATATTTTATTTTGATTAAATTAGATGCGTTCAATTGAATTAATTTTACCTTTAAAATTTAGCTGCTAAATAAATCCATTTTCGAAACTTTCACAAAAATTACTAACCCTCTCGAATTCATAGTAACCTCTCTCTCTCTCTCTCTCTCTATATATATATATATATATATATATATATACACACACACACACACACAAAAGAGTTAAATTATAATCAAATTTATGATTTAACTTGATTATGCTAAATACACGTCCAGAGGTTCTTAACTCGAACATGTTAAAATTAAAAATTACGTCATTATATGTATTGTTTATTATTGTGAGTTTTATTTTTTAGTTTTACTACACTTATTTTCTGGTATTGAGAAAGAATGAGAATGAAATTATATGCAATAAATTCTTACTTTTCATTTCCTTCACAATTTTTTTTTTTAAAAAAACAATCTTACTTTTTTCCAAATACTGAATTCGCACGAAAAATAAACCAGAGGGAGTTTTTCGCACGAATTTTTTTTCTTATTCAGTTACTTGGCTAAAAAAAATTATTTTATAAAAAATAAAAAAGGAGAATGCATAAATTAATATTTTTATTATAAATATGTTTTGAAATATTACTTTGATTAGATATGGAAAATAATGCTGTTTAAATAGCTTATTGTAGTTGCTTAAATAACTTGAATTGATTATTATACCATAACTAAGATTGCACATTAAGAACGATTAATTCTAGCTAATTAGTACTTAAAAATGACGGATAGAACTTAAAGAGTCTTCCCTTCACCACTCTACGGGGGGAAGAATAACAATATACAAGTGACAAATAATAAAAAAGAAAGTTTAATTTAGTTTATACACCATCCGTCTTGAAATTAAATATCACATTTTTATTATAATTTATTTAAAATTAAATATTCACTTTTTAAAATTAAATATATTTTTTATTTAAAATTTCATAACAATTTTAATAATTTAACATATTTACTTTCACTAACTCACTTGTCTCATCACTAACCATATTAATAACACAAATAAATAAATAATTTCTTTAAAACTAAATACTCTTCTAAATTTTTAAATAAATTTAAATGTAACATTCAATGCTAATTAGAAAGAGTATTTCTTTAAGAGTTTTAGAGACAACCAAGTTCTTCCTTTTTCTGGAGGAACCGAATTCAAGATATATGAAAAATATTTTTCATATATCTTTAATATTCATTTTAAGGAAAAATTATGTGCAAATTCAAGTGCAATTTTTCACTGAAGATTGACAAGGTCCCTAACCTGTCCATGGGGGAAAAAAAGGGGTAAGAGTAATAGCGTCGTTCCCCAGAAACATACATAACACTACTACTCTGTGAAATTGTGAAATAAAGAAGATGAATCCACGAGAAGGCCATTGACATTTAACATTTGATGAAAAATAACTTAATTTTAGTGAGTTCTACATGGGTTAGATATACAAGGAAAAAACCCCAAACGGCAGAATTATGTTTATCGAAGATCAAAATCCAGCCACAAGAAAACTGCTTATTCCCTAAAAATAATTACTAAAGACTAATTGCATTAAATACTTGGATTGGGTAATCATAAGATCAATCTTCAGAGGTTTCTATGAGTCATGCAGCTCAAACACTATACTGTGTTTCTGCTTTATATTCTTGTCCAAAGCAGCCAAGCTGGTTAACTCCCAGGGAATGCTAGGCGAGCATTCATTAACACAAGGACAAACAATTGCCCTTGAGCTCAATACTTTTCATTTCCTTGGCTGTAGTAGTTGAGTCCTTGGCTGTGGATTATTGGCCAAGACAGACTTTCCCAAAACATTCAGGGCGTTCATCCGTTGCATTTCTTTTCCTGCAATCAATGTACAAGTGAATAAAGACCTCAGTTTCCAAAGAATCCAACCAGTTCAAGCATTGTCTCCCTCCACATCCAGCCAAACCACCAACCCCACCCCTCCCAAATAAAATAAAATAATAAACAAGGACCAAAAAAGACAAAAATAACAGACACGATTCAATCAACAATCACATAGAGATTATGCCATTCAATGCAGAAGTGAGACACAGGCATCCAATTCCTTAATATACATCAAGCACTACAGAGGGAACCCAAGAATGCATATCATGCCTAGAAATGCATTCCAACAGCAAGTCAATAATAAAGTGGATAAAGAAACATCTATCATGACTATATGAAGCACACAATAAATTGTCATATTAACTGACGTATTCTTGCACAAGACATCATAGTCATCTTTCAATGCAAGACATAGTCTTTTCGGGTTTAGGTTTATTATGTTTCACTGAATGTAGAATCTCGGAGCTATTTAGTTTCCTTATGAGCTAAATTAGTGTTGGACAAAACAATAGTTATGATATCATCTAAATTTAAACTCTAAAATAGTTCAGATTTCAACCTTGTAAAGGATTTCTTTGTCTCTCTGATGATTACTAGGAAATGGCCTTTAGCTGGCTTCTTCTGTCAGAACATAGGATCTGCTGAATTTGCCCTTACACCAGGGTAAGTAATGAATGCCAACTTGTTCTAGTTGATCCATTATTAGACAATGCTTTGAAGATTTTTCAGATTAGAAAATGATACTCCCTCCATCCAAAATTGAACATCCACTTTTGACTTAGCTCATGAATTAAGGAGAGTCTTTCACAAGTAACAAACAAATTATCTATTATGTTGCTATTGGTGGAGCCAATTATGTTAGTGGAGATGATCCCCTAAATTAAGGAATTTATTCATGGAATTTTGGATGAAAATATGTTTATTTTAAAAGGCAAGCATTCAATTGGATAGAGGTAGGAAAAGAATATAAGACAACAAACAAGAAAATATGTAAAACACAATCCCTTAGGTACTCCATCTGGAACTAATCCAAGATCTTGAACCTCCACAGCAACACTCTTTCATAAGGGTGCAAGCTAAAAGGAAGGATGAAAGATGTTTCCCAAAGCAAATGACTAGGTTTGGCACCAAGCAAAAGTTAATCAGCTTGATCCTTGGCAACCTGTTTAGATAGCTCAGATTATTGAAGTTGTCTAGAGATATCAAGGGCACAGAAAATCTTTGGTGGGACTCAATCAGAACTTGCTGGGTATACCAATGCCAAAGGTAACATGAAGGAAAATTCTTGATCGTATCAAACAGCAATCTGAAAGATACTTTATTGGAATAAAAAGCAATACTAGTATCCCTAGTTAATAAGCAAGTAAAGAATTTATGAAACTTTATTGTGGTTAACCACATGAACATGTATGCATATCAGCAAGCTGACTGACCAGAAAAACCTAAGCACTGAGATCTGACAGATATTCTGGCATTCACATGCTAGAAAAACCTAAGCACTGAAATCTAAGTTTTGTTTACTGGTCATAGAAGCATATTACCGCAATTTAGAATGGAAATTGCCTCTTACCTTCCTCAAATATTAACTGAATTGTTCTTTTTTCAAGCTCAATGGCATGTCTACTAAGCTCAGCCGGTGATAGAAGTTGGAGCCCTAATAAAATTACACAAGGGAAAAAAAAGACTACATAAATAATCATAAAATACACAAAATAAGCAGAATTACAGAATTCAAGAACTTACTCTGGACATAATCCCTGCAATTAACCTCATCACATTCCTTCAAGAACTTCTGCAGGCGGATGAATCTCTGAGTCCTCTGTTCCTCATCCGTAGCCTTGAAAAGAACATAACCAGTAGATTCTGAAGTGACCTTGAGAGAGTCTGTATTTGCAGCTTGCATCCCAGGACCATATTTGCCCAAAAAATTGGGGGTCGATGGCCCTCCAAATGAATTAGTCATTGGTGCAACTACGTTATTTGCTGTAGCAACAGGTTCAGAATAATTATTACTTGGTTTTACACGAGCTTGTTTTTGAGGTGCTTCCAACTGTAACTGATTTAACTGCTTTGTCTGAGGACACTCAAAAATTTTGTTCACTTTGCTTTGGATACTTCCTCTGCCTAGTTCTAACTCAAATCTTCTGCGCACATTCATCATTTGCTCATTTGCACAATTATTGTTTAAAACTGGATAAAAGGGGGAGTTAGAAGGGCATTCTGGAGTAAGTCTCTTATTTCCACAAACTTTAATAGCATCAGTACTCAGACCTCCCCCAAGAAAAGTAAAATTTTCTTGATGGTTCCTTGCTAAGCCACCATTTTGATTCTGCACATCTCTCAGCGCAGTCTTTTTAATAGCACCAGATGGCTGCTTATCCTGAGCAGGTGGAATGGCAACTCCACCACTATCCACTCCATGGTTATTAGTTTCAGTGTTAATCATTTAGATCACCAACAAAACCAATCCAATTCAGAGAAAATGCATATGGACTTTCAGGAGGCCTGAGTACAAAACAAAAGGTTAAATACTCTCATTAATAATCATTTTAAAGCAATAAATGTGCAAGGTCACCAGTGTTGCTGCTTCACGTTAACTGGAACAGATTGCCTAGATGTACAGTAGAATTACACATTGACTAGAGGCACAGTCCAAAGGACGCAGAATTAGGAAACCAAACATAATTCTACCATATTGGAAACCGTTATCATGCAAGTAAAATGTTTTAGTTTCGTCTCAACCGAACTCTGAGGCATTGGCATGAGAAAAACACACGTTCTCAGCTAATTAAGGTAAAAACCGGAGAAAGAGAAAAGAAAAGAAAAAACTAACGGCATTAATATTCCTCTTCAGTACTTATAAAGAAATCATTAAGCACCATAAAGAATTATAACAAGGAATTACCCAGCACCACCCAGCCTTTTGAAGGTACACCAAATATCTCAACAATATTTTTACAGATTTACTAGAAACAAAATGAATTAACCACAAGCTATTGAACCACAATAGCTAAAATCCAAAAAATACGACAGCAGGCTTCCCGTGCAAAAATTGGGAAAAAAGAAAAAATAGAAACCCTAATCCAAGAAAAATTTAACAGTCTAAACCCCTCTGGAAGTCTTGAATGTACTGTGCCCAGAAAAATCAAAACTCAATTTTATAAGAAACCCAGATGAAAAACCATCAAATTCCAACATTTCATTCACAAATCCACCAACTAAAAACCTATCCAAAAATCAAACAAAACAAAAAAAGAAAAGAAAAGAAACGCATTTCAAAGACAATTAAGCACAACATATGCAAAGTAAACACATATTAAATTATATTGGATGGTGCATCTGAGAGTGAAGGGAGAAGAAGGGAAGTGGGCGACGTAGACACATCGAAAAAGGTAGAAGTGAACGGAGAAGAGAGCTTACTGTTGGTTTCTTCTGAGCTTGGAATAGATCCGAAAAGAGAGAGAGGGGAAAGAGACGGCGCCACAGAGAGAGGTTTCAAAAGAAAGAGCTTTGCCTCCAAAGAGAATGCCAACAGGTCTTTATTTAATTCAAGTCTAATTTTTTTTTTTATAAAAAAAAGCCGCCCCGCAAGCATTTATCAACAAAAATCTCATTCCAAGCTAATTTGTTGAACTTTTTTTTTTTTAAAAAAAGAAGAGATAATTTGTTGAATATTCTTAAATTAAATACATTATAAAAATTCTTAAGAAATAAGTTACTAGTAGAGCTAATAAAATTAAACTCATTTAGTTGGTTGATTTTCGATGTCGCATTATGTCATTTTTTTATATAAAAAACAAAAGCAATATTAGGGGAATAATAGATTATGTAAATTTTTATACTACCTTTAATTATTCTTTTATTTTTTCTCTTAAAATTGGATATTTATTTTATTTTTATATTGGAATGCTTGATAAAAAAAAATGTCTTCCTCTCTAATAATAGACATATTGTTTATCTCAATATAAGGTGATTATCAAAATACTTTTTAGTACAGTATTTGTATCAACAAAAGGAGTATTATTATTACTTTTTTTTTACATTTTGAATATATTAGGAGTTGATCGCTCAAAAGCTAAATTATTTCATAGACGGCATGGAATATTCAACTTAAGAGTATTATTTTACAACAAGAAGAAAAAAAGAAAAAGAAAAAAAAACAAAGATTGTCGACAGTAGATATTATTGCTATTACCTTCATGCAAGTAATTTTCTTGTACTCATCGTTTATCTTCAGTTGCTATCTGAGAAATTTCACATGTTATAATTTAGTATTAATTTAGCATTAATTTAGCATTCCAAGTTAGGCAGACATTAAATTTAAAGGAGTGCCACAAATGGCTCAATTCATGTATGAAATCTAAAAACGTGCGCCTAAGTCTTGTCACAATCGAGACGAAAACTAGTAAAAAAAGAGAGTTAAATAATGTATTACTTTATCCATGGAAAAATATAAATTTTTGAATGATTTTTAATATATATATATATATATATATTGTTTTATCAAATTTTATGAATATTTTTATCATTAACTTATAATTTTATCTTTATTTATTTTTATTTTTCCTCTTACATCTTTCTTATTTTCAAAATAAATCAATTAGTATATTTTTTTCTTCTCAAATTAAAATTTCTTTTTTTTCTTATTTTCAAACATAATAACTAAGTATATTTTAACAACAAAATAATTTCATTGATATGTGCAAAAGTAAATTCATCGATTTATATTTTTAGACGAATAAAGTATATTAGTATGTAATACAAATTTAATTTGTTGATTTCGTTCCATTTAAATAATAACCAAATAGTTAAGTACTAGATTTGTATATAAATAAACTAAAATTGAACACAAACTAATACTTTTTCTCTATTCTGAATTAAATTTCAAAAATCTATTTTTAAATATTCATAATTACTTGTTTACTTTTCAAAATAAATATACTTTTTAATCTTAATTTTTACTAAGTAATCTCATTAATCATGTGGTACACTATCAATTATATTAATAACAAAAATATAACAATAATTATTTAAAATTAAAAACTCTTATTAATTTTTATATTAAATAAAAAATATACATGAAAATCCGGATGGAAATAGTAAAATAAAAATATACATTAAAATCTGGATGAAAAGAGTAAAATAAATAGTTGATTCATTAACTATTATTCGGAATTCAACATTTATGTACAACTTTGTGCAAGGCTAATGCATTAGAGAAGAAGCCCACTGATACACATTTAGAAAAAAAAAGAAAAATAAACATTTATGTACAAGTTTGTGCAAGGCTAATGCATTAGAGAAGAAAGCCCACTAATACACATTTAGAGAAAAAAAAAGAAAAAAAAATATACGGAAGTATTTTGATAGACTTATTCTAATATTTAGCCTATCTTTTCGACTATCAAAGCGTCTTTAATGCACAATATTAATATAAAAAAAGTTATTTCATATTATCAAAGTTAAAACTGTCATCAAATTCTTAAGTCAACATATATAACTATATAATAATATTTTTTAATAAATTCACTAATTAGCAAATAACACATAAACAATGTAATTGATTACGTTATCATTTTTTAATAAATTTATTAATTAACAAATGATACCTGAACAATGTAATTAATTATTGACATTATGTATTGAAAATAATTTTTAAAATTAAATATCAAATAATTTAACATTCATTTTATGTGAATTAATGCTTTAATTATCACTTGTCACCTTATATACTTTTTTTTATATTGACATTTATGCATTAGATATGCTTTTAAGTTCACTATTCAACTTTACGTTATAATTTATACCATATATATGAACACTTGTCAAAACTTTAATTTGATCCATCTGTAGAAACTTCCACTTCATCAGAAAAAGGGCAGTTCACGTTCTTGTAAGAGATGTCCATGTAACTCTTCATGGGGACAATTTTTCCTTTGGTTATCTGATTTTTTTGCAATGGAAGAATTCAAAACTTCCCTTGCAAACTCATCTGGGTTCTTCCCATCATCGATCATATTGACAACTTCCAAATGCACCTCAATATTGCATCTTTTGGCCAATTTCGACATGTTATCAAACTCTAACAACAAATCATTCATACCTTGAAGGAGAGGGAGTTGGGAGAGGACGAAACATTGAGGTCAAGTTGGTGGAGGATTTCGAGAGTTTTGTGTGAAGAGTTGATAACTAGTTTGCGATTTTCTATGGAGGCGTCATCACTTAGAAGATCGCCATTTCCTCCACAGCTGGCTGAAGAATCCATGCTCTTCAAAACAATCTTGAGATTAAGGAACTTCAATTGAAAAATGGAACTCAAATCTATTAGGGCCGTGCTATGCTCCCACTATGTATAAGAAGCGAAGTAAAAGATTACCTTCTTCATTCTTGGTTTTGAAAAAGAACCAAAAAGATAAAAACAATAAATTTGATCACTGAAGTAATTTGACATACATCCCATGACATGAGAATTGAGATGTGATTTCTTTTAATGAAAATATGAGTATCTCCAATAATGTTATCAATGTCAAGAAAAAGTTGACAGATGAGTAAAATTAATATTGTAATTAATTTTTTTCTATGAATACACAAAATTGTGAAGCCTATCGTACTAATGTGGCAACATTGTCAAAATATAATTACTTGCATTACATGCTGGGTCAGCAAAACAAATATACGTAATATTTTTTAAAAAATGACAAATAAGCATTTTTTTAAGGAAAGAGTAAAAAAAATAGATACATTGTAACAGGATAACGGGACAAATATGACAAGTAAAGTGATCATTAACATTCAATGCAGCATTCATACATTAAAGTTAATTTTAAAATTTATCAAAATACTTATTTGAAATTCATATAATGTGCATTTACGTTCTATTCATTAAGTGTAATTTATTATTATTTTTTATTAACATGTAAATACGCATTAAAGATGCTATAATAAAAAGCAAGTCATAAATTGATTGAGCTCATTATTTTTTATTGACATGTACATAAGCATTAAAGATGCTATAATAAAAAGCAAGTCATAAATTAATTGAGCGATGAGGGTAAACGAAAAATAAAAATAAAATGAATGTTACGTAAATGACATAAAATATTCCAAAGAGACTTTTACATATATCAAATTGATCATTTTCAAAAGAAAAAAAAAATGAAGTTTTGAATGTACAATCCGAAGAAAAATTTAGAAACCCACAAGTAAAAACCATCAAATTCAATGCTTCAATAAATAAATAAATAAAAAGACCAACTGAAAAATCATCCAAAACTTTGAAACAAAAAAAAAGAAAAAAGAAAAGGAAAACAAACGCATGTCCATGACAATTAAGCACATACAAACACACATGAAAGGTGAAAGGTGTAGTATTTCCCAAGGGTAAGACATGAAAGATGCAAGCACTTGAGACTTCCCAAGTGAACTGAAGAAGCAGGGACTTTTAAAGGGCAGTCCATCTCTATCCTCAAGAATGTGAGTGACTCACAAGTAAATAGGCCACAAGGTAAAATGTAGCTCCCAGTCGGTAAAGACAGATCAAGTTCAGTACAATTGTGCGTTATAGCAGCAAAGACCCATGAATTGACGTCATATGCATTAACAGGTACGTGATATGAATTAACAGGCACGCCAAGGGCGAGAGGGAACCTTCTAATATCTGAATCATCATGAAGCATAAGCACTCTATCCACAAAATCCAGGATCCTATACCTTTCATTGACTGACAGGAACTCGAGTCATCTAAATCAATGTTGGAAAGAGATCTCCACAAGTATTGCCATCTTCTTGATAAAATAGATGTGAATATAACATCTTTGGTTGGGAGATAGGAAAAAATAGAATGGAGAATGCCATCTGAAAGTTGGTTGATTCTATCCATTACCTCATCTACAATCGTCATTTTACAATCCCTTCACCATGAAGAATCCCCCATGTCCATGCTTTCTGATATAGTTCATCCCCTAAAAGCAAAGACACAAAATCATAGCGGGAAGAACTATATAGTGAATATTTTCCAAGAAATACATAACTTCACAGTCTGAACGACGAAAATCTTAAAGAAATATTCCCAAAAGTGTATCCATTTGTAGAAGAAACTAATAGAATGGGTTGTCTCAAATATCCTAACTTGGAGACATCATTTCCAACCAATCTAATTACTGGATGCATTATCCAGTACAGGAGGCGGCTACAGTCATCTTAAAAGGATGAAATGTAGCAAACTTAGCCTTATATTAGCAATAACTTAAAGTTTTAACATATTGTATTTACACCATTAAAGAACCATACTACAAACTCTTGAAAGTTTCATCAGTAACAATAGAAACATCACATAATTGCAAAACAATTTTTAACATTTTGATAATTCAAGAAGGGCGTAACTAGGCTCGAGAATATAATCTTGACATAAACAGCAGATTTTAAGAAATCGGGATTTGGTACGCAATATTATGTGCTTGGTACAAATACAGAATTGAAAACCCCTGAAAATGGGCACCAAGAAATCTGGACCTAGCAGTAGTACTACCATAAACAAATTTGTGGAAACAAAGCTTCTAATATGAGCACTTAGACTGCCGAAATAACTATAGTGTGAAAGAGAAGAAAAAAAAATCCCCAAAAGGTTAACAAATACTACCATCTCCAGGAAAGAACTCCTATATCCGCATCAAGAAATGGAAGTTCAATCATTCAAATAACCAACTACCTCTACCGTAGCCCTAAAAATGAAAAAACAAAGAAGAATACAGTAATAATAACCGGGAAAGTGAGAGAAAGTAGAAACAACAAACAGAAACCACGCACTTTCTTCCAAAGCACAGAGAACCAAAGAGGAGAGAAAGGTTACAGTAGCTGAATGCTGACAAGAGCAAAATTTCCATAGCCAAAGACCTCCATTACTTAAACAATAGTGAATCTTGTTGAGCACAAACGTAAGTATTACAGTACTTCGGTAGTCTCTAGCTTGTCAACTCAAATACTCAAATTTTCACAGTTGATGAGGACTTGGAAGCGAGCAGGAACAGTAGGCGTGTATTTGAACTGAATTTTCTTTTGCTTCCTAAGTGAAATAGTAAATGGTTATTGTATTTGACAAAAATAAGTTACTAGATTTTTTTGAGAGAAAAATAAAAATTTGATACCAAATTAAAATTTTAAATTATTGATAATATTATAAAATATATTTAATAAATTGTTTGAATGCATAATATTAGTTAAAAATTACTTTCTGTGTCAGGAATTGATATTAATATAATGGATTGTGAGACTTATAAGTTATTAAATAAAATGTAAATTTTTTAAATTAATGTGATAAGTGGTGGGAACTATTAGTTAATTGTATATAAATATATTAAATTTTAAAAAATATTAATAGAATTTTGAATAAAAAATATATTTATTTAAGAAAAATGAACATTCAATTCTGAAGTAATTCATATTTATATAAATAGATAGAACTTACTTGTAAAGTTTTTTTAAAAAAATGAGAATATAAATATAATGCTTCCTTTACTTCTTTTTTTAATAAATTGTTAAAAGAATAAATATTTTTATACGAAACAAGATATATTTTAGTTTTTACAAAATCATTATTTATTTTGTTTTAAGAATAAAATCTCTACTGCTGAACCAACCTTGAATCAACTGAGACTTGAGATTATGGAAATTTCTGCCGCTGGGCATTGCATCTGATTTATTTTTCTTTTCTTTATTCTATAATTATAAAAGAAACGCAACCGTTATCTGAGGTACGCAACTTTGTCTGAATTTCTGAGTTTTATGGGAAAATTGGAATTTTTATTTTTCAAAAATTTACTATCAAAGTACCAAAAGTCTTAGCTAAATTAGGTTGCCAGGTAAGTGACTGAACACAGTGAAAAGATTTTATTGTTCATTGTTTCTGAATTAGTAGTCTAATTCTAATTAAAATTACATTTTGCACTTTACAATAAAAAAATTGATTTTTTTTTCTTGTGGAAGAAACAAAATTGATTTACTTTTTATTTATTTATTTCTATGGTGATCCAGAAAGTCTTAGGGGGACATAAACTTTTTAGCATAAAGGGTAAAAAGGAGATTTACATATAAACATTCTTGCTTGAAGACTGCGGTTGTATTTAGATTGAGTTTTTTTTTTTTTTAGGGATTTGGATTGAGTTTGTTGTTTCATTTTATAATATAATATAATTTTTTGTGTTTGAATAATAATTTTTTTTATTTGGAATTGAAATAATTTTTGAGAAATTCTAGTCCAAATATAACCTTGAAGTTCTTAATATGTTGTAAGTTATTTATATTTTCTGCAATTTGATGAGGTAATGATGATAACAATTCTTCTGCTACAATTATCTTAAATCATGATAATTATATATAGTTTAAATCGTTAGAAATACATTTTTATCAAGCGAAACAAATTCTTGCACGACGCACATTTTTCTTTAATAAGTGTATTACTTCTTCCTTTTTCTTCAAAAAAAAGGAGTATTACTTTTTTCTCTCAAAAAAGAAAGAAAAGATTATTACTTTTCATCTTTAGTAAAGAACCTACTCCACCCGAGCAAGACTCTTCCGTATAAGAAGAATAACGTTAAATTTCTGTCTGCTCTAAATAGTTAAATTCAACTATTTAACAAATACCGTTTATACTAATATTAAGCTAATTAGGTAAAAGAAAGAAAAGAATACTTTATCATGAAAATATATACATATTCACATCAAGGGATTTGTTCGGCCTTACTCATGAGATGTAACACTGCGTTTGCTTTCCTCTGACCTCTATTTGTCCCATTCTGAGCAACTTCAACTAAAGCTTCATACACCCCATATTGAAGTGCAGCCAGAATGAGATTAGAATTATTTGAACCCAACTCCAGAAGAACAGCAGTGGCACATTCCTTGTTCTGAGGAGTTCCATCTCTAATTAGCCTAACAAGAGTTTCAACAAATGATAGCTGCCCGATTTCTTTTCTTCCCTCGGGATTTGATGCAAGAACTAGCAGAACGGAAAGAATTTCATCAATCATATCCAATTTATCATCTTCAAGTGATTTAAGTAATGCTGCAACAATCCCTGCTTCAATGGCCCTGGATTTGTTAGCATGGTTAAGGCAGAGCTTGAAGAGTGCTGTCAAAGCATCCTTTTTGCCCCTAACTGTTCCCTTTTCTAGCAAAGCTACTAATGGAGGGATACCATTTAAAAGTCCTATTGTTACTTTATTCTCATCAAGCATGGATAAGCTATACAAAGTTGCAGCAGAATTCTCTTTGGCACCAATATTTCCCTTCTGCAAGATTTCAATTATGGCTGCAATAGGCTCTTCTTTAGATATCAATTTCTTGTTTGACTCGTCGATTGACAAATTCAAGAGGGCTGTAACAGCATGCTCCTGGAGTTTGGAATCTGGATAGGATAGAAGCTGAACAAGAGGTGGAATACCTCCATTTCTAGCAACCAGAATTCTGTTTTCTGGATTCTCTTTAGAGAGCATACGAATATTTTCCACGGCCTTCCTCTGAACATCTAGTTGACTTGAAGACAAATCTTGAACCAAAGATGAAATTTTTCCTTCATCTTCAATAGTGGGATCCTTGGGTTTTGTAGGAGATTCCCTTTTAGGAAGCTGGAAGTGGTTATTCTTACACCACTGCTGAATCAACTCCCGGAGGGCAAAGTTTGGTGCCACTGACAAGTGAGCCAATGGTTGCCCCGTTTTCGGGCATGTTCGATGATTTGAATCCAACCATTGTTGTATGCTTTCTCTTTCATATGTCTGAGACATTAAAAATTAGGACATATCTTAGTGATCAGATAAGAAAATCAGGCAAACAGAAGATCAAGAAAGAAAATGAGAATTTTTCTACCTGTCCAGTTGCAACGACAACAGGATCTGTCATAATCTCTAGAGTTATGGGACAAAGGAACTCATGGGGGATTACAAGAGATGGGGATTTATTAAGAGATTTAGGTATGACAGGATCATCAAGAATGGCTGTTTCAGGAACCCGTGAAAATCTTTTGAATTTGTTTAGAAGATCTATCATTTGTTGAGTTCTTTCGGCATTGGAGCCTCGTTTTCCTTTTACAAGTTTTCTTATAGCTAGTGTTTCTTCCTTGAGCTCCGCTGCAGTACGTAAAGAAAGCTTATTTGCCATTCTTTCAATGCTAGCAATGTCTCCATTTCTGTCATCCTTGTCGGATAATGCCACCATCAGGTCCATAGTGAATTCCATGTCCTGAGTATCAGATCGCCTTTTTGCTCGTCTAAGCTGTGTGCACAATAACTCAACCTGCATTTATCTTTCAAGATCAGAAGAGCAAGAACTATACCTGTGAAGAGAACAAAACTATAGTCTAATAGACTACCTAAAACTTCAAGTTTAATAGAAAACATGTACAATTTATACATTTATCACACTCCTAAACCATAAAAGTTTCCATGTTAATCTAGAAGCTTAACTGATATAAAGAATACAATTTATAGATTTATCTGATTCCTTGAACATCAAATATGATAATTGAGAAAGACAACCTTCAAAATGTACCAGGATCTGAGGACCTACCTGTTCTTTCTCCTCATCCGAAATTCCAAGCTCCTCATATGGCATACCATTCAAAGCCCAGCATATTTTTCCGTACACAGAATAAAACTGCACCATGATTGCTTCATTTTCTAATGCCTGTAAAGCAAAACAAGAGACTGAACATGAGTTTCTTAAAAATCATATCGCCATGCGATCAACGGGTTGTAAAATGTCCAAATTTGAATTTTATTTAATTAGTTTCTCGTAGAAACCAGGTAAATCTTGCTCCCGTGATGGCAAGTTGTCAACAATTTCTGGGCAGAATGGAAGGCCTTCTTCAATTTTTCCAGACGTTCAATGGCTGAATCTGGAATTGGTTTATCGAGGTCCCTAATCTCTTCAAAGAAAGGTAACATGAGCTTCAATCTTCGAACGAGAACGCTACATTCTTTCCTTTGAGTCCTTCTATATTCTCCAATGGACTGAACATATTCAACCACCCGTATAAGTTCTTCAACCACATTCATCGGATCATTCCGGTTGATGACCTCCGAAATAATCTCCTCTTCTTCTCCGTTTTCGGCAACGGTCACCATCTCAATGTTCTTGGAGGTGCCCAAGTAAACTTGGGTTTTACTAGAATTTCTTTCTATATATGCAAATTTGAAATTTGCATTGTTTTGTGAAAAACTACAAGAAGATTGATAGAGAGATTGAGCCAGAAGAGGGCCAGTTTCTAACACACGAAATCATTGAACATTGGGTAATTGAGGATTACTTTTGCTCTTTCCTCTTCTCCAGGAGGACATTGTTCCGTGCATTTCGGCACACACAAAGAACATCGAAAGGGAACACACATTTCGCTGCTTCAAATGGATGACTTTTTGAAAGTTCGTTACTCAAGTGGGTTTTCCCTCCCCTCCCCTACCCCTATTATCCAAAACTCATTCCAAATGACCCTTATTATCCAAAACTTTCTAAATGATACTTATTAATATTTAGTTCATTAAAAAAAATTTAAGAAAAGTAAATAATTAATTTAAAAATTGTAAATAAGGATAAATTTATAAAAATAACAATTAAAATTAAAAAAAAAAAGAATAATTAGAATGAGATAATTAAAAAATATATGAATAATTGAAATGGAATAGATGAACTAGTCTTTCTTTATTATTTTAGAAAATATGTCAAACTAAATACGTAGGAGTTATCATTGTATGAGCACTTGATACGTTATTATTAAAGAAACAGAAAGATTGACACACTTAAAAGAAGGAGAAGGATCATGAAGAAAGAAGATATGAGAGAGTAGTATTGGGAAACAGGCTGCAGGCTGACGGCTGACCCAATCCTTCTTGGTTTGATAGAACCGAACCCGGGTCAAATATTTGGATCAATTTGATTTGGGCCATACTTTTGGAAGCCCAATCAAATTTTTTTTTAAAAAACATAAATTTAGACGATAATTTTAAGGAACATAAATGAAGTTTAATTTTTTAAGGAAAAAAAAGAGTTAATTGTTTTTTAATTCTGAAAATGAAAATTTGTGTAATTAATTATCATAATTTATTATGAATTTAATTATAAATATTTAAAAATTGAAATAATTAAAAATTTAAATTTGTATAATTAATTATAAATTTGATTTTAGGTGTGGGGGGGGGTGGGGAATAAAAAAAATTTGAATGTATAAAACGTAAGCATGATGCAAATAATTATGAATATTTACAACAAATTGCTATGAAAAGGTAAGTGACTATCCAAATCCAATATAAATTTTAATAAGTTAAATGTGCATATAGATTATAGCCTATAATCTCTGTGACTATTCAATTCCCTAGCTACCTTGCGAGGAGTGGTCCAAGGGCATCTTGGGGAAGAGCACTTTGCAGAACCTCAACACTATTCAGATTTTGAAGACCGCATCACTCCTTCCATTCAAAGGACAAAATCTGTCACCATAATTTAATAGAAATATCTATTCAAGTTTTTTATATACACAAATTAATAAAAAAATCTGATTTCATTTTATTTAAATTTATTAAAAGTTGAATAAATTCAAATTTAAAATAAAAGACCGAATCCGCAATCTAAATTCAAATTTTTTTCCTCTCTCTTTAATGTTATAAATGGTTGAAATGTTAATTTTTTAAAAAAAGCTGAAATAATTGAAAAATTATGCATTTCAACTTAATTTGACCATTAATTATCGATTACAAATAGTTAATACTTATCAACTTACTTTGTCCCTCAAAAAAAAAACTTAGTTTCACTAAAATTACTTTAACATAGGGGAAGAATTAACCTCTATTTAGATAAATTTCTTCTAATTAAATTGCGCTCAATATTTAGATATGACCGTTAAAGTACAAAATACTAAATGATGAATTCTTGTGGTCCGTACAAACTACAAAGTCTCACGCTTCGAGCGAAGTTGTTGACCAGACCGAGGAATTTGTTTTTTACTACATGGAAATCTATATTTTATTTTAGATATCACAATTAAATATTTATTTTTATAAAATACTTTTTATTTAAATCATATTAACAACTCTTTTAATTTTCCTTTAAAAACAATCATTTAATTTAAAATATTTACACACGTAATTTTTCAATAATTGATAAAGAATAAAGATAATACAAATACTTTCTTTAAAATCAAATACTCCTATTTTATTTTAATTGTCAATTTTAGAAATTTTCATACATATTAAGAAACTATTGAAAATGAACAACATCCCCTTAATTAATACTTTGCTACTATAATTTTGTATATTTAATTATTCTCTCTCCACAATTTCTAGGAGAAAGGAATAAAGGTTTATAAGACATTTGAATAAGTTTTTAAATGGGTATTGAAAAAAAAAGAAAAGTAAACCATAAACATTTATTAAATACAATATATTATCGCATTAATATAAGGGTAAATAATAGAAGTAATGTCAAAATTTTGTTAAATCAAATTTAATATGAAACAAAACAAAACTTCTAAAATGACATTTAAAATTAAACGAATGGAGTATTTAAATTAAGTTAAAAATAAACATTTAGTCGAAGAAAGTAATATATCATAGAAAACTTCTAATTTTTCAATAATAGACTGAGGATGTGTTATATACTTATATTTTTTTTTTGCATATTTTACACTCAATTCACATTATGTGTTTTTTTTTAAAATAGTCTTGAAAAAAGAATGGCAAAATATTCATTTTATTTTCCAAAAAAAGAAATAGACTTGATAAGATATTCAGTGAATCAGTGGTGGGAGAATTCATCCTTCTATATGGACCAGATTTTTCTTTTTTTGGCAAAATTATGAACCAAAAATCTTAACATGTAGTATTTTCTTTTGATAAAGCATTGAATGTAAAATTTTACTTCTGTTAAAAGAAGAGATCTTATTAATTGAACAATAATACGTGATCTTCATGGGTCTTTTGGAGACCTAACGGTTACATCCTTCACGTGCTTTTCAAAAGTTAGCTTACTACTCCATCCATTCAATAATACACACATCCATTATTTTTCACATAATTTAAAGAAAAATTTTAATGTGGTTGAAATTATAAATTATTTTTATATTCTTCTTATTTTACTCTTTTAATTTTACATTTAAAATAGTATAATTCAAATTTAATTGCATGAAAATGTATATATATATATATATATATTCGAGAGATGAAATATTTAACTTAATATTTAATATTTCAATAGTTTGAAAATGAATTTTATACTCTCTCTGTCATAAAATATAAGATATGTTAGGCATTTCATACATATTAATTTAGTATTTTACTTAGCTAAAATGATATAATTTATTATGTCATACTTTTTATTGGAAGTTTGAAACTAAATTATTTATTTCCTCTCTCTTTATTTAGAAGTACGAGTAATATTGAAAATAATATACAAAATAATCATTAAAAATAGTAAAATATCTTATATTTGACAAAGAATTTTATTTAAAAGATCTTATATTTTGGAATGAGGGTAATAACAATGTACTCCCTCGGTTCCAAAATATCATATATTTTGAGTATTTCACATATAGTAATGAGAAATTCTAATTTGCTAAAATACCTTAATTAATTATGTCATACTCTTTTTTAGAATTTCAAACTAAAATATTTATTTTATCTTTCTTCATTTAAAAATAAGAGTAATATTGAGAAAAAAAATAACCCTAAAAAGTCTTAAAGACAAATAATTTGTTCGAAGTATCTAATCAAATATTAAATAAAAGTAGTTTAGATAATTGAAAAATAAATTATACTCTCATTAAAGAAAGTAAAGTCATAGGTAAATTATTATTTTCCTTAATGATAAGAATTAAATTAATTAATATCTAGGAATTACAAAGTTTCGAAGATTGTTCATTGAATATATCTTGTCGTGTCAATTTGAATTCAAATTTTGTGCTATTCTTAATCATGTTAGAGAAGTTGAGGAATAATTAGATATTAAATACAAATTATTTTTTAAAAGCAATTAATATACAAACATACTCCCTTTATTCCAAAATATAAGTTGTTTGAATGACTTTTTCTTATTTCGAAATATAAATTATTTTACAAAATTTTATAAAAATTTTATTAGTAACTTTTAATATTACATTTATTTATTTTCGTCTCTCATCTCAAATATCTTTTATTTTCAAGATGAAGTTTTTATATTATTTTTTTCTAAAAACAAACTTTCTTTCTCTTTCTTATTTCGAAAGATAATAAATAATGGTAACTTGTGAAACAAAATATTTTCTTGATTTGTGTAAAAAAAATTCAACAATTTATATTTTGGGATGGATGGAGTATTATTTTTAAGATATCATTATACCATGTCATTGACTATGTTAATGGCTGTGATAATGAGTAGGAAAAATATTATTT
The DNA here is from genome assembly GCA_019593545.1 of Apocynum venetum. NCBI lineage: Eukaryota > Viridiplantae > Streptophyta > Magnoliopsida > Gentianales > Apocynaceae > Apocynum > Apocynum venetum. Next base: position 6,140,991 of record SRSM01000124.1, on the reverse strand, counting down.
CTAGTTAATTGGAGGTTGAAGTTATCAACAAAGAGATGGTAATTCAACAACAGCAAAACAAAAGTTCACAAAAACAGATACAATTTGGCAATTAAATATTTTGAGTTTTGGACAAGTATTTTTGTTCAAATACTTTTTCTCTTTTTAATCTTCTTTCAAAAAATTTACTTTTTATAAAAAATATTCTTTCAAAAATGACTTTTTCTAAAATTTTATTTTCAATGGATAAGGCTTACATCACAAATTTAACATATATATTTTAAAATTTCGCATTGTGATTTAATAATTATATGTTAACTATTTTTAATATGTCAAATGCACAATACCCATTACATATCAAATTATTCAATCAATTCATAAAACAAAAATACTTATAAATGAACACTATTCTCTACCATAATTTGCTATCCAAATACATCCATATTATTTTAAAAAATGGTTAATTTTTATTAAAAATAAATGTTAATTAAAAATGTTCAAAAAGTGATTTTGTGAAATGATGTATTATTATCATTTTTTTAAAAGTTAACTTTTTGTGCTAAATATGTTATTGGCATGATTAATTTATTTTGAAAAGGTGAAAAATATTATGTTATTGATGCTCTTATTAGTACAATCAGTAGCATTGACAAACTAAAAGTAAATTCAATGTAATTTAGATGAGGATATATATATTGCACATTTTTAATGTTATATTATTAATGCGATCCGAAAATAAAAAAAAACAAATAATCCAAAGAATATCTAATTTGGTAATTCAATAAATGAAACGTTACTATTCTACAAAAATGAAGTAAACAAAAACGATTATAAATAAACATCTTCTTTAAAAAACGGTTATGTCAGGTTACTTCTAATTTAGTAATTCAATAAGTGAAACATTATTATTTTACAAAATAAAGTTCAAAAGACAATTATAAATCTTATTTAAAAAATAGTTATGTTTGACAAAATGAAGTTTAAAAAACCGTTATAATAAATATATTATTTAAAAAACGGTTATGTTATATGACTTTTTTTTTGGTAAACTATGTTGTTGGCGCTTTTTTAAATTTTGATGAAAAAATAGGAAATTACAACATTCATAAATAAATTACTAAGAAACATATAAAAAAAACAACTAAGAAACAAGTTGGGTTTATGACTATTCTCAATTCCACATATTAATGGGTACTGCTTTTCTTTTTTGTTTCTTTGACTCTTAATAAAACTTATAACATTGTTAATGCTCCCATTTGGTGGGGGGAAATAATATTTCAAGGGTTATAAAATCTTTTAGGAAAGACTCAAATATTTTATGATAGTTCAATTTAAGACTATTTTTGTTTTTTAATTGAAACTTAGCATGAAGCCAGAGTTGTTGACTAAAGATGAAAACACTAACTAAACTTATCGCCAAAAGTTCCAATAATAAAATACTAATTTATTTATTATACATAGTAATGTATCTGAATTCAATATTTTATCTTTTAATATATTACAAAAAAAATCAAAGAAAGTTCTTTTTTTTACGGAAAAGGAAAAAGTTAATAATGAATTATAATATTAAGAAAAATCCAACTTGAATAAATATTCATTGCAACTTTTAAAAAATTGAATTTAATGAAAACTATGCATTTGAAAAAGAGTTATTTTTACAATTGTATCATTCAAAATTAAAAAAAAATGTTGCCAAATAAATTTAAGGATTATACTATTCAAAAAAATATCTTTCTGTCATCTTTTCATTGATAGTTTTTTAAAAATATATAATTGATGCTAACTTTTTAAAAATATTTTTGATGGTATATATAACTTGTTTTTAAAATTTAAGTGGAAAAATCGCAAAACGACCATATTATTAAGGGTACCACCTCATTAATCCATATTCTAACGGCCGAGTTTAGGAAAAAAAGGAAAAAAAAAAAAAAGAAGTGAAAAAGCTAATCAACGGCTAGGATATACTAGCCGTTGGTTCTGCTTTCAAATTATTACGGAGAAAGATGCAAAGAGGGACATGTGCGGACATATCACCGCTGTTAACCCTTCAATTCCGCTTATCCAATTTCTTTACTTTTCTGATATATTCTCTCTTCTGTAACCCAGAACTGAATAATCTACAAGAACCAGAAGAGTGAGAAAGAGAGTGATTTGAGTAAAAGGGAGAGACTCCATCAACATAAATCACTCCATCTAGAACCAGTAGGATTGAATGGAGTTCTCTATCTAGTCTCTCTCTTTTGTTGACATCATTTCACTTTGGTGGTCGTTTCATTTGAATTGTAAGAGTCTTGATTTTGATTGAATGTACACTGATTTCTTGTTGTGAGGTTCTTGTGTTTTGGATTACTGTTTATTATTTGGAATGATTTGTGGGTTTACTTTCTTTGGATTGAATCTTGAATCTTTTGTTTTAAATTTTTCGTTTTTTCATATCCTTTTGAGTTTCTGATATTCTTTCTAAATGGAGTAATTCGATTTTCTTGTTCTGCAGAGTTGTGTTGAAGATATCCAAGATGGCTGGATCGGATGAGAACTGTATGGGTGTGATCAGGCCCTCAAATCTTCAAGGTTATTTATTTATCTTGAATTGATTCAAATTAGTTGGGAACTCTTTTCTTTCTTTTATTCAATTTACATTCTTCATGTGAGTTTTGATGGGGCGGAATCAATTCTTTCTGAAACCTAATGATGTAATGGGATTTTTATGTTTATAGGTGAACTGAGGGCCGGTGGGGGAAAGATTAATGCAGGAATGGGCGGCCAACAGAGAAGGGCTTTGAGTACCATCAACCGGAATATAATAGGAGCACCGCCTTACCCTTGTGTTGTTCATAAAAGAGGAGCCTTGACACAGTAATTTTCTTAAAACCCTGATTTTTAGACTTTATGGGGTTCTTTAGTTTTCAACCCTTTTTTGTCTTTCTTTTCCACGTCCAGTTGCTCATTTTTTATTTTCTTCTTTCCTTTTCGATTGCTGTTTTATTCAGAAAAAATGCCATTTCTAATAAGAATCCTCCCATTCCACCAGTTCATCGCCCGATTACTAGGTTTGTAAAAGCTGTTCCTTTTTGGTGGTTGTTATAAATGTGTAATAATTTATCTTTTAATTCCTAGGAAAGAGTTAAGGTTAAAGATTTAAATATATACTCTGAAGAAGTATTTATTAATTTTCTTCTTTTGATTCTGGCGTTGATTAGGAAGTTTGCTGCTCAAATAGCTGGCAAGCAGCAGCAGCCACTTGTTGTTCATCAGGTATATTTATTATATTAACAGTGAACTATAATAGAAACTTGGAGTCTCTTTAATTAGTAAAAAAAAGTCTGCTAATTCACATTGCATAGTTGTGTTAATATAAGATTGTTCTTTTTCGACTTTAGGGAACAAAGATACAAGTACAAGCACAGTCATTCCCTAATGCAAGTGCATCAGAAGATAGTATCATTTGCAATGTTGAGGACAACAAATCAACTGATGACTATCCTGTGCCAATGTCTGTGCAGCACACTGAAGCTTTGCTGGACGAAATTGATCGAATGGTATATGGTCTACTTTTTTGTCATTGGATTCAGATTTTGTATTTATTGCATGGCTGATTTATTCATATCTTATTTGATAAAGGCTGCTGAAGTTGAAATGGAAGATATTACAGAGGAGCCAGTCATGGATATAGACAGCAATGATAAGAATAATCCCTTGGCTGTTGTTGAGTATATTGATGAGATATATGCTTATTATAAAAGATCTGAGGTCACGATATTTAACTTCTGCATTTTTTTTTACCCTTTAATTATCATTTCTTTCCTATAGTTTGAATTCTCTAATTTTTATCAATACTGAATTGCATTCCATGGTAATATTTTGCACCTTAGTTCATTAAGGATGCTTATGATTATGATGCAATTAGTGCCTTGCAAAATATTTTCTGTTCAAATATTCAATATATAATTATGCAATATGAGAATATGCCCACCAGGAAGCAGGGAAAGATAGAAGACTAATTCTGATCCAGCTAAAACATCTAAATGCTAATTGTTAAAGTTTAGGTTTAACTTTCTATTTTCTGATTTTGATACTTGCAAAAAAAAGGGCATGCTTACAGAAATGGCAAATATGAGAATATGTCGACCAGGAAGTAGGGAAAGATAGAAGGCTATTCTGATCCAGCTAAAACATCTAAATGCTAATTGTTAAAGTTTAGGTTTAACTTTCTATTTTCTGATTTTGATACTTGCAAAAAAAAGGGCATGCTTACAGAAATGGCAATCTGAAATCTATCATTTTTACCATGAATTTTTCTTTTTGATTCGCTTCCTTAATTTCATGCAGATCTGTGTCCAACCAAACTACATGGCACATCAATTTGACATAAATGAGAGAATGAGGGCTATTCTTATTGATTGGCTGATTGAGGTATATAAGTTTTATGGGGAAAATTCTGCAATTTGTGTAGTTTTTAGAAAGAAAATTTGCAGCCTCATTAACTTCATAATGCTATATATATAGGTGCATTACAAATTTGAACTGATGGAGGAGACTTTATATTTAACTGTCAATCTCATCGATAGATTCTTGGCCCTTCAAGCAGTTGTGAGAAAGAAACTCCAACTAGTTGGTGTGACAGCAATGCTTCTTGCTTGCAAGTATGAAGAAGTTTCTGTTCCTGTTGTGGAAGATCTCATTTTGATTTCTGATAGGGCTTACTCCAGAAAAGAAGTGCTTGAGATGGTAGATTTGAGTTCATCTTCTAGATTTTGCCATAAAAATTTCCAGTGTTTCTTTTCCGAATATGATTGAAACTGAACTTTTGATGGCCTGCAGGAGAGTTTGATGATCAATACCTTACAGTTTAATCTTTCTGTGCCAACTCCGTATGTCTTTATGAGGCGATTTCTCAAAGCAGCTGAATCCGATAAGAAGGTTCCGTTTTGATCAGTAGTTACTCTTGATTTATTTGCTCTGGCTAAATACTGATAATAGGTGCTGACTTTCTGGTAATAATGTGAAACAGTTGGAGCTTTTATCATTCTTCATAATTGAGCTGTGCCTTGTTGAGTATGAGATGCTTAAGTACCCCCCTTCACTATTAGCTGCTGCAGCTATCTTTACTGCACAATGCTCTATGCATGGGGCAAAGCAGTGGAGCAAGACATGTGAAAGGCACACAAACTACACTGAAGAACAGCTTTTGTAAGTGTTTTTTCTTTAGTCCAAATTAGAAAATTCTTCTGAAAAAGAATTCAGCAGACTAAACAAGAAGAGTGTCATCATTTGGTCCTTTTCTTGCAGGGAATGTGCAAAATTGATGGTTAATTTCCACCAGAAGTCAGGGACTGGGAAGTTCACTGGTGTTCACAGGAAGTACAGCACATCCAAGTATGGATATGCTGCAAAATCAGGACCAGCCCTCTTCCTTTTGGACGCAAACCCCTAGCAGGGATGATGATGCTTAGAGCGAGCTAACAGAGCAAGAGTTTTGTGCAACATAAGTTGCCTTCTTATGGCCCTTTCAAACACACACAAACTTTGCTGAACATTTTGTTTCTGAGATGTGTTTGATAATTCAGTAGATAGGAGCATGTTGTCTGCTTCTCTAAGATTTGTTTCGCTATACTCTGCTGTCTATATAATTTCGCATACTTTTGTTAAGCCATCCTCTATTTTCACTTTTTTTGGGCTTATTCAAATCCTCCTTTTATGGCAAAGTCTTGGAGAATTACCAAAAGGGTAATATTGTCCAAATATGGTAAAAGTGTGTCATGGAGTGTGGATAATCCTCCTTTTATGGCAAAGTCTTGGAGAATTACCAAAAGGGTAATATTGTCCAAATATGGTAAAAGTGTGTGATGGAGTGTGGATAGAATTTCTTTCCTTGACCGATCAAGAATTTTTCTTGAAATTTTTTAATAGAATCATAGTTGTGTTGATTGTTGTTCTTCTTCTTCCAGCGGATCTTGAATTACTATTAGATTGGATCACAAATTTGGGACAATCGTTTTGAGACAAAAGTTAATTGTAACTCATTTAACAAATTTGAAGTTTTGAACTTCATTCAAATTTCTTGGTGTGTAATATGGAGAAAAAATTTATTTCGAGAGAATCTAATCATAAAAAGAATGAATTTGAAACTTTATATTAACTAGACCTCTACCACCATCTTTGCTCCATGGATGTAAGGTTTTTTAAGATCTCTCTGACACTCTCTATTTGAAAATATTAGTGCTTTCGATTTAGTCCATAAATAAAATTTTTATTTTAATTTCTAAAATAAAAATGTTTATTTTTTTAAAAATAAACATATATAAAATATCACTAAAAAAAAATATTTTTTCATTTAAATAATTGATTTATGTTATCAGACGGAATCTTAATCAAATGATTGATTTATATTGAAATGTAAATAGTTTTAAGTATATTTTAATGTTTATATTTTTATTTTTAAAATATATAAAATAAAATATTTTTATATAAATTTTACTAATAAACTCATTAATTTAAAAATTTACATATATCAATAATTTATATAATTTCACGGTTAAAATAAAGAAAATATCGAGAGTTACGTGGAGTCTCTTTTTAATTGTAATAAATAAAAACTAATGAATTAATTAATTCTGGATATAGGTATAATTTTACTGTAAAAACTTTTTTTGACTCATTAGTTGAACTCTTCTCCCGAGTCCTCCCTTGGAATGCGAAAGAAAACAAAACCCCAAGAAAAAAGGACGGTCCAAAACAGACCTAAAGGTCGTCGGGATAGGGACAGTACACTTCAATCCGACGTGGATGATAGTGAATATGTTAAGATCTTCTTTCAATGTTGCAGGCAAGGACACACGCTAACTGACACGTTAGCCATCATGATTTTTCATTCGAATCTCTAGAAATATCCAACTTGTTACGCAATTCCATCTTGTTATTTTCTGTTTTCCGTAATTCACTGTCCATTTTCGGGGTAGTTTGCAACTGGGTTTATGTACTTATTGATATAGAGCTTGAAAAAAATATCCAAGATTCGATTTTTAAACTTGTGATGGCGGAGGAGGTGTTTGTTTCTTGAAGGTAAATAAGATCATCCCCACCTGGGAAATTCTTTGCCTTCCATGAAATGTTTTGCTGTATTTTTTATTCATTTAGGATTTTGATATTTTGAGGTTGTCTTTCATGTGTAGTTATCCGAAAGAGTCGTTTTTTTTTTGTGCTTTTGAGATTGCAACTATTCTTTAATCAGATACTAATGTAATTGATGGAGAACTGGATAAGAATGTGGTGCAGAATCATGGCAAACTGTTGGATTTATGTTTGGACTCTAGGGGGTTGTTTGTGGGGTTCTGGAGCTTTGAGTAAATTGTATGGTTTCTAGCAATTTCTGGGTCTGTCTATAGATAGAGACTTTTGCAACTGTCTGAAGATCTTTTAATGGTACTTGTTCATTTGGGTGGAAAACTATTTTTCTATTTTTCATATGTATGATTGTATCTGATATTTTTGGTATTGTGGCCAAGATCTTTTTCCTCCTTTCCTTCATTATTTTGGCTTTTTCTCTGGTTAATTGAATTTGACCAAATTTATGACTAAAGTTGTGGATATTCATACAGCTTAAAAAAACAAGTTGTTCATTCGTGTTTTCAAGTGGTATTGCCCTCAGCTATAAGGGCCGATTCGTCTAGTTCCATTATCGAGTGAGTGAAGAAAGACTTATATTGTGCAAGGAGAGATGATGGAGAAGCAGCAGAAAAAGTTCCTGACTGTTGCCCCCTTTCAATGTGCTTGGCGCGATGATTTGAGGTTCAGAGAAGCAGGAAGGGGCTGTCTGGCCTTTGATGCCTTCGCACATAATGATGTCACCGTTGTGTTCCGGGAGCATTTAGGTAGTCAGCAGTATCATTACAAAAGGGACAATAATCCTCACTACACAGTGATTATTGGTAGTCATAAAAATAAGAGATTAAGGATTGAGGTTGATGGTAAAACAGTCGTAGATGTAGCTGGTGTTGGTCTTTGTTGTTCTTCGGCATTTCAACGCTATTGGATCGGTGTGTATGATGGACTGATTAGTATTGGCAAGGGCAGGTACCCTTTTCAAAATCTTTGCTTTCAGTGGCTTGACACAAAACCCAACTGTAATGTTCAGTACATTGGACTTAGCAGCTGGGATAAGCATGTTAGTTATAGGAACATTAGTGTACTGCCACTGACTCAGAACCATATATCCTTGTGGCGACATGTTGATTCTGGTGAATACGAGGGGTCCGATGATGGCGAAGAAGATCTAGATAATGAAATTGGAGATTATGAGAAGTGGGGGCTTGAAAGCTTTCTTGAGAGTTGGGAGTTATCTGACATGTTATTTATTGTTGGAGAGGACAGAGCTGTCCCAGCGCATAAGGTGATATTGGCAGCTGCAGGAGAATTTGGGTTAAGTCCCAATGGAAATGATGTCATCCACCTCCCTCACGTAGGCTATCCTGTTCTACATGCATTTCTTCAATATATCTATACAGGCCATACCCAGGTTGGATTTCTTCCCCTTCAATCATTAAAGACTTTCTTTATCATCGTCTTATATCTCCATATTCAGTTAATTTGAGATGTGCAAGAGAGAGAGTTATTTCCTTCAAATACTTTTTAGTCATGTTTAGTCATCTTCTCATGTTTCTGTTTATTTACTTTTTAATGAAATATGTGACAGATAACCTGTTCATGCTATATTGTCTTGAATTTTGAAATTTGACTGCTGGGCTGCTGGAAATAGGCTATAAATGATGCATGCATTTTTAGAAGTAGAATTACCCACAAATGAAATGCATCTTGATCTCAACAGTATTTTGTGTGTAGAGAAATTCTGTCCATTTTTTATTTATGATTCTTGAATTTCTGACATTTCTGTTTTATATAACTGATGTAGATTTCCGAGTCACAACTTAGTTCCCTGGGGGACCTGAGCTTGCAGTTTGAAGTAACACCGTTGGTAAAACAATGTGATGAAATTATTGAGCAGAGTAAATTAAACAAAAGATTGCTCAGTTTGGATAAGAACGTGGAGATTTCATATCCTAAATCTCGACTCCGTTGTGGCTTGTCCTTTCCCTCTAGCCTACCCATCAATTTACAGAGGCTTAAGCAATTCTACTTGGATGGTGACTATAGTGATATAGACATCTATATTGAAGGCCAACTTGTTGCACAGTCTCACAAAATCATCCTTGGACTATGGAGCATTCCTTTTACAAAGGTATGACAGTTTCATAAATGATCTTTTTTTTTGTTTTCTTCCAGTCTTTACATATAATATGTAGTTGGGCATTATAAAATTAGAATATGTTTCAAGTTGATATGTAACACTGTCTGCTTTTTACTATGTCACATTAATTTGAGACAGCACATGCAGATGACTAAATTACTTGTGTGAAGGTCAAAACCCATTTCTTCAGAGATCAAAAGTTAATGTATGAGATGCCTAAGATACAAATGTTTTAAAGCATAGAAAGCAGCAAGTGTTAATTCATATTCAAACTGGGATTCAAGTATTGCAAGTTCTCATACATGTTGCATTCTGACTGCCCAACTGACATCCGTGAAACATCTATGTGCACTATTTCAACTAAAGCTCTGCTGGAATGAACCTTTTATTTGTTAAATATTTTGTACATCTAAAAGCTGAAAAAGTAAAATTGTTTTCAACCTGCAGATGTTCACCAATGGCATGAGTGAGACCCTTGCACAGAAGATTTGCTTGAAAGATGTACCTTTGGATGCTTTTCATGTTCTCCTTGAATTCATGTACAATGGGGGATTTAATAAAGAAGACACCATGGACATTGGTACCCTGCTGCTCCAGCTACTTTTACTAGCTGACCAATTTGGGGTTAGTCTTCTTCATCAGGAGTGCTGCAAAATACTACTAGAGTGCCTGTCTGAGGTAATGGGTGACTCTTTTCCTTTTCTACAAATAGTTTACCAAATTAATCCTGAACTGCATACATCTGTCTTATCATATGAGTAAAGTGCTACCTTGGGGAGAAAATTTAAAGAACGGAGGAGTGGCACGGGTCAGACTTGTGAACACGAAACGAGCTCTTTAGTGACAATGAATTATAAGATATTGACACCTCTCATCTACATATTATATGCAGGGATGGAGTTCTATTGGAAGAAGGTCATACAACAAGTTTTTCTATTATGCAAGTTTAGTGGACGGGGAAGCAGACACTTATGGCAAAGTATTTTGGTAGTTGTTTATCAGGCTAACTGTTGAACTTTGTTGCAGGACTCTCTGTGTCCAATTCTTCAAGTGATTTCATCTGTCCCTTCATGTAAACTTGTTGAAGAAACATGCATAAGGGAATTCTCAATGCACTTTGATTATTGTACTACTGCCAGGATGGATTTTGTCATGTTAGATGAAGAAACTTTTCGAAGTATTTTGCAGGTGAATTCTTGCTCCTAGTTTGTGGTAATCTAGATAAAATCAGTGCTAGATTACATTTATTTGACAAGGCTATAATAATCTCTTTGGTAATATCAGCAGAGTGCTCCATGGAATTGTATATCCAATAGTATTAGGAAGAGTGTGGTCAACAGTCAATGTGCCTACATATCCTTTTTCAACCTCCCCAAAAATTCTCACAAACCAGGCAAAAAGTATCCATAACCACACATAGCATGCTCCTATGGAACCTTCTGCTTCTGGGGCAGTTAAGCATGATGTGGTTGTAAAGGTTTTCAAATAGCTCTAAGCAGAAAGTGTCAATTTATTCAATGTATAGAGCAATATGAGAGTACCTAACTGCTATACAATTGATCATGGACATCACGTTATGCATTTTGCAGCATCCAGATTTGACTGTCACATCTGAAGAAAGAGTTCTCAATGCAATCTTACTTTGGTGTTCACAAACAAAAGAGTTACGGAGTTGGGAGAAAGTAGATGAAATGCTACTAGATTTGACGCCTGAGCTTATTTTCAATGAGAGGCTTAATTCTCTTAATGTTCTTTTGCCTCATGTGCGCTTTCCATTGCTTCCTGGGTCTCTTCTTAAGAAGGTATATAGATGTAGGGTCTGCGGTTTTGTTTCCCTTCATCTGAAGCTGCAGAAATACTAATGGCTGCTACTGTTATCTCTTTTCAGTTAGAGATGAGCAATCTTTGCCACCATATTTCTACTTTAAATCATCTGGTGAGTCAAAATCCTTAAAAGGATTAATGTGGTATTCTAGCTGCAATAATAGTCTTCTGTTGTCTTTATTTAATTGCTGGTGCAATAATGCAACAGGTGAAAGAGGCTATCGCAGTTCAAGAAGTTGGTGTTACTGGTCCAATGAAAGGAGTAGAGTAAGTGTCAATTAAGGGAATAAAGGAGGACAACTTTCCTGCCTTTCATTTTCTAGTTACACCAACTGAATAGAAAAAGAAGATTTTAATGCATGTGATGCGCAAAGTCATCAGCTAGAGACCTGTATCTGTGCCCACATGTCTGTACCATGATAGTTTCACCTAGAATTAAGAGTGAATATATTTTAATCTAAAGTTTTGTAATGGATTAAATAGTGATTTTTATTTCATCATTACTGTAAGTGCTTAGATATTTCATGCCTCAAGATATTTCTCAGCCTTTGAGAAATACATTAGGGAGAGATTAAACTTGGGCTTCATCTAGTGTAGCTTGAATGGCACTGTTGCCAGGCCAACTAGGACTGTTTGGTTTCTGGTTTCATTTTCATCAAATGAACAATGATAAATTAGAATCAGAAACTTTCATCTTCACAATACTTCCTAATAATGAAGAGGAGGTGTGGTTGGTGAATCATCTTCCTAGATAGAGAAAGGAAGGCTTTTAGGTGTCACAAAGATCTGGTAGTGGTGACTTAATTTGTACTTCCTATAGAACATTTTTATTGTAGAACGGTTGGGCATTCATAAAAGTTCATCCTGATTGAGTCTTCCTTTCTTGCTCTTGTCCAATATTGATCAAGCTACCTTTTGGCTTTCGAATTGGCAGCAAATATGTGATCTGTAGAATTCAAGTTTTTACAGAACTCCTCTAGGACAGAAAAGATGTAATGTCTGTCTAGGGTTGGTCTATGATCTAGTTCATTTGCCTGGATAGCTTTAAAAGCATCTTCATTTTCCCTTCTTGATTTTGTTATACTATATCAGAGACGCATGATATGTACTGATGACTTTGGAATCTTGTCCTCTGCAGTGTCAGATTTCAACACAGGCGATCCAGCTTTAAAGAACTCCAGTACATATGCGATGGGGATAGCAATGGAGTTCTTTATTTTGCAGGCACATCATATGGTGAACACCAATGGGTAAATCCCGTTCTATCTAAGGTAAAGGTTTCTTGAAGCTAACCAATTCTAGTTTAGTTTGATTCCTTTTCATTTGTTGCTTACATAGAAAGTGGCATCTTCAGAAAGTAACCATTACTGCTAGCAGCCCTATTTCAAGATTTACTGACCCTAAAGTTTTGGCATCAAGGACTTACCAGGTATGAGTTGTGAGGACTCAAACTTATTTTCCTTCTGTAATGTTTTCTGGAAAAGAACTTAGATAAGCTTATTGGTGTAGGGTACATCCTTTGCTGGGTCATGCATGGAGGACGGAATAAACCGTTCATGGTGGATGGTTGACATTGGCCATGACCATCAGGTATGAATGAAAATTTGAACAATCTAGCAACTATACGGATTGGTAAATAATCAATTCTGCTTGCATAATTTAACTATTTAATAATAATAATAATAATTGTTGTTGTTGAATTTTGGTTGTGGGTGGATGGGTGAAAAGAATTTATTTAAACCTCATCTCATAGGAAGAATGAGAGTGGGGTGTGATGTGGTATTACAAGCAAGAAGTAAAAGTAAGATGTTGAATGAATAATTCCTCTTGGAAGTTTGGTGTTTTGTTCGAGTGATTAATGATTTTGTGCTTATTGTGATTCATTATGACACTGAAAGCTAGAAATAAAGAAAGGTTTTGTTCCACTCATTCGGTAGAGGATAGCCTGTTCTTCACCCTATTAATTTCCTAGTAGGAACATGAGAATTGGAAAAATTATATAGCTTTCTAATTGGACTGACTGATGGAATTACTTGATGTATAATTTCTGTTGTCAATGAAATACCTGGTGAGAAAATTAAAGAAAGTGAATGTTGAAACAAAAGAACTATTAACTGAAGAACTTCAAAATCTTCTTTGTTTGATGCAGCTTATGAGCAACTATTACACATTAAGGCAGGACGGATCAAGGGCCTTCATGAGATGTTGGAATTTTGAGGTAAAAACTTCTTCTACGAACTTGTATGCATCACACACATGGAATACATATGCAAAATGCACGCAAGTGTGTATTTTGAATCTCTAGCTGACCAGATCTGACAGACACCTTATGCATGATATTTCAGGGATCCTTGGATGGGAAGAATTGGACAAACTTGAGGGTACACGAGAATGATGAAACTCTCTGCAAGCCCGGTCAGTTTGCTTCATGGCCAGTCATCGGTCCAAACGCTCTGCTTCCCTTCAGATTCTTCAGGGTTACCTTGACTGCTCCTACAACAGATGATACTAATCCCTGGAGCTGTTGCATATGCTTCTTGGAACTGTATGGCTACTTTCGCTAAGAAATAAGTTGAATGCAAGTTTCTGTAATCTGCTTTAAGTTCAAGGCATGTACAGTTTCAGTTTTTCAAGAATAACAATGGAGTGATGGTTTGGAGTTTGGACCATCACCAAACCAAACCCCTATGGCTCTATCAGAGTTGTAGAGGAACTGACATTTTTGCATCAGTGTCTACGTTTTAGAGAGGCTTAGTTAAGATTTGCTGATTCCTTATAAATCAATATATTGGTGAAATTTGCATCCAACTTCAATCTAAAGCATGCTATAGGGAGATAACTCCTGCACTTTGACAAGTTCATTATGAAAATAATAATCTTCATCATCATCATCATAATTACTGATTAGGGAGGGATGTGATGCGGAAATGTTTTTTGTGCAGGTCCCTTTCTCTCCCCTAAGTCCCCTTCCCTTCCCTCTCTCTCTTGCTTTGTTTGGTTGGAGGGGAAAAAAAACCCTCGTTTAGCTCACTTTTTTTTAGGAGAGAGGAAGGAAATTTGTGATTAAAATCCATTATCTTCCCTTCTACATTTCACCTCTAAAAGTGGTATTTCGTGGGGGGGGGGGGGGGGGGGGGAAATGCAAGTGGAATACATTTACAAATTTGTCTTTATCATATTTTGATAATTCCACTTTTATCGTTTCTCATTTTTCTCTTTCAACTTCATCTTTATCATATTTTGATAATTCCACTTTTATCATTTCTCATTTTTCTCTTTCAACTTCATCTTCATCTCATTTTTCATTTCCTACCTCCACTATGTCTTCTCAATTACTAAAGAATGTTATATTCGAGGCAAAAAAATGAAATTTACCAAAAACAAAAACAAAACAAAGAAATAATTAGCATTATAATGATACAATAGTTAATTTAATTCTATTTTCTATCTCATTTCCTTACAAATAAATTTTATCTTCTTTTCCTCCCTTTCTATATATTCAAAAGAAACAAAGTAAAAACTCATTCCCTCCCCTCGTTAGAACCAAACACTATGTTAGAAGTTCTTGTGAAATATTCATTTTGAGGAAAGATGATTTTATATGAATTTTATGATTCAAAATTAATATAAAAAACAATTATGTATCTTAAATTATACCATTGTATCTAACTTAGCATGACAAGTTTATATCTACATAATTCAGATAAAATTTTCTAATTAATTTTATCCAAGATTATACTATTGTATCCAATTAATGCGATGCATAATTGGATTTTGTCCCTCTCAATCTTGCTTGTTTTCCCTCAAAAAAAATCTTGCTTGTTTTGAGTCAGATTAATTTCACGAATAAAAAAATCATTTAATTTTCTCCTTTTCAATTTGTGCATGTTTAAGTTGTTACAAAAACATAAACAAAAATAACAAAAAGAATTGCTACAATGATATAAACTATATAATATGATTCTTTAGATAAAAACTATTTGGGCCTAAGAACTGATTAATATCCTATTGATTAATACATAATAAAAAATGAATTTGATAAATTTTCCCTATGCAAAAACTGTCTGTATTTTGAGGGAAATTGCTAGACTCCAAGTCCAAGATCATAATGGCTACAGGTACACTCAAATCCTCAGTCACTTGATAAAATTTAACGATAAACAAAGTATATAACAGAGTACCCGGGGAGGAGAGGGAAGGGGCACAAAGGTATGCTGTGTGACAATCTTTGAGAGTTTTGACCAAGATTAACAGAGCAAGTCATGGCAGGGTTGTTTGACAAACAAGCAGAGATGTACTTGGATTACAGGCCTACATACCCAAGCCAATGGTACGCAATGCTGGCAGATCGCACCGTCGGCCATTCTCTTGCATGGGACGTCGGCACCGGCAACGGCCAAGCCGCACTTGGTCTTGCTGAACATTACAAGAAAGTTATAGGAACTGATATCAGCGAATCTCAGTTGAATTTATCTATCCAACATCCAAGAATTGAATATCATCACACCCCATTATCCATGTCCGATGATGATCTCGTATCTCTGATCGGAGGTGAGGATTCGGTGGATTTAATCACGGTGGCTCAAGCTGTCCATTGGTTTGATCTTTCAAGGTTTTACCCCCTTGTGGGTCGCCTTCTACGCAAACCCGGTGGGGTTTTTGCGGTTTGGGTGTACAATGACATAGTCCTTAGTCCTGAGCTTGATCCGATAATGAAACGATTCTTTGACACCACTCTTCCATTTTGGAATCCGGACATCAAACACTTGCAAGAGGGGTATAAGAATCTTCCATTTCCCTTTGAAAATGTTGGTTTGGGATCTGAGGGTAATCCATTTGCTCTTGATATACCTAAGGAGATATCTTTGGATGGTTTTTTGGGAATGTTAAGGTCATGGTCTGCTGTTGTTACAGCAAAGGAAAAAGGAGTTGATTTGCTACCAGAAAGTCTGGTTAAAGAATTTGAAAATGCTTGGGGTGGACCTAAACTTGTTAGATCTGTTGTTTACAAGGCATTCATGCTTGCTGGAACACCAAAAGCATAAATTCTTTAAGGTTCTCAATAAAAACAATTCTCTTCCAGCTTTACTTGGCTCATCTGGATGTTTTCTCTTTGTTGAATTATATTTTAGCCATTAATAGATTTAGATATGTTTTTTATGTATCTGACTCTGATTTCTCTATATGACTGTTTTCTTCCAGATATCCATTTCCATATTATTAGTCCACATAAGATCATTTTATAAACTGGATTTCTTGAAATTTCTATCCAAATTAATAAAATTGCTTTTGTTTTTTGGGAAAAGAAAAAATAATAAGATAGCTTAATTAATCTGCATTTTTCCTTTGTATAGTTGGACATAGATAGCTGTTGGTTATATATATATTCCTATCTGCTTGCTAGTGCTATACCGTAGAAATGAGGATCACAGAATGAAATCGTTTTTAGAGTAAATTAATTGCATGAATAGTCATGATAGCAGATCCGATAGCAGCCTAGGACCAGTTGGGATGAAAGGAATCGAAGTAGTACAGCAGTCTTCTCTTCTCATTTGGATCCCCGCCGGGAGAAACCAATCCTGAATAAACGCCCAATACTAACCCTCCTGGAGCAGCAATTTCAGGCTGTCCAACATTGGAACTCCGCCAGTGGCAGTTAGGAAAAATTGAATGAGAGAGGGAGAGGAAGAGGAGCAAGTACATTATTTCGGCCTTGAGAATGTTCAGTTAGATCATTTGGGGTCCTCTAGATGAAAAATCTCTCTGGTTTTGTGTTTGATTTGGCCTCCCTGAAAACATAGTTACTGCATGCCAGATACCTGTGAAAACTATAAAAATGTAGTCACTTCTGTGAGTTCAGACAAGCAATAGTCCATGATAGCTCAAGGTTAGGAACAATAGTCCCAGAAACAGTAGAGGAGGTATGAGTGCCATGTCCATTATGGGGAGCAGGAGTTAGTCACAGGGAACATCTCCTGCTAAATCAAAAGGTCCATATCTTTTTCTGTAAATTGGCAATGTACAACCTGGAAAGTACTTGTTATCCTTTTACCTGTATGGAGAAGAGCCAGAGTATGATATTCCTCCCTAGTCCAGTACTATTCCTTATAACATCATCCAACGCCATTCCAAGAAAATCCTTGATCTTGCTATCCCAAGCTATTGTGACTGAGAAACACTGAAATACCATCATAGTTCTCTCCAAGAATACATAGAGTACACTTGTATTCTGATAGGAATTTACTACTCTATTAGTTATATTCTGATTTACACTTGTACTACATCGTACAATTGTAAGGACTTGATATTTATATATAGATAAAAAAATTAGGATGATATATCCACTGTAATGGATTGTATGAGTTTGAGTGGAATACCAAAAATTTTATTGTACAGATTTCTTGGTGATTGTCAATAAAATATTTCATGATATCGTGAATGTAAGCTTGGTTAAATAAGTGGAATTGCGTAAATAACTTGGAAAATACTGCAATATTCATCTACCTGAAAGGCTTTATGGTACCCTCCGGCAATTCCCCACGTACTCAATGCATGGTTGCCATTCTCAGTACTACGTGAAAAGAATGGTGAATATTTGTGGCAAGTCAAGACATTAAACATCTTATGCTGCTCTAAACTCTAGCAGGACCTAAGAGCTAGATGATCATCTTGTATCCTGCTTGAGTGAGTGGTAGATGATACGCGAAACAAATGATCAGTGGCATTAGTTAACCCATTGATGAGGGTAACTGCAAAACAAAAGTTTGGAGAGTTTTCAGAGGTAGAATGACCATTATAATTTCAAACTAGAAAATTTTCTTTTCTATTAGTTATTCTAGGTTGCTTTAGAAAAGTAAAATAAGTAACTCTGTTAATGCTTCATTTATCATCCCGCCATATATATAGTTGGTAATGAACCATTAATGTTGATGTAAAGTGACGCGTTAAAAGTTGGACTTTAGTGGCTTAGCTTGAGCCAAGACTAGAGCAGGACGCTATCCTTTGCTTCAATTGTCTTAAAATTTTTCAAGATTTTGATTCTTACGCTTCAATTGTCACCTACCTCGATTCGATATTTCCTCTTTGCCCGATCTGGAGCGGACTGCTTGTTTTGCCACCTCATTATACCTAAATAAAAGGTAACTCACATGGAGACGAGAGTGTTGGATGTATGCACGAGGACTTTGAATGATGGGAGAACAAAGTTGTAGATTTTTAAGCTTGAAGGTAGCCAAAAAGGAGGAAGTTTGAGGCTTTCTAGCAAATGATGTCTCATAAGTTGAATTGGATATGCATTGTTATTCTTGATATTATCCTTGAATCCATGGAAATAATAGTAATATTTATCTAATACAATAGCAAACTGAATCTAAAAACATGTAGATGGCTAAGTGAAGACTGAAAAATTCAAACCCTTACAAAGAGAATCAATAGTTGTAGTCATTTGGCAATGGTGAAAGTCATCTAGACGCCCAATTTGATCAATCTCTTGGTGAATTGGAGAGACAGATTGATATGGCAGGATATGCCACTAGGAGAACATGGTGATGTTAATTTTTCATTTCTTGCGATTTAGTGATTTTTTTTTTAAAAAAAAACTTCTCGGAAGTACCCTCTTATTCTCTTGCTCTTTTATGTAAATTGTTCTCCATATCTCTTAAAGGAATGGGTTGGCAATAACAACACGTAGTTTGAACTGAATTTCTTCCTCAGTACCGATGATGCTTCAAACAATAGATGGAGTTTTTTTTTTTTTTATTTACAGTGGGGAGAATAGTTGAGCAGAGGTTGAAGGAAAGTAGATAATGTTATGATTAGATAACATAAATTGAAACCATAAAACAATAGTTTTACCGATTTAGATAATGTTTGATTTCGATCGATTGTAAAAAGGTTATGATTTTAGACAATTACGATTACGGTTTTAATACTGTTTTTATTTTGATTCGGAAAAAAATAATTTCAAGGTAATATTCTTTAATTAAAGAAATGAAAGGTTATTATTAAAATAACTTTGAACTTATTTTTCATTTACAAAAAATAATTTATTTACATATTTTTCGAGAGTACAAATGAATCAAAGTCCTTAAAGTTATTTTACTTGTAAATGCTCTCTTTGCTTTTGACTTCAATACTAGTAGAAGTTTCCTCACTATCAAATATGCATGAATCAATCATGACCTTTTATTTTACTAGCAACATTAGAAGATGACTGCTTAATTTGAAATATATTCCAAAAACAAATCATATATTTTTCTTTTAGCATTATTAATTATTCTTGAAAACTCATGTTTATTATAATTTCATCACAAATAGAATTATAATATAAATCTAATTATTCTTCTAAACCTTCTATTTTAATTTGAAGATAAAAAATAATCGCAATTAGATTTATGTAAAGTATTTTTTATGTTCATTACATAAAAATGAGCATTAGATAATGTGCAATAGTTGTTTAAAACTTACAATAAAAGTTTTGTAATACATTTTGAAATTTGAAAAAGTTAAAAATTGATTTATTTTGTTTTATATAATTATGGTAAAATTTTAAGAATGTGACAAGATTAATGCATCAAAAAATAAAATTATATTTAATTTTTTTAATATTTGAAACATCATCTCAATGATTTGTGAACTTTCGATTACGATTTATTAAAATGAAAAATTTAAATTGAAATATAAAATCTCAGGTTAATGAATTTTTATGAACGTTAAATATAATCAATAATTTTTCAACTATTATTTAATCAATAATTTTTCAACCATTAAACAGAATTCGATTTCAATCTTATTAGCCAATTCAAGTTTAACATTTATCCAAAGGAGATGAATAGATTTGTTAAGATTCTTAGAAGAAAACATGAATAGAATATTGTAAAAATTTCGAGATAACAAAATGCCCTTACAAATCACGTTATAATCTCGTTTGTCACTTAACATATGAAATTGACAAAAGTGCTAATGTGCTAATATGGGTTAGCTTTTGATAATCAACTGCAAGATCCAAAAGAAAAATGATTAGTTAAAAATTAAAATTTTGAAAAGTTCAGCCCAAGTTATATGGTTTACCCAAAAGAATATTTAAACCTGATTAGAAGATATTTATGAAGATATCTTTGGTTAGGCATCAATTTGTTTAATTATTTCAATTGTATATGAATGAACACCTAAAGGGATAAAAAAAAAAAATCAAATCAAATCAAATCATCTTTATAAATCATGAGAGCCAGTTGTATAAAAAAAGTGACTACTACTGTAAGTTCATTAATAAACTAGTAATAAATTAGGATAGAGATGGTGGTGCTATTCAAACGTGAATTATTGATGGCTCTGTGACTCTTATATGTCTATAAATCCAAAAACCATATTGTCAGTGGTAGCAGTAATGGTGGTATATTTTGGACTTTTAGTGCATTGGGAGTGTAGGACAGTAAAAGATATTTCTCAAATTTGTCAATTGTTTGGTGCTCTATTTATTTTAAAATATAAAATATTTTGAATATTATATATATAATATTTTAATTTATTATGTTATATTCTTTATTAAAATATTATTATTTATTATGTTATATTCTTTTTTTAAAAAGTTATAATTAAATTACTTTTTTTTGTTTTAATTTGATAATTTTATTTTTATTTTTTATTTATCACAAATTATACATTATTTTTATTATTAAAAATATATATTTACTAGTTGATAAAAATATTTTTATTTAAAATAAAATTATTTGTATTTAAAAAATATATTAAATTTATTTTGAAATGATAAATGATAATGACATTTTAATAAATATTTTATGAAAAAAAAATATTTCTAATAACATTAATTATATTTTTCTTAATAAGTGTAAAAAATCAAATAAATTTATAAATTTAAGATGAATAAAATGTTTATTCTCTTTTTTCATTTAAAAATAAATGTAATATTTTAAACAATATATAAATAAATGTTTTATATTTTTGAATAAAAAAATTATTCAAAATGTTTTATATTTTGATACATAAAAATTAATTATATTGGGGGTTCATCGTAATTGGTTTAAATATTTCATCTTTCCGACGGACGTTGTCTCGTCACGTGGCATGGGGAAGCAATAATGTGATGCGATGTTCCTTGCTTGGATTTGTCATCAAGAAAAGCAGAGAAACTCTTCTTTTTTTTATAGTAATGGGTCCTCTGGGTGGGTCACCATTAGATCGTCTTTATAATTCCCTGCGCTGATGTTTTCTTGCCACTGCACAGGCACCCGGTACGATACATTTCTCCCATCATACTCCTGTTTCGCTTCTCTCTGAGTATGATTTTTTGAGTGAAAGTTTTCAAGAATTTGAAAGAAGATTATGTATAGGACTTGGAATTTGCAATCAAAACCTGCTCTTGGGTGTCTGACACCCACACCCAATAAAATCTCTTGGAAGGTAGTTCAATTTCCATTTTGTAACATTGCAATTGGGACCGAAAAAGAAGGGATTTTAGCATTGGTTTTTGTTTGTTTAAATTTTTTAGTTTGTCATTATTTTCTGCACTAAGTTGGATATTGCTTGTTTGCTCTCTGTTGTCATCTTTGCTAGTTTTTGTCAGTCATGTTATGGGCAGTCGGGTAGTCGATATGCTTGTGAAATATGGATTACCCTCTGGCTGAGGTTCTTGTTTGGAGGTACCCCTGTCTGAGGCTTGTTCTTGGGTGTTATAGGATGGGATTTTAGTTTGTGGTTTTTTTTTATCTGTTTTTCGCAAGTTTTGTTGGTTCTACTTATCAGTCTGGTTGCTATGATTTGATATTTTGGATGTTTTAACAGCAGTGCATGCATTACGATTTTAAGTAGATCTTCAAGTTCAAAATAATTAATGAGATAAACATTTTAGCTGGATTGCTTGTTCTACAGTCTACACAGATATAATACTTAGCAAAACTGTCCAGCTAAATATTTCATTCTTGATGATCTTACGCAAAACTTGGGGTTTCATTGACTTGGGAAAGTTCCTGTATTTGACATGGAGGTGTTGGAAATTGTGGGGAAACTTTTGCCTATAATGGTTCTTTCACAAAACTTGAAGTTTCATTGACTCAGGAAAGTTTTCTATTTGACTCTGGAGATGTTGAAATTTGGGAAAGAACCTTACCAGTATTGGGTTCTGCAAATGTGATGTAGTAATATATAATAGATGGATTGATTTGACATTCTTCAAGTTTTCATCTTCAATTAAGTCCATAAAATATATTGCTACTGAGAGGAAGTAAATGATGTTGGATGCTCGTAAAGATATAATACATAAATAACGGGAAACAGAAAGAGGGACAGAAAAAAATTGAACATATTAGAGAGACAATGAAAGGCAGTTGAAGGTTCTATTTTAACACTACCTTAAGACCAAATGTTCCTGCTACTACCATAGTAAATCCATGTGACTGTTTATATTTGCTTCTTTTGAGTTTATTTAACTTCATCGAGTCCATTTGACAATTTCACCATGTGCTTGACGTTGATGTATTGTAGGTCTATGTCTGTGTTTTTGTGCATTTTCCTCTATTTTAGTCTTACAGATGAAGTAGAAATAATGGGTGATTGAGGACTAACAAATTCATGGTGTAAAGACATCTTGCAGTCACAGGGTGGAAGTTATGTGTACTCGCTGATTTTGGACATTAAAATGTTCCCCAGTTTGATTCTAAATTATTGCATGCTTAACATTTCATTTATGATTTATTAAACACTACTTGGACGCTTGAACTTAGAGGAATAGATTGGTTCACTCCTATGCTGTTTTCTTTTCACATGGCTGAATATACACATCTAGTTTTGCATGGAATTTCTAAATCCTGTATCAGAATTTGTAAAGTCTACTAGATTGTTACAACAATCCTATTGTTTATTTTGTTCTTCTCCTTTTACATATTTCAACAGGCTCTAGAAAGAAGGTGTGGTACCTCAAAACATCACAATGGGCTCATCTTTGGACTTTTGTTTGGATGTACTCGGTTCATCTCTCCTAAACTTGTTCTGAGACATGGAAGGGTATGTTTCATTGTCTCATATTCTTAATTTGGCTTGTGAGAACAGAACAAATGAACTCGATGAGAAGTACAAAGAAGGCTGATGCCACAATTCATGTATACATGCTTCATGGTGATCACAATTCTTAAAATTCAATGGATGAGACAGCATTAATAAAACCCTTGGTGCTAGGAATCGTCGCAAACTCAATATATCAAGAATATCCTTTTATAATTTGCATTTTGAGGGGAGGAAGGAAAAGTTACCTCAAATACTTATCTGAATGTGTTCACAAATTTAGTATGTGTATATCCAAATTTAGTATGTTTTCTTACCTCAAATTTAGTATGTGATATCACGGGAGCTTTACAGACGTGTAGTCTTAGAAATTAGGACCTGTAATGAGATAGTCTCGCACTAGAAAGTCATCTGGCTAAACAATCTCTCTCCCCCTCTCTCATACATGCAGGCACACCAAGAAATACACTATTAAACTGTATCATCTGGTGCTTTTTTTCCCAGGCAGAGCGTAATTCAGCTATTCTAGCTATTACAACTGATGACAATATAGCCATGGCAACCACAGAGGAAGACATTGAAAATATTCACCTCTTTGACATGGATCTTGGATTGGAACCATTTAAAGATCATTTCAGTTGCAGAATAAAGCAATATATTGAGCAGAAAAAGCTTATTGAAACCTATGAAGGGAGCCTTGAGGAATTTGCTCTAGGTAAGGATGAGAAAAAAAATTGATAGCCTATTTTGGACAGTGATTAAGACATTCTTAATCCCATTTCATATATATATATATATATGTATATATATATATATATATATATATATATATATACTGATAGCCACGTTTACTTAATTTTTATTAGAGTTTACACAGAATATAAAATCTCAAATACGTCTAGTCATATGCCATCTTTTCTGGAATTTGTTCCTGGTAAGAAGTAGCATCTATTGCCCAGTCAATCAAAATATTTTCAGTGTATCAATTTAATACTCTTTCTGAAGGTTGAAATCTATTTGAATTATTTTTTTTTATTGGTCTCTTGGTTTCAATGTTCTTGTTCATGTGGGTTAGCTCCATTTCCCACAGGTTTCTTGAAATTTGGATTCAACAAGGAAGAAGGTTGCATTGTGTACCGCGAATGGGCCCCTGCTGCCCAGTAAGTGACTCTGATTCATAGAAGTAGCTTCTTTCTCCCACTTCCCCTTCTATTAAGGTTAGACAATAAAAAAAATTAGGATATTATTTGTAACATTATTCGAAGAGTTTGCTTCAGTACTGACCTATCTGGAATGCAGAGAAGCTGAATTAATTGGTGATTTCAATGAATGGAATGGTTCCAGCCACAAGATGGAAAGGAATGAATTTGGCGTATGGAGTATCAGTATTCCTGATTCTGCTGGAAATCCAGCCATTCCGCATAATTCAAAAGTCAAGTTCAGATTCAAGCATAGTAATGGGGTCTGGGTTGATCGAATACCAGCTTGGATTAAGTATGCCACTGTGGATCCTACAAGATTTGCTGCACCTTATGATGGGGTGTACTGGGATCCACCACCTTCAGAAAGGTATGACGTTTTGTTTTTTTAGTTTTGATCTGAATCTGAGTATTTGTCCTTCAAGGAAAAAAAATAAAATTAAAATAAAAGAATGTATTACTGTTCATTTATTGTTGCCCTTCATACATCCATATATGTTCTATGAGTGACATAAAACATAAGATTCAAGTACTTCTGTTTGAGTGGGAGTATGCTTGCAATTTTCTTGTACAGGCAATATTTGGCTATTAAAGTTAAGTCATTAATGCCACCAGAAGAAGACAGATGCATCTTATCTTCACCTTACTACTGAGACCTTGCAGAGATGAGGGTCAATGAATCTTTTATTGTGATAACCATGCAGGTACGAGTTCAAATATCCCCGCCCTCCAAAACCCAGGTCTCCAAGAATTTATGAAGCCCATGTTGGAATGAGCAGCTCAGAACCGCGTGTAAATTCATATCGGGAGTTTGCGGATGATGTTTTGCCTCACATTAAAGCAAACAACTATAATACAGTCCAGTTAATGGCTGTAATGGAGCATTCCTACTATGCATCATTTGGCTATCATGTTACTAACTTCTTTGCAGCTAGCAGCAGATCTGGAACGCCTGAGGACCTGAAGTATCTAATAGATAAAGCACATAGCTTAGGTTTGCATGTTTTGATGGATGTTGTTCACAGCCATGCCAGTAACAATGCCACTGATGGTCTTAACGGGTTTGATGTTGGGCAAAGTTCGCAAGAATCATACTTTCACACTGGAGAGCGTGGTTATCATAAGTTGTGGGATAGCAGACTCTTCAATTATGCCAACTGGGAAGTTCTTCGATTCCTTCTATCAAATCTTAGGTGGTGGATAGAAGAGTTCAAGTTTGATGGGTTTCGGTTTGATGGAGTAACGTCAATGCTGTATCACCACCATGGAATCAACATGGCATTCACTGGGAATTATGAAGAATACTTTAGTGAGGCAACAGATGTTGATGCCGTAGTTTATATGATGCTAGCAAACCATCTGATTCACGAAATCCTGCCTGATGCCACTGTAGTTGCTGAAGATGTTTCTGGTATGCCTGGACTTTGTCGGCCTGTCTCTGAGGGAGGAATTGGTTTTGATTACCGCTTAGCAATGGCGATACCTGACAAATTGATTGATTATTTGAAGAATAAAAACGATGAAGATTGGTCAATGCAGGAAATAACTCAGAGTCTGACAAATAGGAGATACACTGAGAAATGCGTAGCTTATGCTGAAAGCCATGACCAGGTTTCTAAAATTTTCTATTTTCACCTCAAAGACCTCTCTTTTCCCTTTTCCTAGATGGCGGAACATAATAGTCTTCCTTTTCCAAGATTTACAGCAAAATGGTTTTTGAGTGATTTTATTGTGGTGGCATTCAGTTTGTTCTTTTTTAAAAAAAGAAAATCTTTTTCCTGTTTGAGTAGGCTATTGTGGGTGACAAGACCATTGCCTTTCTACTGATGGACAAGGAAATGTATTCTGGCATGTCTTGTTTGACAGAAGCTTCTCCAGTAATTGAAAGGGGGATCGCACTTCACAAGGTTTGTTTAACCTATCCCCTACGAATAGTTAACAGTAATGGTCTGAAAAGGACATGACTCTAGTTTTCCAGCTCTTTGCATGGACTCTTCTTTTCTGTTTAACCCACTTTTCTTTTTCATGGCATTTTTTTTTTCCTTTCCAATTCTTTTTCCCACCATGTTTTGGATGGGGATGGAAAGTGGGTATCCATGTTTATGCCTTACTAATCTATGTCATTCTAACCATAAATATTGTCTTATGTAGATGATTCATTTTATAACCATGGCATTAGGAGGAGAGGGCTACCTTAATTTCATGGGCAATGAGGTAAGCAGCAAATCTCCACTTTGGTGAAAGAAACGTCTCTGCTATATTGTCATTATATGTGAAAGCAATCCTTAACAAAGAGAAATTAAGGAAATAGCTTTCTAATGTGTTTTGCCACCAGAGACAAAAAGATTGTTCTTTTCCTCATCTTTTATTACCTTACTAATTTTGCAAATAGGATAGATTTTATTTTTGACACAGGTGAATTTGCTCTGTATTGCCCAATTTTTCAAGTTCGATACACTTAATTGAGTGTTTAGGAAAATTGCAAGATTTGGTTGTACAAAGCAATCATGGCTAAATATGCACAAAAGAATTGTAACCTTCATTTCTTTTAAAATCCAAGATGGGTTTCAAAGGACATGAAATGCTCTCAGAAATGTGTTGTGTCCCTTCTCTTATCTGCTCGATGACGTTCTTGTATTGAGAGAGGCATATAGTAAAAAAATTTGTTTACCCTTATTCTTCTGTTCTAATCTTTTATGTTATTGGTGATCTTCCAATCACTATATCCTTTGTAGTTTGGCCATCCTGATTGGATTGACTTTCCAAGAGAAGGCAATGATTGGAGTTATGAGAAATGCATTCGCCAGTGGCACCTTCTTGACACTGATCATTTAAGATACAAGGTTCAAAAATTTAATTCCATTTCAGTTTCAAATCATTCTGCTCTCTGGTTTTGTTGTCACCTCAGGTAAAATCTATACCCACCCATAAATAATCCTTCAAGTAGTTTTCCTACTAGTTCTGAATATGTTTGTTTATCCCAGTTTGAGATTTCTACCCATAAATATGTGTAATTCACCTTTCGTAGGATTGATTATCATTCTTATTCTGTTTAATACCAAGCATCTATGTTTTCCATTCTCTCTGTTGTAGTGACAACAGAGAAATACTAGTGTGTATGAGCTATTTAAATGTGATTAATTATGTTCTTTTTATAAGTTTACTCAAATAATTTTTATATCATAAATAATACTTCCATGCATCTATTTGTACCTTATATTTGTTTTTGTCACTAAAACAAACATGGTCCAAGGATGAGGGTATTAAATGAAGAACAAAACAGATTCATGTATACAAATGTTGTCTAATTTATACTTTCAATTGGTTCTTTGGGAGAGTAAAACTGTTATAGAACATTTACTTAATGTGTTTGAATTATTTCTTCAGGTGCATTGAAAGAGTTATTTTTTGGTAATCTTAATGCAAATATCCATGACTTTATCTCTCTCTCTCCCCCCCCCCCACCCTCTTTTGGGGTTATAGGTTGTTTTTGCATTGTTAATGGTAAAATTTACTTAAAGATTCCTCCTTTATAATATTCTATTGAAAGGAATTTTATTTCATGTTGTATATTGTGTTTTCCAATTTTATCTGAAGTTTAAATGTCTACAGAAGGTTCATTATTGTTTGGGTGTTGAAAGAAAAATCCTATTGTATGTCAAAATAATGAAAATACATTTGATATGAAGTTCTTTTCCAGTGTAATTTTTCAACATAAATTTCAAAAATGAAACTCCCATGAACAATGCAAACATGCATGGTGAATCTGGGCATGGGCTTAAGCTTCTCGCTTGGCCATTGGCTTTAGAAATTATGTCTCGCATGATTCTCTTTTTATTGTCTAATCATGACTGATGCAAAGTTCACTGTCATATGCAGTTCTTGAATGCTTTTGATGTAGCAATGAATTTGTTAGATGAGAAGTTTTCTTTCCTTGCTTCACCCAAACAGATTGTAAGCTCCATTGATGAAGAGAAAAAGGTAGAGAAATCAAAATATGTGGTGCAGTGACATCATCATGAGTATTATAATAATTATATGATCATATTGTTGTAATTACAGAAAAATGATATGCATACTTTTTGTGCATGATTCTTCTACAACATTTGCCATGTTTTATAATTTTCTATTTTGGTAGGCATCAACTTTAGATCCTGGTAGTACTTTTATTTAACTCCGTATTTTGTGTTTGATGTTAAATATTCTAGGTCATTGTTTTTGAACGAGGAGATCTGGTCTTTGTGTTTAACTTCCATCCCTGCAATACATACGAGGGGTATGCTTATATTTTATGATTCCAATTCTTTGTTCTCTTTCCTGTAAATGTGGCTTACATTGAGATGAAAGATCAGATCAATTAGACCTAAGATAAGCTAATTTTATACGTATTCTCCAACCCCTCTGAATTAATGCAGGTATAAAGTTGGGTGCGATTTACCAGGGAAATACAGAGTTGCACTTGATAGCGATGCTTGGGAATTTGGTGGGCCTGGAAGGGTCAGAATCTCTCTCTTTCTCTTGGATTTTTTTTGTTCCCTTCCTCTCTCTAATACATGAAGATTTAGTATGGGTAGTTTTTTAACAGGTAAAACTAAGCTAAACACAAGCTTTACATGCTCATAGGGTATACCTTGGAAATATTGAATAACTGGCCAAAAATTAGGTGCTTTCTCTAGTTCTCTTGTGCGGTCATAGCAGCTTGCATTCATACCTCTGTACATTTTTTGATGATTAATATACGCATTGTTTCAAAAAAAAATCTATTACCAGGATCTGAAAGTATCTGCTTTGAACAGTGCATTAATAAAACATGCGTACTTCTCACGTGGTGATATCCCTATTTCTTTATTAATAAGTTTACTTACCACAGTAATCATTGACCCCTTCCCCTTTACTACCTTCAGGAATGTAGGTCCTTCATGTAATTCAAATTAAACTCTTACGAGCATGTCAGGTTGCGGCCTGGTGGTATATTTTCCAACACAATCTAATCTATTCCTTGTTCACACTTAGATGGAATACCATTTTGCATGATAATCTACTAAAAGAGCTTTCTTTTCTCCTAAAAATTTGTAAAAGTAGCTGACAATTATCAACTAAGATAGTTAAAATTCATCAACTGTTATTAACAGTTCAAGATCAGTGCAATTTTTTAAAATATTGTTCCACAATTAATGAGGAAAATGTTATATATGTTACTTTTCTTTCATCCGTTTGTTTCCAATTGCTTCTTACTTTTTCTGTAATTATTTGTTGATTATTTATGGAATAGGTGGGGCACGAGGTTGACCACTTTACATGCCCTGAAGGAATACCTGGAGCTCCTGAAACAAATTTCAATAATCGACCAAATTCCATCAAAGTACTCTCTCCTCCTCGCACATGCGTGGTATGATTCTATATCTTGAGTTAGTTAGTAGCAGTAAATGCGTCTTCTTTTTGGCTTGATATGAATTACAACAGGAATGTATACCTGACACCTTTTCCCCTCGTGTGCATGTTTACGTTTGTTCTCATATGTATTTGACTTTATGGATTACTTTGCTCTAAATGGATGAAAAAAATACTGAGTAGTGGCATATACCAGTAAATTGTTCAAGTAAAAGTTACTGAGTTTGGAACTTGTGCTCATATTATAATTTCTAATTAAGATT
Organism: Apocynum venetum; assembly: GCA_019593545.1. Taxonomy (NCBI): domain Eukaryota; kingdom Viridiplantae; phylum Streptophyta; class Magnoliopsida; order Gentianales; family Apocynaceae; genus Apocynum; species Apocynum venetum. Next base: position 6,111,076 of record SRSM01000124.1, on the reverse strand, counting down.
TTAACATGATTTCTAAAGTTCTTGTGGGGTTGCATCAGTACATTGCAAAATGTATGGATTGCATTATTTCCGATACTACTAGATTGCAGGTTGACTTTCTAGAGATAAGCTAGATTTCTGCTGGAATTGTGAATAAATTCATTCAAATGTACAGGTTTATTATAGAGTTGAAGAGACATTGGAGAAGAGTACTGACGACACATTAGCCAGCTTCAGTAATGGGACAAGCACAACCACTATGGTGGAAAATGAAGGGAATAACGTTGAAGAATTAACTTCCGCCAAAAATAATGATTTTGATTCCAGTGAGATAGGAACGTCGGAGCCAAAAGCAGTTGCAGAAGAAGAGTCTGCTGATTCAGAGTGATGATGATAGATAAAAGCCTTTCTGCGCTTTACTGGAGTGAACTCTCCCCCCTCCCCCTTTTCTACCTGTTGTTTGTTAGCAATTAATTATATAATAAATCTTGTAAATATGGTCTGGGGACCTAGAATCAAAAGGGCCTTTAGACTCCAAATAAAACGCTTCTGTATAAAGCAATCCTCACGAGCTTGCAATAGCGAAGCCACCTGATGTAAAATTTGTGTTTCATTCGGTCGGGTCTGGGTTGTTTAATCCCCTTAGCTCAGAGTTGGGTTCAGGTGACTACAATAGAACTGTGGAGAAAATTTGTAAAACCATTCCTTTCAGCTTGAAATTCAACACGGCACAAAGTTGGAAGATGAAATTTGTAATTACAAGTATAGGATAAATCTATGTAACCTATATATGAGCAACAAAACTAAACAAATATTTCCAAATCCAACATGAGATCCACATAAAAAAGATACAACCAAGCTACGAGCTGCATAGCCTTGACTTTCACAAACATCTACGCCAAGCATCCTAATGTGTTTTCCCACTTTGAACTACATCACTAGAAAATAAATAATTACTAGTAAAAAGAAAGTTTCCAAATTGTTTTTTTGAAAAATAAAAATAAAATCCCATTTTAGCCACAAATCCAAAGAACGTATCAGGTCCTCCTAGCTCTTCTAATTCCACTCTTCTTGGTTCCAATCCCAGCAGATTTCTCAAAGTTGATGGGCACAGGGGGCTTCTTGTTCTCTTTATTGGCTGCGCTCCTCAATGCATACCTTGAACTCGAAGCCTCTCTCCTCTCCGTCAATGGTGTAGAGGGTACTGTTTTCCTCAAACTCTCAAGCCTTTTGGACTCCCTCCTTTTTGTAGACTCAACTCTTACACCAAGATCATAAGCAGGTTTCTTTTCAACCCCTGTTTCCCCTTTCTTTCTCTTCAGCCTCTCATTCCTTCTGGCAGAGTACTCCTCATAAAACCTGCCCCTTTCAAACAAAGGGCTCCTATTTGCAGTAGAAATGTTTCCTGATCCAGCGTCAGCCTTGTCACTGCTACCAAATTCTTGACTCATCATTCTGGCCAAAGTCCTTAATTCACAAGAAATGGTTTGATACTCTGGACGAATATCCACGTCTTCCAAACCGCCACAAGCACTTTTAGACAACTTGGCTTTCATCGAAGAACCTGTTATAACAGATCATCATGAGTCAAACAAAGATCAAGATTTGAAATTAACAACAAACCCGAGTTTTCATTTTGGCCCAAGAATTCTGAAAAAACTTGCAATACCTGGGGGTGGCGGTGGCGTGGTTTGGATAGTGCTCACACTAGAATGAAGAGCACGACGAGGCCGAAGCCTTATGGGGGATCTAGCAAGCGGTGGTTTTCCAGACGATGGCATCATTTTGGTGGGCATCAGAAAACTAAACTGAAACAAATTCTTTCTCAACGCCGATAAAGAGATCCTGTGATTTTGAGACAGATTTCAGGGAGACAAAGAACAGGGATGTTTCTTTCGTTTGATTTTTCGCTGTATTCTCTGTTCTATCTTTTGATGATTATTTGATTTCAAAGGCCTGCAAAGGGGGGTTTTCTTTTCTGATTTGTTCATCTGATGTGACTTGATTCAAATATAATAACGTTGGTTTGAATTTTTCTGACGAAGACAGGGAGCGTTTCCAACGGTCATATTCTCAATCCTACGGTTTGGATTGCCTGAATTTTCCACTATTGTATGGAGTTGCAGTTATTCATTTTTAGTCCTCTATGTTTCGGAGTTTGTCAATTTATCCCATATGTTTCCAAATGCCACGTTTAGACGTTATATAACCATGATGTTTATATAAATCATGTCTTCCTAGATCATATAACCTAAAACTTTGTATCATTCTAGAAAATATAACATATGAAGCATGATATATAAGTTTTTTAATGACTTTAAAAAGATTGAATTAATGCAATTATTTTGATTTTCAAAATGTTTATTGTTGTCTTAATTTTCATTTTTCTCCTTTTTCTTTTCAATTTTGTATTCCTTATTTTTTCTATTCTTTGTCAAAAGAAGTATTGATTGGAGTGAATTTGTAGTAATTCAACAATAAGTTTTGAGTTTGATTCATATTTTTAAATTGAAAAAAAAAACTATTGTGCTATCAACATTATAAATTGCTTGGAATTATGGTGCAACTTAACAATAATGGTCAAAGAATATAAGAATATTAAAAATATGACATATGGATGAAGGGTAACATTTGACTTAGTTATATAATTACTCTAGAAAATTGTGGAACAATATATTATGACAGTAGAAATAGAGTTAGGGATTAGGGTAGAAATTGTATAAATAGTGAAAATTCAACTAAAAAAATCAAATTATCATATGACAAGAACAATAGATGGTAGATAGCCATGTATATTAGTTCTATTCATCGTTTTCAAATTTGGAAAGAAAAGGCAATAAAATTGTGCCCAAAATTTTGTTCTATTCAGTCCCTGTGGGAACTACATTGCTATCTAGAAAGATACTTTTGAACTTTTTTCCTTTTCTTTTATCTCGAATAAGAAATAATGATAATCAATTCTTATGGGACATCAATATCTCTCTTTCTCACTCATATCAATTAGGACAAAATCTTGGAGCCTTTTCAACTTTTTTGTTAATTTGAAAGAAATAGCCACCTATGATATCAACCTTGGCGATGTTCTAAAAGAAAAGGCAGAAGTTATTAAGTTATTGAGGGGGAAATATTTTTTTCTTTGGTCAGATCTCGTGTACTAAATGCTTTATTGGTCTCTCTCTCTAATGCTTGTTAAATATCACGCTCTATATTATTCACTATAATATCTTTCTTTATTTTTTTACCATTTCATATTTTATTTTATTTATCTTTCTAAAAAATCATTTCTAAGCTTTTTGAGTGTCTTATGAAGATATATTATATAAAAATAGATAAGAAATTGAATTAGATTCTACATATTTGAATCAAATATTTCATTTTTTTGTTTAAAATTTATTTTGAAAAAAATGTGTGTCCGAATGAAGGATTTTGAACATTCATATCCAACTCCCGAAAGCCTCATGTGAGCATTATGTTTATTACTCGTACAAGGTTTTTTGGCATTGTGCATGGATGTTCGGAACACTTCATTCAAGCATACTCAATATCGAATCAACATCCAAAAATTGATTTTTTCACTCAATTTTCAACACAAATCTAAATATAAATGATAGCCCAATATATTTTAATTATTACCTAACACTTACAATCCATTTTATACAAATTTAACAACAAAATCTATGCATTTTTTCATTCCTAAAAATAACATTTGAAGTATATATTTTATTAACATAAATCACATATAAAATATGTTAAATGTATATAGATACAAAGATAAACATTATAGAATAAGAAAAACTAATTTTAAATGTATTTTTTAGAGAAAAATGGATGAAATCGATAAAATTTTTGAAGAAGTAATGCCTTGTTTTGATGCTTGAGAGAGAGATAGTTGAGAAAATGAGTTAGGGCTAATTGAGTATTGTACTTAGTAAAAATGTATGGTATTTAACAATCATGATGTAAAATGTCACAATCTTTATTAGGGGTGTTTAAAAATCGAACCGAATCGAAATTTTAAAAATGATTTGGTATTTTTGTTTTTTTGTTTATTCGGTTCTGTTAACTGAAATGTTTTAAAATTACGGTTCGGTTTTCGGTTTCAATTTTAGAAACTTCGATTAAACCGAAAAATTGAAGTTTTTTTTTAAAAAAAATTTGTAATTAATGTTTAACCAATTTTATTTACTTCAAAATTTATTTATATCTTTTTCTATTTGAAGTGTTTTTGTATGTACAAGATGATGATTAAGTATTGTAAAAGAAGTTCATTCATCATATTTTGGTATATTATGAATCATTTTCGATATTTTTCTCATTGAAAATGTGTAAATAATATAATAATATGATTTAATTGATAAATTTTCTTTCTTTGGCATATTGTTTGAATGTGCTTGTGTATTTGACATCATCATTTCATTTAATCATATTTATTTAAGCTCATTGAATTTTTTTTTTAAAAAGTGAAATTTCGATTTAAAATTGAAAATCGAACCATAGTATAACTAATATGGTTTGGTTTGGTTTATCCAAGTAAAAATCGAAAACTGAAAAACCGAATGAACTCCCCTAATCTTTATCTCTAATTATATGATATTTACAACTTTTTAGGCAAATTTGATTTTTTTTCTCAATATTATCATTATTCTTCTTCGTTTCTTTCTTGTTTCTAAGAAGTGTCTTTAGTTATTTTTCATTTCTTTCTTATTTCCAACACACAAAAAAAACAAAAATTGTTTTTTCTACATATGTTTATGCTATTTCTTGTTCTCAGGACAAAAGTTTTCATTTCTCTTTCTAATTTTTAAGACAAAACAAATAAGAGAACATATTCATCGATTTGTTTAAAATTACTTTTAACATCTTATATTTAGAGATGTAGGAGTAATATTTTACAATGAATGTTATATATTTTTTTCAAAGTATATGATTTATAAATTTAAGTTTGTATAAAATTTCTTTGTATGCATTTGAGAAATATATATATATATATATATATATATATATAATAAACTTAGGTGCAGAGATAAAATTTGTTTCAAATATGGCTCCATTTGGTGAATATATTATTCTTACTATTACTACTTTGTTTTTGTTGCTTTTGTGTTATAGAAGGTCATATTTAATTTATTTTAAGGAGGATTTTTTTTGTTTTACATTGAAGAAAATATTACAAAGGAAAAATGACCAAAAGTATATTCCAAAAGTCATTTGCATCCTCAAAATTTTTTCTACCATTTATATTTCTAAAGTATTATTCAAAATTCATTTGAATATACCTTTTTTTTGTAATAATTGGATGTAATTAAAAATATTTTTTATTTTCCAAACAAAATGATAAAAGTTTTAAATCATCAACTACATTAAATTTTGACCTTTTAAAAAACTTAAATTAAATTTCAGTATTTAGACATTAAACATCTCCATGTTTAACTTTTATTTCACACACTCATAACTAATCAATCAAATTAATAAAAGAAAGATGGCAATTTAATTATGGTGGAACACTCTTATAAATATTTTTGGGAAGATTATCGAATTTTGACTTTGAACTATTTTCAATTTGTAGTTATGAACTCTTATACTTTATTTCAACTTTTAGTAATCCAATACTTTCTTTTATTTTTTTTTATTATGAACCCTTTATATTTTATTTCAACTTTTAATAGCCCAATACTTTTTTATTTTTAGTTATGAGCCTTTTGATAAGTAAAACTTCCCTTTCAATTAAGACAACATCTATTCTTAATTATTTCAGGGGAATTTTTTAGAAAAAACAAATTAAAACACATCCCCATGGCTTTTTCAATTTTCTTCTTTTTTCCTAACTCATTTCCCTTATTGAACAAGATATGGGAATGGGTTTTTAATTTTTTTTTCTCAAAAATGCCCTTGAAATAATTAAGGATAGACATTATCTTGGTTGGAAGGGAAGTTTTAATCATTGGAAGGCTCATAACTAAAAATAAAAAAAAATCAGACTATTAAAAATTGAAATAAAAGATAAGGATCCATAATAAAAAATAAAAAATAAAAAATATTGAACTATTAAAAGTTGAAATAAAATATAATGATTCATAACTACAAATAGAAAATACTTCACAATCTAAAATTGATAATCTTTCATATTTTTGTCTTAAATATGTTTTTTATTTTCTACTACACGCTTCAAAATATAAGATATTATAAATAAAATATTTTATTCTAAAATATAAGATATTTTGTTATTTTTTAATTATTTTAATATATTATTTCTAATATTGCTCATAATATTTTATTTCTCATAAATAAATAAAAATATTTTAATATTAAAAATAATAAATGAAATAAATTAAAATATTTTATACATTCAAATCATTTCAATATTTTATATTTTGATTGAGAAAGATATCATATAATATTTTAATTAAAGGTCCCATTTCTAAGAAGAAATGAGAAGTAGGGACAAACTTATATTAAAATAACTAAATCTTGGTCGGCTATCTTCTTTGACCCAGCTTCTGTCATCATTGCTTGTTTGAAATTAAAGGCGGGTGTTTTTTCTTTTCTTTTCTTTTCTTCTCCCTTTTATGGAGTTTTTAATATGGATGGCTCATTTTGTAATGATATCCGAAATGACCCTAAGGGTTAACCCAAAATATTAATGGCAGAGCCAAATTTGTTCCGACGAAAAAAATTATTTTCCAATAAAAAAAATGTTATTGTGAATTGCATGCACTGTAGTTTTATCTTTTCACCATTCAATAATTAATTTTCATTTATTATGAAATATATTTTCTTATTGTTTATTTACTAATAACGAAATTGGTGTAGAATTAGAAGGAAAAAAAAATGCAGATAAAAAATTTCAATTATTAATTTAAAAATTACAAAAATTTAAGGTAATAGAAGTATCCCAAAAAGATTAAATAATATCATTAGATGGTAGATTTTTCACTAGCTTGACATTGTTTCCGGGATTAATTAATTTAAGTTAACTGAGGAAGGTTGAGCTTTAAAAATGACTGAAAGAGTTATTTTTCTATTGAAAAAAAACAATCAGAAGCTAAGGTAAAATGCGCTATTGCAGTGTTATGAACTGGATGCATTATTGATTATAAAATGTTACTGCACTTTTTGTTTTTTTCATTTCAAAGTTACAACGCACATATACATATATTATCAAACATATATATATATATATATATATATATATATATTTATACACATAAAATTACAGATTATAATTAAGCAACATTCTTTAAAAAATGAGAGTATTTAAATATTTAAATAGATAAGTAACATTATTTATCTAAGAATAATAAGTATTTAACATTCTTTAAAAAATGAGAGTATTTTATTTACTAACAAAAATCACTGGGTCACAATCGGCGGTATAATTTGTTTCTATATTAGATATTTGTGATTCACTCCACTGAAAATTTTTCCAATCTGGGAATTCTGAAGAAGCTCTCTGAGGAGAAACAATGGAGACTACTGTGAAATGCTCTGCGAATTGCGTGCCTCTGTCCCCAATAAGCTTCTTGGAACGGTCGGCAATTGTGTATCGGGACAGACTTTCCGTGGTGCACGGCGATGCCCAGTTCACTTGGGGAGAGACTCGTGAAAGGTGCGTCAGGCTCGCTTCTGCTCTCAATCACCTCGGAATTTCCCGTGGCGATGTCGTAAGTTCTCTATCTTTGGTTCTCTTTTCCTCCTCTGTTATTGATTGACGGCCATCTTTTGTTTGTACTGTTTGGTAGCTTTCGCGGCCTTTCTAGTCTCTGTCTCGCTGATTTTCCAATTAAACTTCCAGTTGAATCATTCCATGTAACAATCTCTGCTTTTCCTTCCCCGATTTTTGTTTTACTATTTGATTCATTTGGTTTAGCATTTTTTTGTCAATCAATCTTCTTCTTGAATCATAGTTTGGATATTGCGTGTCAAATTGAAGTTCCCCGGTGTAATTAGATTGAATTTCTTGGGCAATTTTTCTTTGTTTCTTAAATCGTCGATAAGAAATTTTAGTTTTGAAAATAGTAATTTGATTTTTTTTTTGAGTTTTATGTTATTAAATACAAAATGTAATTAATATGATTTAAATTAAAAGTATTAAAAATATAATTTATGTGATAAGTGAAGATTATAAGTAGACTAAGAATAAAGTTTGAAATTTAAAAGGAATAAAAATTTTGAAAAAAAAATGTTTTGATAAAATTTTAATAAAAAAAAGTTTTAGCAATGATTCTAAATATAATATTGATTATTTTGTGGATTCCATAGCAACTTCTCTCTTGTGTTATCTATTGACTGACCATCCTAAACAGTAATCTTGCAAGGTGAAGATGTATCCACAAGTTCATCATCCAGACCCTAAGGTTCTTTGGTTTCAACTTGTCCTTTTTCCCCCCTCTGATTCTCCATCTAAATTTTACTGATTTAATGTCCACTAATTTATTTATATTTTTAATACAATATTTATTGATTACATAGCCCGAAAACGTAATCTTTTAGAGATACCCTGTCAGTCTAAGTTATACATATTTGTCAATCCACACTAATTTATTAAAGGAAAAAAATTCAAACCTTTCGCAAATCTTACTTTTATCTTTAAATTAAAATTTAATTAATTTTTACAATTCAATTTTACCTAAGTTCAAGTTTTGTTATTCCATCTTGTTTAAATAAATAATTCTATCAATCATGGGATTGCAATATGATATATATATATATATATATATATATATATATAATTTAACCTTTAAAATAACTATTGATGCATGATTGAATATGACCATTATTTTCATAAATAAAAAAATGACCATTGGATTGGGAATTTGTCTGAAATTATTTTACTCTCTTTCTCCTCCTCTCCTTCTACTGCTTGAAGCTGGAGATACTGCTGCCCCCATCGTTGCCGGCCATCTTCTCTTCCTATCGCCTTCGCCCTCCTATCCTCTCTTCTTTCTTTTCTTCTTCCCTCCCTTCTCTCTCAAGCCGCTGCACATCTTCCTCAATCCTCACCCTTCAACCACAGATATATTAACAACCTTTTTATTTTTCTTTCTCTCTTTCTTTTTCTTATTCCATCCTCCTTTGACACATTGTTCATCTTCCTCCAAAAATTTTAAAGATGAGAAAAATATCACACCTTTTGATGTGGGCTTCTGATCGAGCCCCCAGCTACTGGCCGACTGCTAATAGCTTAAAGTTCTGCAGCAGGACCATACTTAATACTACTTCTGCAACTCCAAATCTTGAAGAATATACTATATGTTGATGCATTGTTGATGAGATGAGATGAAGGAAATGAACTAACCCTTCTCTCTCTCTCAAATGCTTGACAAAGAAAATGGTTAGTTCATGCAACAATATGCTTTGCTACTCTGCTTTACAATCCTACTGCGACTAACTAGTGACTGCCTTCAGCATTCTCATGTTTCCCTGTGGAGTATGTTTCAGATCTTGAGCATTAAACTGCACAAGATTAATTATATTGTCCTACTTTGAGAATACCTCAAAAGCACAGCGAATGCTGCTACCTCTTTTTCAAAATATAAGGTGAAATAATCTTCTGGAATTTGAAAAGTATTTATTTCATTGTTATCTTACTATTCTTTTCTAGTTTTGCTAGTTTCTGGAATTTGATTAAGGACATTTTTAGTTTGACTAAAAAATGCATTGTTTTTCTAATTCTAAATTTACCTGCAAAATCTTAAACGATTTATAGTGCACAGATATAGTACTTAATCATTGCAATGTTTTGCCTAATTTTCTTAAATCTACCTCCTTTTTCTCTCTCTCTGTGTCAAAATTGAATTCTTTTTTCCTCAGTGATATAGACATTGCTCCGAGCATGTTTGGCTAAAGTCCTTCTAGTGAATTAGTACTTATTATCAGACATCAGATTTTGAGAGGATTAGGAATAACAAAAATATTGTAGTTTAGAATGATATGACCAGCCAAATCTATCAATTGTGGTGCATAAGAGCAGAACTCCCAACATGACACTGGTGCACGAAATTCATGCTGATTTCGCTAAAACAATTCCTCTGTAATTATAGAAATGGAGAAGATTTCTATCCTATATTTTTCAATAATTGGATCATAATTAATTCCTTTATGCCATCTATTGGCATGGTTTCACAACAGGAATGATCAAGAACCGTGAAAATCTCTAGACCAGAGTTTCTTCTCTCCTTTTCTTTTCTAACATTATAATTTCCAATTCTCTAGATAGCACCACGCTGAAATGATTGGAAATGCAAAAGGGATCTTCTGCCTAGACAATATACCTCATACTTTTAGTATGTTTCTGCTTATATTTTCAGGTTGCCTCCTTAGCTCCAAATGTTCCTGCAATGTATGAGGTACACTTTGGAGTTCCAATGGCGGGTGCAATTCTTTGTACCCTCAATATACGTCATGATTCAACAATGGTGGCAGTACTGTTGAAACATTCAGAGGCTAAACTTATTGTCGTAGACCATCAGCTTCTTAGTATAGCTAAAGGGGCACTAGAAATTCTATCAAAGACAACCACTATGGTCCCTCAATTAATCGTAATTGCTGGTTATAATGGATCACCTTTTGGGGTTAAGGATAGAAATTTGGCCTCAGGATATTTAGAATACGAATCATTTTTGGCATCTGGAAGACCAGATTTTGAGATAATCCGGCCAATTGATGAGTGGGATCCTATTTCCCTCAATTACACATCAGGCACAACATCAAGACCTAAAGGTGTGCTTTACAGTCACAGAGGAGCCTATCTCAATTCACTGGCTGCTGTACTGCTAAATGATATGGCAACAATGCCTGTCTATCTATGGACTGTTCCAATGTTCCATTGCAATGGCTGGTGTCTTACTTGGGGTGTTGCTGCACAGGGTGGCACAAATATTTGTTTAAGGAATGTCACTGCAAGAGGTATTTTTGATAATATAGCCAAGCACCAAGTTACCCACATGGGTGGCGCTCCTACTGTTCTGAATATGATAGTAAATGCACCAGTCAGTGATCGCCGGCCACTTCCAGGACGAGTGCGAATGATGACAGGCGCTGCTCCACCCCCTCCACCCGTGCTTTTTAAGATGGAGCAGCTTGGATTTAATGTTACTCACTCGTATGGTCTGACAGAAACATATGGTCCTGGAACAGTTTGCACTTGGAAACCTGAATGGAATTACCTGCCTCATGATGCACAGGCAAAGATCAAGGCTCGTCAGGGGTTGCACCATGTTGGCATGGAAGAAGTGGATATCAAAGATCCCTGTGACAATGAAAAGTGTGCCACCAGATGCAAAAACAATAGGTGAGGTGATGTTCAGGGGCAACACTGTAATGAATGGATACTTTAAAGATCTTAAAGCAACAGAAGATGCCCTTAAAAGTGGGTGGTTCCGAAGTGGAGACTTGGCAGTGAGACACCCTGATGGTTATATAGAACTAAAAGATCGCGCAAAGGATATAATCATCTCCGGGGGTGAGAATATTAGCACAATTGAAGTTGAGGCCGCCATTTTTAGTCATCCAGCTGTTCTTGAGGCTGCTGTTGTAGCAAGACCAGATGATCACTGGGGTGAAACGCCTTGTGCGTTTGTTAAATTAAAAGATGATTTTAATGCAAGTGCGGATGAAATTATGAAGTATTGTCGTGATCGATTACCACATTACATGGCTCCCCGAACAGTAGTTTTTGAGGATTTGCCTAAAACATCAACAGGAAAGACACAGAAATTCATTCTTAGGGAGAAGGCCAAAGCTATGGGAAGCCTTTCAAGGAGCAGCAAATTATAGCCTTCTGAAGCATAAATTAGCTTGTACCTGTTATTGTGCTGTTTGTATATTACGGATAAGGTGACTGACTATCGAGATTTTTTATCTGTTGTGTTGCTTACCTTGTTCTACTGGGATAAACAAATATTTCTCACGAAGGTTGATAAGTAGATCTTGTGCAATTTGCGCATCATTCTGTTTATAAAAAAATTCTCAGTAGCTTGAGAATGTATTCCAGCACATTGGCCTCTTTGCAGGCACCCTCTTTTCGTATTTCTTTCTAAAATTTATTATGTATGGATTTAGAAAACAGGTCATCTCTGGATAATTTTACTTATTTACTACTTCTGATAAATGCAAACGCTAGCCTGTTCATGTTGTTCCAAGAACTCCACCGGTGATATCCCATGAAGTATATAAAAATTGAAAAATGACATAAGAGTGTGCTTAAATATAAATTTTTTTGTTTGTACATTTGCTTTGACATAGCAAAGATGCTAAGGAAATGATTTTAGGTGGTGTCAAGACTATAGTTATCGGACTTTAGTGAAATCATATTGAATAACTCAAGTTCAATTTAGATATTTTTAAACATCATACTTCAAACAAATATCGAACTTGTGATCAAATTTAGACATTAATCGATCTCTTACCCCTTGCCCTAATCTATCCGCGGTTATGGCCAAGGTCAACTGTGAACTCGTAAACTTGGGACGGGATCTCATTTATTGCACTCGTCATTTCCGAGGATAAGCCATAAGGGGTTAGGAGGTGTGTCAATTAAGGCATTTGTATGAGTTTTGCATTTGGGGAGGCAAGAGTTCCTCGTCCTCCTAACTAAGGATTGTGACAAACATCTATGTTTTTCTGTGTACCGAAGTGTATGTATGCAAGTTCCAAAGTATTGCACAACTTATGATTGTACATCAATTTCATTTAAAACTAAAGTAAAATCAAATTTACAATGATTTTATTTTATATAAATGCCTTTTGACTTTTAACGAGTAAAGCCATATCATGACATTCAGGTATTTTATACTACGTAATTATACAATTGAATAGGATTTTGCCTATAAGATTACACACAATTTAAACATTTTAAATTTTGTAGTCTCAAATTTGTAATGCTTATACTATTAAAATACTTATATTTTATTCTGCATTTTCTGCATTATTACTTGATCTTCTTGAGCAAAAATATTTATGTATAGATGCACTCTAAACCATTTTTCGCAAGCTAATATTTGTTGATTTACTCAGTGTAAATCAAACTGAAATATTTTACTAAATGGTGCATTATAATTGATTGAGTTATTGCCTTAAAACAAATCATCTTATCTCACTATCTACCATGATATCAAAGTCACTAACGAAGGCGCTAAGCTCAGCTGGCCAACCTATATTTGTTGGGCCACATGACTTGTCAATTCCTCTAACTCGGCTCACCCCTTAGAATTTCAGCCTTGTGTTGTTGCATGCGAGTAGGTCTCTTCAATGTTTCTTTAGCTGGATTAGTAAAACTGTATACCCCAAATAACAATATTAAAAAAATGATATCAAATTCATTTGATGCAACAAATGTTTAGACGTTTTTCTAGCGCGACATTTCGATTTACTGTCCTTTTTTTGGAAAGCTTTCCACAATCATTATGTTTCCCCTCGATGTGAGCAAGGAAAACCATATTTTCTTCCATTCAGAAATATAATTTTTTTTTTTAAACCACAATCATTATATTACCCTCAATATGAGCAAGGAAAAAGATAATTTTTTTCACCCAGAAATATAAGTCAGTTAAATTTATTTTTATATATAACAAATAACTTCTTTTGTTCTTCAAATTCCTTTATTATTATGTATTGAAAATAAGAAAGAGAAAATAAAGTTTATTTTTAAAAGAATAAAATAAAATTTATCTTGAAAATAAGAAAGACATGAAATAAGAAATAAAAACAAATTAGAATAATATTAAAAGTTAATAATGACATTTTCATAAATTTTTATAAAACAAATTATATTTATGGAGAAATGGAGTATCATTCAATGTTCACTGGTCAAAAAGGAAATGGTCCATTTTGGGGTACAAGATGTCAATGGATATTGTAATGCTGGGTTATTCACTTGTCTTCAAACTAATTTTTTTTTCTTTTGCTAATTTTGTAATGTCTAATTGTGAACTTAATTATTTATTCAAAAAAATTTTGTGAACTTAATTAATATTTATTTCTTCCACTTATGATAGAATATTTATATTTAACTTAACTCAATATACAAGAATTGAAAAAGAGTATTTAATATTAAAAAAATTATCGCAATATCAGTATTGTTGATATAATTTTAAATGGACATAGTACTCCACCAGTTCATTAATGGTTTTAGTGCCACATGCCGTATCTGTCAACCTAGTAACTTGTAGAATTAGTTGTTGATTAGGTGGTAGACATTTCATGCTGTTACACCTGATGGTAGGCACCAGTCCATTTTATCGATCCATGGACGCTTTGGTATCATGTGAAGGCAAGATGGGCAAGAAGATAGCGATTATAGGTGCTGGAATCAGTGGTTTATTGGCCTGTAAATACGCCATACAAAAAGGCTTCTCTCCCCTTGTCTTTGAGGCTCGGGATTGCATCGGTGGAGTCTGGTCCAACACTATAGACTCCACTGAACTTCAAACTCCCAAAAGCTACTATCAGTTTTCAGATTTTGGGTGGCCAGATTCAGTCACCGAGAGCTTCCCTGATCACAACCACGTTATGGACTACCTGTATTCTTATGCTTCTCACTTCAACATCCTTTCAAGAATCAGGTTCAATTCTAAGGTCATTGGCCTTGATTATTGTTATTGTATAGATTCTGGTAAGGATTTGCCTTCTTGGGAACGCTGGGGTGGCACTGGTCAGGCCTTCTCTCCAACAGGGAAATGGAATGTCATTGTGCAGGATGGTCTAAATTCATCCCCAGAGGTCCAAAATGACGCACTTTCTCTCTTTATGCAAGTTTGTGATTTGTATGTATTTTGCATGTCTAGGTTACAAATTCATCAATAGACCCTTAGCTTGGATGATTTTGGTTGGATTCACCAATACGAGTTTACATTTTTTTAATGGTTCGACGGACCACTGAGTAGTCTATACTCGAATCTGTCAAATAATGTTCCGAGTCTAGTGGGATTCAATTTCTTATGCATGCAATATAATTAATTACATTGATTATTAATCGTCACAGGGAAATACTAATGGTAGTACTATGATTTTTGCAGGTATACCAGGTTGATTTTGTAATCTTGTGCATTGGGATGTTCAGTGACCTACCAAATATCCCACACTTTCCAATGAACAAAGGGCCAGAGGTATTTAATGGCAAAGTCATACACTCTATGGATTATGCAGCAATGGGCAGTCTTCAGGCAACTGAATTCATCAAAGACAAACGAGTCACGGTTGTTGGGTTCCAGAAATCAGCTGTGGACATTGCAGCGCAAGTAGCCAATATCAATGGTACGTCAAGAGAAGTGTACTACTAAAAAGTTTTTTTTTTTTTCATTGACATCTATCAATTTTTATTTATATCTTATTTTTTGTCTCTAACTAATTTACTATATATTGAGCCACAACAGGAATTGTTCATGTCATCCTACTTTTCTTTGTATTTTATTAATAAACACAGTTTTTAAATACATTATCTCGTTGTGACATATTCATGTATTCATATCTTATAAAAGTTCTTAGGAAGATACTGCCTTCACTCCCTATTTATTTCTCGCGCGCGGTGGAAAATTTATTTGTCTTTTTCAGGGATAAGTCATCCATGTACGTTATTATTCAAGAAAGTGTACTGGACAATTCCTGGGTACTTAAATGAATTCACCTTCAGAAATCTTAATAGATTCTCAGAGTTAATGATCCATAAGCCTGGTGAAGGTTTCCTCCTATGGCTCTTGGTTGTTCTAATCTCACCTCTGGTATCATTACTCTCCTGCCTTAGAAGTTTCAAATTTTCTAAACCTGTTCTAACATTTTCAACAATCAAACTCAATATCTTCCGAAATCTATTACACTTGAAACTAAGTCCTAATTAGCTTTGGTAATTAATGTGATTTCAGCTCTGGATATTTTCAAGAGCCATTGAGAGTTACCTCAAATGGTTATACCCTTTAGAAAAGTACAATATGATACCAGCACATAGCTTCCTTAAACAGATATGCTCATGTATGTTGCCAGTCTTGCCACCAAATTTCTACACCAGCGTTAAGGAAGGTAACCTTGTCCTGAAAAAATCGCAGACATTTAGCTTCTACAAGGATGGATTGAGAGTAGAGGAGGAAGATGAACCTATGGAAACAGACATTGTCATTTTTGCAACAGGATATAAAAGTGATGAGAAGTTGGCAAACATTTTCAAGTCAGCAGACTTTCAGAAATGCATAACTGGATCATCAGCTCCTTTCTACAGGTACCAACATGACCCTGATACAATCAATCATTGGATTCAAGTCAAATTACTCAGTATACACTACCTCTATTTTCAAAAATGAGTTGTTTTAGAGCGAATAACCTTTTCAAAATGTGGGTTATTTTACAAAATTTGATAAGTATTTATTTATCGATATTCTTTCAAATGTTACAAACTCCTAGAAAAGACCTTTTGTTTTTTTGTTAAACCGTGCAACTGGTATAAGACGAGACTTGAAAGCTTGGATCGATCCGTTTTGCATAACAACAGGGAATGCATCCATCCCCGGATACCACAACTTGCAATGCTGGGTTACTCAGAGCATCCATCAGTATTGTTCACCACAGAAATGAGGACCAAATGGCTAGCAAGTTTTCTGATAGGACAATTTAAGCTACCAACAATAAGAGAAATGGAAGAGAATGTCCTGAGATGGGAAGATTGCTACCGGAATTATAATCACGGCAACTATAAAAGAAGCTGTGGCAGTGTATTGTTACAGATATACTGCAATGATGAACTCTGCAGGGACATGAATTGCAATCCCAGGAGAAAAAAAACTATATTTTCTGAATTCTTTTCCCCTTACAGTCCTTTAGATTATGCAGAAATACCATAGATTTAATGGCTGATGCAATTTGCCTTTCCTTTTTCTTGTTTCTCATGATAATTGCTTAAGCAATCTATCTATATAGAAATGTTGGTTGTATGCTCTCACAAGGGACACTTTATATATATACAAGGTATTATTAAATTTTATTACCGATTATGTATGTCTTAACGTTATATACTTATATTATACACATATATGTTAATGACATTATTAATAAAAATGTACTTCTTGACATCTTGATTAATATATTGGTTCTAAAATGGAGATAAATATGTCTCAAAATATATATATATATATATATATATATATATATATATATAATATCATTAAATTTTATTATCGATTATGCATGTCTTAAGGTTATATTATACACACATGTGTTCATGAAAGTATTAACAAGGATGTATTTCTTGACATCCTGTTTAATATGTTGATTGCTAAATTGAGATAAATATATTTCAATTTTTAATAAATTTATTAATCATCAAATGATATGTGAGTAGTGTAATTAGTTGATGATATAATGTATTATAAATGATTTTTAAATTTGACTATTTATTCATTTAATATTTATTTTATATAAATTGATATTTTAATTATTAATTATGACGTGATAAAATTTATTTAATACTGATTGTTTAAAAAGAGGAAATGTTATAATTGAAGTTTGAAAAGCAAACAATTTTCTTTTTTCTTTACTTTTATAATGAACCCACACGTTCGGGCTATGTTCTAGAATGGATTGGTTTGTTTAGATGTGTCAAAATTTCAAAGATTAAGACGGGAACTCTATGGTCAATGCAGTCAATTAGTTGTCGAACATTGACAATACCACGAACAAGTTGTACGGTTTGATGAGGAATCCTCCATGCAGTACCACTCGTGTAGTTTGAAATTTTGATCATCTATAACAAGGACGTAATTAATTTTGACTTCTTTACCGAAATAATAATAGTTCTAATAATTCTGATTTACTTGCAGATTAAATAGTATTCTTTAGATTCTTTACATTTGGATAAATTATCAAGGTCTTTTTTTCCTTTTTGGAAAAAAGGTGCAGTATTTTTATTTAATAATTTACATATATTTAAACTTTTTTTTGTCTTAATAGCAAGATAATCATTATTAATAAATGAATACTCTTTTATTCTTAATTTGATATACTTGTTTTTCTTTTAGTTTGTCTCAAATTATAAGTCATTTTACTTATTAAAAGTATATGTATTTGTTAATTGACTAAAATATCTTTATTTAAAGTGAGATTATTTGTATTTAAAAATTGTATTAAATTTACTTTAAAATGATAAATAGTAAAGGTATTTTAGAAATATTTTATGAAAATATATATTTCTAATAACATTAATTATATTTTGTTAATTAGTGTGAAAAAATAAACAGATCTATCAATTTAGAACGGAAAAAATATTATTTAGTATGTAACCCTTAATGTAGATTTATTTAAATATTAAATATAAGAAAAAATGTATGTATATATATATGTATATAATATCCTCAAAATAAAGAAAAATCATGGGAACCTTATCCTTATTTGCCACTTCTATGCTGATGTACTTTTAAAAACTATACTTCAATACATAAGGGTTGAATTTAATTATTTTATTATGGATTTTTATTTGGTTAGGAGTTAAAGTTAATAAAAAAATGTTTGAATTTAAGAATTTTAATATGAACTCTTACTTAAAGTGAAAGTCGAATTTAAAAAAATTTCAATATAACACATTTAGCGAGAGTCAAACTCTGTGATTTTGCATAAATATTATTAACGAACCTCTTATTACTTATTTAAATGGATATAAGAGGTTCAGGTTGAATGTACAAAAAACAAGCAATATATACACTTAAAGCAGTTAACAGCCAGAAAGATATTACAGGCCTTAGGGCTAAAAAACATAAGAAACTGATTACAATGACTAAGGGCAATAAAATACCATACAAGATCTTACAATATCTTCAAATTGACGGATATGTAGAATGGGAGATTATTGAGAACCGCATATCATATACCCGATAAAATGCTTTGTTTTTTATTTTATTTTTTTATGAGTAATAAATTAATCATTGGATTCATCCTCATGCAATGATGCAAGGGGATTTTAATGTTGATATATTCTTTTCTCTACATAAAAATTCTTGTGATGATAGTAAATTTCTAAACCAACTAAACTAATCCCACGCCAAAATTAACCAAAATCAACAAACTGTTACCTAAAATTCCTATCAAAACAATCAAATCTCATAAGAAAGTTTGTAGTGTTGCTTCTAGTTACAAATTCCAATCCCACTCCTTCAGTACTTTCCAACTTTTCTAGAAACAAAGGATCCAAGAAATGAGCTCAAAAGACTGACTAGTCAAGTTTGGCTGCTGCTACATCTTAAATTTAGATCAAGAATATGACTGTTTTTCTCTGTTCCTCTAACAATCTCATCCATATGAGTGATGCAGGACAGCTACAAAGCCAGACAAGAAAACACAGAAAAGTTTGAGCTTCTTCTAATCCAAAATTTTCCATTGACTTTCATATTTTCCACGTTAAGAAGGAAAGAATATGGATCTTCTAGACTTCCTACGCCCCCCATCCCCACCAAAAAAAAAAACTGTATTGCGACAGCAAAATCTAGAAAGATGCAAATCATCAAATGTCCACAAATCCAACCGAAATATATGCGCAAATTGGTGGGGGAGTCAAGTTTGAGTACTTCATGAGCCGCGGAGGCCGACAGAAGATTTCCGCTCGGCGCTCTCCGTTTTTAAGCTCAGTGAGTTATCAACGATGACTTTGCTTCCTTTTTTAAATTCAAAACATTCATTCTCAACTTATCAGACCATCTCTCCATGTGCAATCTAAATAAAAAAATTTATGTAATATTAATAAAGTTAAGAATATTATCAAATTTTTATATTCAATACAAATATCATATTGACCCAATATTTTTTAATAAATTCATCAATGAGTAAATGACAACATAAATAATATAATTTATTTTTTATATTATGCATTGAAAAAAAAATTTAAAATTAAATGTCAAAAATCATATGACATTAATTAATTTTATTTAGATTTACATTTTAATTATTAATTGACATATAATTTTCTTTTTATTGACATTAGGTGCATTGAATTGAAAATCTTTTAGACATAAGTCAATCTTTTATCTCAAATAATTTTAAAATTTTCTTTGAAGGATTCGGTATTTATTGGAGTTAATGGGTTCAACTCAAATTGCATTTCAGAATATGTTTTTTATTCGGGACAAGATTTGACCAAAACTAATACCACAAATTGAAATCAGACTCTAACCTCTCTTTAATATTAACATTCCACTTGTTATTTGGTCCAAATTACTGATTCCACTTAGAAATAAAATAAAAAAAATGTTACTGATTCTATTTGGTATAATTTTATCTTATTGAATACAAAATATTCATCCTTATTATGTTTCACCCTAATCGAATTGGGTCCGTGCCTATCAAAAGAACAAGAACACATCATACAAAAACGCATTCTTAACAAATGCATTGTTGAAAATACGGTCATTAAAATTTGTAGACGTGACCCCAAAAAGAATGCGTTCTTACCCAGTTGAAGGAACAATGCTACAATATTCCTTCACCAGTGAATCTATTATCTATAATCTATGGTAAATTAGTAAAAAAGTCCCACTTCAAATAGTCCAAACCACCCACTATTCCTAAATCCCCCTATAGTGTTCCACTCCTCATCTCTTGGCATTTTGGCTGATGGGGGAAGTGATGTCATTTTACAACATGTTCTTCCCTTAAGTGACAAACCAAAGTGCATTATTAACAACTACATAATCTTCAACAAATCTTGCCAAATGTGATTGGTTTGCTATCCTTAATAATGTTTTCCCTGGTGCGGACGAGCAAGGCGGCACTGATGTAAACCCTTTCGAAAATGGTTAGACCAAAGCTGCCAATGGTAGAAGAGAGTTTTTTCTTTGATGGGACAGTCACAAACATACTAAATTGGCAAGTAGATATTACAGTGGCACGTTTGTGGTGTAACGGCAACGATGCCTTGTTGGTTGGCTTCACCACCAGAGAAAAGTTCAGGCAAAGCATTAAGAGAATTGACAGCTTAGTTTATTTGTCAATGTGCTTTGGATGCCTTTGAAGGGTGCTTAATAATGCAACCACAATCCGGCGGCAACATCACTTGTGGACATGATATGATAATTGCGGTTCATTTTAAAAATCTTGTTTTCTTGAAATGATCAAATGGCACCACAAGGCTTTTTTCATGGAAATTATCGTAACAAGGATTAGAGGTAAGGCAAGGGTTGAAAATGACTGCTGAGCATGCACCAAATAACAAGACAAGGAAGTTTAATTAGACATTCTAGAGAGATTCCTTCCAGGAAAATAAGGAAAAGACAAAGTGAAAAGCATCAAGGGTTGTTTTCTGATCTGATAATTACATTTAGATCCTAGAGGTTTATTCAAATTTCAAATCAATCATTGAGTTTTAGATGCACTACATATAATAATAAGCCCTTATTAATAGGTGAATGAACCCAGCAACCAAAAAATATTAGAAAGAAATTCATGTCACCTTGTCTTAAATAAAAATTGTACGCCAAGAAAAAAAATACTTAAAAGATATTTGTTTACCATTGACTGTTTTCTTCTCAAATTTATTCTCTTTAACAATTTTAATTTGATTATTAGTTCTTAAGAAGGTTGTAATTTGAGGGTCAATTAAAGTCTAACTAATGATTTGATCAATACCTTTAAAGGGATTTGGATTTGATATTTTTGCTTTATTGCACGTGCAACATATTTTCACAATTTTTTTCGGACAATTTCAAGTTTTCAGGTTCTGTTTAAAGATGTTTGTCTAAAAGCAGAGGCTTTTCAACAGCTACTTATAAAAAGTTGTCTGTAGTTTTTATAAACTAAGGGACTGATTTGTAGCTTTTCCAAACCTTAGAGAGGTAAACACAATTTACTCAATGATTGATCTTATCCCTTGTATATTGTGTTCTTTATAAACCTCTCGAGGTGCTTGTTTTTAAAACCATAAAAAACCAAGAGCTTCCACAGGCACAACACCAAAGATGATCATGGGAGTGCAAATCATTTCTCAAGAATTTATTAAACCATCTTCTCCTACACCTTACCATCTCAAAACCTTCAAACTTTCTCTCTTGGATCAGCTAATTCCTGCTCCCTATGCTCCTCTTGTCCTGTTTTATCCCAACGATGATGGGGTGAACCATCTTGAAATTGCTAAGAGATTATCAGTGCTGAAGCAAGCACTGTCAAAATCTTTATCCAACTTCTACCCTCTTGCTGGAGTAATCAAAGATGATCTCTCCATTGAATGTAATGACCAGGGGGCTTATTTTGCCACTGCTAAAGTTAATCTCCATCTCTCTGAATTCTTGGACAGACCTGATCTTCATTTCATATCTCAGTTTTTTCCTTGCGATCCCAGTTTCATGGGACCAATGGCCGGAAAACCTGTGACGAATGTGCAAATAAACCAATTTGAATGTGGTGGAATTGCCATAGGTTTGTGTATTTCACACAAAGTTCTTGATGGAGCTGCACTGAAAACTTTCCTCAAGAGCTGGGCTGGAATGGCAACCAGAACAGAGGAAATCATATGCCCCAGTTTTGTTGCATCTTCTCTGTTTCCTGCAAATGATGTGTGGCTAAGGGATTCATCTATGGCCATGTTTGGTTCAACATTCAAGAAAGGGAAATCTGCCACAAAGAGATTTGTTTTCGATGCTTCAGCAATAGCCTCCTTGAAAGCCATGGCAACCGGCTCAAAAAGTTTGCTCTGCCCAACTCGTATTGAAGCTATCTCTGCTTTCCTATGGAAGTGTACAAAGGCAGCATCCGAATCCATTCATGGCTCCAAAAGGCCTTCCATGTTAACACACGTTGTAAATCTGCGTAAAAGGGCAATTCCAAATCTGTCAGAACATTCCATTGGAAACCTCATCTGGATATCGAGTGCAAAATGTATGGCCAATCACGATTCAAGATTGCCTGCCCTGGCAGACCAAGTGCGATATTCCATATCAAAAGTTGATGGCGACTACGTGAAGAAGCTCTGCAGCAGCAACAGAGGACCAGCCCAGATGCGCAAGTCTCTCAAAGAAATTGGGGATTTTGGCTCAAAAGAAGAAGTGGATTATCTTGGATTCAGTAGTTGGTGTGGATTTGGTTTCTATGATACCGATTTTGGATGGGGAAAACCAATATGGGTTAGTAGCTATGCTGTGGCTGCTCCAGTGTTCATGAATCTTGTCATCCTCTTGGAGACAAAAAATGGTGGTGGAATAGAAGCATGGGTGACATTGGGTGAACAAGAAATGGACAACTTAGAACATAACCAAGAAATCTTGGCTTTCACTTCATTGGACCCAAGCCCTCTAAAGCTTGGAAATGTTGCTGTGATTTGAATTCAAGACAGAGCCATAATCATAAGAGATTTTCTTGATTTTGTCCTATACATAATGAAGGCCAATAGAGGAGAGTAGAGACTAGAGTCAGATTGGCAAACTCAGTATGTAAATCTTTACCATGTTCACATAAAAAGAAGGATGTTCACATAGAAACATTGTAAATATATCCGTTATGATTAACAAAAATCCGACTTCCTGGCACCTGTGCTTTTCTTTAGTTAGCATTTTCAAGTTCCTACTCTTTTTACAAAAATGAGCACTTCAAAATGCTTTTACTGAAGCTTGTATAATAGATTAAGTTCATTTTTTTGGCCAAACCAAGTTTCATCCTTAAAATCTTGGTTGTTAAAAGGTATTTCTCTAAGTGTCAAAAAAGTGTTTTTGAAAAAATTAACTATTTTTACTTTTAACATCTATAAGAAAAAAATATTCTGAAAAGTTAAATACTCTTAAGTAAGTTATATAATAATACTAGCATTTTAAGTTTTTCTTGAGCTGAAAGTGAAAGTGAAAAACAACAGAAATAATTCAAAATAGTTTTAAATTTCTTTCAAAAAAAAAATGTTCAAAACAACAGTGGAGAATGAGTTAAAGCCTTCTATCAGATTCAATCTAAACTGAAAATATTAACTTGACAGGAAAGGCTCAGATTACTCTATTTAAGAAAAACAAGATGCTCTTAAGTATTTCAGTTTACTAAACAATTCAATTCATTTTGCAAAAGGTCCTAATCAAAGTCCCTTAAGTCCAGCACACATGATTTCCATGTTTGATGACAAGATGACAAACAATATTCCATCTAAACTAAGAAATTAATTGTTTCCAAAACCATCAAACAAAATTAAGTAAGAAAAACTAGTCCAATTTCAAGCTACCCTCCAAATCACATTACATCAAAAGTTGCAGCATCACATTAAATACTAGTGGCAATGATCAACCTTTTGAACTTTGACTACCAACCAGATAAGCTAGACATGAATAACAACTGTGTTGTTTAGAAAATGAAAGTTTGATAGGAAAACGAAATGGTGAGAAATTTGAGGTCTGTTTTAGTATTTGTTAACCTTTGCCAAAGACTTTAAACATCAATACCAGACAAATGTGGTGAAAAGAAGGATACGTTTAGGCCTCTATGAGTATGGATGCATTATTTGAGACCCAAATTTTCTTCCAACCTCTATAGCACGAACACGTACAACACTCACTATTCAGTCAATTGGCCTATCCCTCTTCAGTGTAAGTTTTTTCCTGTAAGTCCAAGTGCATAAATACACTTTACATTAGCTTGTATATCTAGGCATTTTAAATATGATCTCAATGCATATCAAGAACGTGTGAATGCTAAATTTAACACACTCAAATATAGAGTGGATTTATAAAAGTAGACTAAACAAAATATGATATTCTTGAGCAACAGAAGAAAAGAAAAGTATAAGACAAACATAATGTCACATGGACCACATCCCAAACTTGTGGCCTATGAGCTTGATAATGCTTACACAATTCAACTCCATAATATTTTTTCTTACATAATAAATATTTTTAAGTTAATAATTTTTTTTTCTTTTTCATTCATTTTTAAATATAAGTCGAGATTGTTGTGGAATTCACAATTTATAGAAGAAGAAAACCTCATAAAATATATGAGGGAAAGCTGAGATAAATTAGGAATTTCATTTATGTAAAAGTATTTACAATTATGGATAATTTATATATGCAACTCTACTCTATTCGATGAGTAAGAAAAATCTAACAAATAAATATTCTAAAATTTTCTTTACAAAATATATACATAAAGTATATAACTGTGCTTAGTCCGTTTGAATTGAGCGAGCTACTTTCTTCATATGAGCCATCCAATTTATATTCTCCGTTAGAGATATCAACTTAATTGACTGTAAATTAATTCAACTTAATTTGGCACTTTAGGATGAATGAATAATTCTAAAGAATAGCACTTTGGCAGCATTTTTTTATCACTTCCTTAATTAATTCAAAAACAGTGTCAGAGCAAACAAGGCATAAAACAATTAGGACGACAACAACAGAGAAATTGTTCAGTGTAATAAGAATGCTATAGCTTCACTTTGATTTCGATATGCAAAGATGCTTCACGCGTAACGACGCGATCTATAAAATTATCGCTAGTTCTTGAATCTATTCGGGCTTCGGCCAAGCCCAAATGTGCTTTCCTTGACTTTTCAGAAACTTCCAAGGGTGTATTTTGGCCCAAATACCTTTTCTTTTCTTTAATTTTCTTTAAAAAATTATTGCTGTATAATGTATTCGACAGTCAATTCAAAAATACTTTTTACCTTTCAAAGCTTCTATTACATCAAAATTTCAAAATTCTTTTCCAACTCTACCTTTGAATCCTATATATTCACATTAAGATATACTTTTTAATTAAAACTACATCTTTAAAAAATATACTAACTATATTTTAATCATTTTATAATATTATCTGTTATGCATGGATAAAAAAAAATCATATTAAATCCTAAATATCTCAATACAACAATAACTCATTCTAATCCACAAAACAAATAGAAATTACACAAAGTAATGCAATCCAAATAAAACTGCATTCCCCCCCCCTCCTTAAATATTCAATTCATGTATAACGCATGTCCCACATTACATATTCAACAAACATTATTAAATTTTTTTAAAAAAAATTAATTTCACATATTCATAATTTAATACTTTTAATTACTTTTCACTAATTCCACATATCCAATTCATAAGCCCATTACTATAGAAATCATTACTCCAATCATTGAACAAAAGTTCTTATCCAAATGAACATTTTCCTTTTAAAAAGAAGTAATTTCTATTATTTTAAATGACTATCTAAATACCCTGTAAACTAATATAGAGAGAGAAGTAGGCAATACCTAGCAATGCCCACAAGTAAGAACATTCAATAGTTATATATATAAGACAAACTCCAACTATAGTTGCAAATGAAAATGAACAATTTAGATGTAGGTTGCATAACATTGGAGAAATTATAAGTAGTTACATGCGAAAAGGAGAGTTGTTCTCCTAAGTAACTAATGCAACTACATTATGTGGTGCCCATGTGTGTGTGTGTGTTTTTTTTTTAATGCATGTGGATCCATATGCATATATTTTGATGCGTTTTGGCGTATTGAGTTATTATTATTATTATGATTATTAATTTTTAAAAATAAAGTATTAGATTATTTTAATTTCATTTGATGTCATGACTTGACAAATGTCATTTTAATTTTACGAAAGTCATGCCCTTGCTTTTTTTTAACTAAGCTATTAATCCCTTCTTAAAGTGTGTAATTTTCATTGTGTCTTTTTTTTTTAAGTGTGTTATCAGAAAAAAATATTTTAATAATTTACTCATAAAATTAATTTTTATTTTAAATTAATAATTTAATAAGTAAAAATTTAAATAATATATTAAATTTAATATTTTATTAAATATATAAATAATAAATGTCAAATACATTCAAACTTTCAAAAATTTTAATTTTTTTTTACTAAAACATACCTTCAAACTTTATCAAAGTACGAACAAACGCACTTTCATCCATTTCCGTCCATATTAACTTGCCACTCGAGGGATGTAGGAGCACCTCGCGTGACTAAGCTTGGGGTATTTTCGTCTTTCTCTTGCACCAACCTAAAAGACAAAACCTAGATTCACTTCATCTTCTTCCCTCTTCTCTGTCAACAGTATTCATCTTCATCTTTAGCTTCATCTTTTTTAAAAAATAAAATAAAAGATACAACAAAGCACATCAAAGAGAACCTAACACTGAAGTCTCAGTCCTAACTGTAAAAGGCGGAAAGGAAAAAGTAAAAGGGTGAGCCTTTGATGGGTTTGTGCCCATATTTCTTCCAAGACCAAGAATCTAGAGATGGGTATACTTTTGTTCTGCTTCTTGATCCAATCTCTTCAATTGGTATTGATATTACACTCTTCTAGGCACTCTTTCTATTTCTCAAATTAGGAAGTGTCACCGATTAGCACCAAGAAATAAAGGAAAAAGAAGAGAGAGGTAGATGAAGGAATGAAATTGAAACTGTGAAGAAAATAAAAGAAACGTTTTCTTGGGCGAAGGGGTGTTTACTTCATTTTTAATTTATAAGATGGGGGTATTTATTCATATGCTTCATCACCAGACAAAGAACAAAAGCACAACTATATTACTTGTTGTGGAGTCTTCCTTGCTTATCATGAACAAAAGCATTCTTATGCATCATAGCTTAAATAGAAAAGGGGCAACAACAACACCATAAACACTAATAATTTTTACAAAAATGTGTATGAATTCATGAAGGTTTATTGCAAACGAATTGCATTGTAAACTGCTGACATAGGTATAAGAGGAGGGAAGAAGATAAAGTGGGTCTAGGTTTTTGGCCTTTTAGGTGGGTTTCAAGAGAATGACGAAAATATCCCTAAGCTTCGTCACGTGAGGTGCTCCTGGATCCCTCAACTGGCAAGTTAACGGAGCATATTGATGGAATTGCACGACTTTATACTTTGATAAAATTTGAATGCATGTATTAGTAAGAAAAAAGTATAGTGTTAAAATTAAAATTTTTGAATACATATATTAATAAAATAGGAGATTGATATAATATTGGAGTCATATTTATTATGATTGATGGAATTGTATGATTGTAGTAAATAATTTTAAAAAATAAAAGAATAATATAGACCAATGGAGTTCATACAAAGTAAGAAAAATGAAACTATAAGCACTTTCATCGCAAAGTATAATTAATTAAATTTTGTTTAATTTCACTAAAATCCTTTAATTTTTTTGTGAAAAACACACACCTCCTTAATATTTCAATTGTATACCCCTAATCTTTTTTAATCTTGCAAGGAGATTGTCAGCCTAGAAGAGCAGCAAAATTAGAATCCATCAACATTAGATAAAAGAACCACTATAGAATGCGTTCACAAAATAGGATCATTCGGAAAAGAATCAGTCTTTTTTTAGCCCAAAATGGGCATTAGCATGGTGTAAAAAGGACACGATCGAAAACGAAATCCTAACGAAACAGTGGTGGAATCAGATGCGTAAATATCATAGCCTCTGAAGTCTGAACGTGGAACGATCAAACCAAAGTCCTATGCCCGTCCAACACTCCCACTGCCCCCATCCCACACCTCTTCCGACTGCCCCTCTCTCATCAATCTACTTGTTTGCTTCCGATTGCTGAAACTAAATAAACTCCAAGAAAATTGAATTGAAATGAAACAACAATTTTAAATGGGCCGTCGTCGCCACCGTCAAAAACATTTTCTTAATTATAATTCTTCCCCGTTTTACTCCTATGTTTCTTTTTTTATATTTGTGTTGTTATTCTTGACCTGTTTTGCATTCGTTAATGGAGATGCTAATCTCACTCAACCTTCATCCACACCCATCAATCGGGATCTTTACCATACTAGGTAATTTCTCAGTGTTCTTGTCTTGGGTTTTCTTTTTTCATGCAATTTTAGTTATCATTTTTAGTTATGGGCATTGAATGAAGTGGAGATTGATGACGGTTTTGATGATTAGTTGTATTTATGGTGAAGTATGTGATAAGATTGGCAAAATCCGGGATGTAAAGATTATTGCTGATGCCTATCAAACGTTGACTTAGTAAGATCTGCCATTGTTTTCCTTTTGCAATTTTAGTTTGAAAGCCTTACAGGCTTATTTTGCAATCTTTAAGAAGTGACAATAATGCGACTTTGTGGAATCTTTCTTTACTCAAAACAATCACTATTCTGTTTTAGCTGAATTTGTACTGTTTGCGGTTCCAATGTTCAAATTTACGTCAGAAAGACTTGAGCTTTATTATTATTATTATTATATTTAGTCTCTTTGCTGGGGTTTGGTGGGGAGGGCCGGAGGGGGAAGGATAGGATTGATTTATAGCTGATGATTCTCCATGTTGATGACGTTGGGATGTTGTGATCCTCAGTGGAGCTTTGATGGAAGAAATTGAAGCTTTGGTGCATCGTCACCAGGATAAACTATCTGTAGGTTTTATGTCTCTCTTCATTACCTTAGTTCTCACATTCATTTATAGTTGCTATCTGATCCTTAGCATGTTTATTAGATCGAGAGAATCTCTACTAAGAACAAGGGCTACCAAGCAGAGCTGACCGTGGTAACATATTGTCGGAAGAAGAAAGATTGCGAGGGCAAGTCAAAGTTTAGAATTCTTCTTGTAAGTCTTTCAATGTCTTTGTACTTTTGGGTTTTTACTTGAAACAATTACTTAAATATCTTTCTGAAACTAAAGTGGGAATTATTTTTAACCTGTTGGTCTGTTTTTGTTCACAAGTAGAAAAAAGGGGGTGTTATAGAAATGAATTACACAGATGGTGAAGAATGTAACACGTATTTTTCATAATCATGTATATATTGCCAGATATTGTATGCTTTTACTTGTAGGTTTAGAAATCTCAGATTTTTCATTGCTGCTGTTTTTGACAGATAATTCCTTGTATTCCAGAGTTTTGGGCAGCATGGAAGGGAGCTCATTACAACCGAGCTTGCGTTAAGGATCCTTTCCATATTAATTGAAGAGGAATTTTTACCCAACAGTGATCGTGAGTCATTAAATAACACCCTTGATAGGCTTGTTATAAAGGTTTGGTGCTCTTTTCCTTTATATTCTATAAATAACAGTTACCATTTATTTGCATGTTACTGTATAAGCTCAGTTCAATCCAAACTTCCAACCAATTTAAATAATATTGCAGTATTTACCTTTTTCTTCTTTTCTCTTTTCTTTAGTCCATGGCATCGAAGTGTAGCTTGATGCAATTTTCATATTTTTCCCATGGGAAGAGAAGTTTATAGATTGAAAGAAGAACAGTGCTTCAAAATAGGATGACATCTCCTCCACAAAGAACGGAAATAATTACCACTTACAGTTTATTGACAGAACTACTAGCACCAATGGCATTTCAAAAGACATTAAAAAACTTTAGCCTTTAGACACAAGGAAAAGGGAAGATAATTCTACATTGAATAGCCTCTGCTGAAGTGTATAGCTCACCAAAATCACCTGTAAACTGATGCAAATTTAAAGTAAACATGCCATTTACATATATTGGTTGTCCCACTCCCCTGTTCACATCTTTACTGGCTGTTCTCTCTCTCTCTCTCTCTCTCTCTCTCTGTGCATATGTTGTTATGGTGGAAAAGAGCTTGATTATTAAATCTGACACATTGTTTTAATTTACTCAAAATTGATCTTTAGGTCGTTCCAATAGAAAATTTCAATGGACGCAAACTTGTTGAGGGTGGAGAGCTTTGTGAGAGAAGAAACGGTATTTCAATTTACCAAATTTTGAGTACTGCATCTGAGTATTTAGAAGATGTGTTTACATTTTGACGCTTCTGGCAGGAAGAGGTGTTGATCTGAACCGAAACTGGAGTGTAGATTGGGGCAAGAAAGAGGAGGTTTGTTGCAAGCTATTTTTTGGTTTGGATTGTTCATTTTGTCTATAAATTATGGTCCAGGTCCATTTAGATGTTTTCTCCTGTGATAAGCCATATTTTCCCTTGAGACTTGTTTGATGTACACTTAACTAGATGTCCATCAATTAAGTTTCAACTTTTTGATAAAACTGTGTAATAGATATTTCTCTGTGCGTGTTTTGTTCTTCCAACTCGAAATTCGATTCTATGAGTATTAATAATTCCCTCCCAACCATCCTTTCCATCTAGGATTATGATCCTTTTGAAGAAAATCCTGGGACTGCTCCATTCAGCGAGCCTGAGACTCAAATTATGCGGAAGCTCTCTGTATCCTTTGAACCCCATTTATGGGTCAATGTGCATTCAGGAATGGAGGTCAGTATGGAACCTAAAAAACTGTTGTTTCTTCCTGTTCCAATTTGCTTTCAGTTCATATAAAAATAGCATTCCACAATGCAAAAATCATCAAATGGTGTCTTTAAGGGTTGACTCTTTTGAAGGTCTTTGGAAATACAACTTGTAATGCTGGTTTCCTTTAGCCGTTTGTGTTTCCCTCTTCTTGCCAAGCAATTTAAGACGTGTTTGAAAACCCATTACTCCAATGGGCCCCAATCAGATGGCTTTTCCTGCCTCATTTTAGCTGTGAATTGAGGCATACAGAACTTGATCATTAATTTATCATTGTTGCCAACCAATTCTTTTTCAATTACGTATAATTGGTAAACATTTATCACTCTTCAATCAAATTAAATTTTGGCTGTCAGTCAGTATTATACAACCATTGACAGTGTGGACTAATGCAAATATAGTCCCCTGCTTATGTCATTATGAAGTTTTGTATACAAGTAATAGTCTGCAAACAAATACATGACTGTAAAATATACATTGTGATGCTGTTACTGTGGAGGTGGTTTAGTGCATGAGTATTGTCCTGCAGAAAAGTAAAAAGAAGGGAACACTCTTAAATTTAGGGCAATTGAATGCACAGAAAATTGGTAACTTGTGTTTGACACGTTGATTTCTTTCGACATTATTTGTGTGTTTTAGAGAATGACATTTCTATCTCATTCATAGGCTCTTTTTATGCCATATGATCACAAAAATACGACACCAGATGGATTACCCACTCAGAGAATGAGATCAGTGCTTGAAAAGTTGAACCATCTTCACCTGGAAGATCGTTGCTTGGTTGGATCTGGTGGAGGCTCTGTGGGGTTCGTAATTCTTATACAAACTTTTGATTTCTATTGCCATACATAATTCATCCTTCACTGAAGTTGCTTTTGGTGGGTTACCATGTCAAATATAATAAAAAACTTGACAAACCTGTATTGTAATGCCTGATGCCTATTCATATTCTGTTGGCCAATTCTAGGCCACTGCCTTTAGCATCATATCTTTCTGGTTGAGGCAATAACATGCTTTTTTTCTTGAAAAATCATTGATAAACTGGTGACATCAACTAAATGATGACTTTTGGCTACCAACTCAATGATCTTGATAAACTAGGCGCTAGCCTTTTGCAGTAGTAGTGATATTACTTTATCAATTGACAGATCCTCTTCTGATGGAAATAAACACACAACTAGAACCATCTTCTATGGAGTAAAAGATTCCCCTGTGTTCCTTTCTGCCTTGTGTTTGAATGTATTTTCAAATTTTTTTTCTTTCAATATGGTTAGGTATCTTGCTCATGGCACAGCGACAGATTATATGTATGATATCGGAAGGGTACCCATGGCATTCACATTTGAGGTCTGCATATCTTTTCTTGTTCATTCTCTAGATTTTCTTCATTGTTAATTTCATTCATGGAACTCTTCTAAGTTCTAACCATGGAGAGCAGATATATGGAGATGGTAGGGCCTCCTCGAAGGACTGCTTTAAAATGTTCAATCCTGTTGACATCACGACCTTTAATGTACGTTGCTTTCTGCAAGATCCTTCTACTTACTGTTAGCATATGGTTCCCTACACTAAAAAGACTCTATTTGGAAAGTTCTGCTTGGTACAAGGATGCACACAAAGGGTTATTTATTTGTGTTGATTTTTTGAGTTGCAGAGGGTTCTCAATGATTGGTCTGCTGCATTCTTTGAAATGTTCAAACTGGTCGCACAGCATCCCGATGGACTTCAAATGGAGGCAGTTTCATCGAGTTTTGATAAGTGGATATCTATAGATGACTATCTGAATGGTTACCTGATGGAGAGGAGAAATAGATATGGGAAGAAGATAGAAGTGCTTGACCTTGGAATGCAGGAGATAAGAGCATACTTCCGATTATTCATGTTATCATCAGTGCTATTGATGTTCATGTTCTGTTCTAGAATCTCCAAGAGCAGTAGACCTATTGTCTCTGCTATGTCTTTTTGATAATATACTGTTTGGCCATTTTTTAGAGCAACAAAAATTGGATAGTGAAATGACACAACCACGGCGATTTTTTTTTAAAAAAAATTTCTTCCCATATGTAGCTTATATTACAAAATAGTGAATTTTTACTGTTAGTCTTTTTTCCTTTTTTTTCTTTTGGAATTTTTGTAATTGAAGTTAAGAGTAATTAGGATGGGTTTTAGAACAGTCAATCTGATTAATCAGGGTTGATATTTTGTGTTTCTCCTGTTGCTTGAGGCAGGATCCCCAGTTTGTAGTTGAGAAACTAAACTAAGCGGTTCTCTTTGTTTCTTGTATTTTTTCCATTTTGATTCTGCATTCTTTGTATTCTCTTTGCCGAGGATGGGGCAATCCTGATCATCACAACCTAGAACATCCTCTGGCTATTTACAGGTATCTGATCCTTCCACATCCATTATGAATTCATCTGCTCACAAAAGGTAGTAAGTAGCATATACATGACTTAATTAGTAGCAGATTTTGTGTAAGCAATAATGAAGCCACAAACTGCCTGGATTATCTTCAGGAAATAAGCAGCATATGAATCCATCATTCTCCCAAAGCAGAGAAGATGCATGAAAAGAGGTATGTATGAAGATTAAATTTAAGATTCACTAGCCATGAGTAGTCCCAATAGCACATAACTAAAGTTACAGGCATTATGCCAATTACATGGATAGAGAGAAAGGAGTAGAGAGGATCCCAATCACATAACCATTTTGAGTAGCAATCCTTTTAGCGATTGCAGTTAAACCACATTAAGATGGATCACATTGCTTGGTAACAATCAGTCGAACAAAAACAGGTTGTCTATAAAAATTCAACCTAAAGGATAGTGAAGACATCCAAACTGAAGAAACGTGGTTCATTCTCACATTCGCTGAAGTACATCAACAAGAAATTATCACCAAATTTATTTAGCACTCCTATTGACATTGTCATCAACATAACTTATATCCTAACATATCTTGGTATATTTTCCCGGAAAATAATTGATTGTAAAATCTGTACAAACAAAAGAACAAAAAAATAAAAAGATAAGGAAAATGAACCTTTGACTAGGAAACGTATGAAACCAGTGAGAGAAATTTGTATGCAGGTCCTGTACAAGGTAGATCTTCTAGAGTTCACTGAATCTTTGATCTTTTTGTTGTACTTTAAGACGTCTTGTCCTCTCTTTCCTACTTTGTCTCTTATGTTCCATCTTCCTCACCATAGTACAGCATCAAAAAGTAGCAGAACTCAATCCTCGGTGCAAGAGTGCTCAGTCAAATTGGTCTTCAGAAAGAACATTTTTAAAGAAACTCAGAACCTATGAAGGATCAGTCAGAATCATAGTAAGGATCACCTAAAACAAATAGGATGGCACAGCTCTGCAAGAATTGAATTTCAGAGATTCCCCAACTTTCGAAAATCACAATTTGACTCACCTTTGCAAATTCCAGACTTGATAACAGTCAAAAGGTTATGGGAATTCAATGAGCTGTATAGGTGAATGAAAAGAAGAAGAATTATGTAGCTAGACATACATTCATCAGGTGATTGCACCGATGAGTTCCAAACTGATGATGTACTGACACAAGAGCAATGATCCAACTAGTATTTGGCTGAATGATTAGCTCAACAAACTATAGATTCAGTGCAGCCTTCAAGTATCTTAGGGCAGATCGTAACATTGCTCTAGCTTTCTTATCTGGTGTGCATCCAGACGATAGCATCTCTTCATATACAGCTGGAACCTGGAAACAATGTTCGTGACAAAAGCAGGAATATTGATTTCAGAATGGTCAATTTGATTTGAAATATAGAACAGTAATGACAGTGCACAGTTCCATAGCCAAGCTTTGACATTAATCTCAAATTACAAATACTTGTTATACAGATGCATCCTCGCCAAGCCACAAAGTTTTCATAACTGCATCAGTTTGCTCATTGTGCTCAAGATTCTACTTTTTTACAAGGAAATTTATATGCCATTAAAATGCATTCCTCAAGTAATGAAATGTTCTATAAATTTGATTGAGTGGATCAAAATCTTCTGCATAACCTCATTGGAACTCTCCCAAAAAAGTCTTGGACAGATAAAGACATACAAAAACACATGCATCAAAAAAAGGGGAAAAAGAAAGGTGGGATATTTGACTATAAGATGAAAATTGCTGCAACCATTCTCTTAAAAAAATTTACTAGTTATAAATCAAATTAGCATGGGTCTATCTTCTCAGAAAATAATCATCAATCATATTAGTGCTTACAGGTCTATTCTTTTGTGCATGCTATATTTTTCCAATAGGAATAATTGACAAGAGCTAAAAGGATTATGTCAAACAGTTTTCTAAACAATTGACAGTCAAGGTTGAAAAGGAAAAACCGGCAGACCAGAATAATGTAATCCTTCAAGACATATATTAAGATAAGAAAGAAAGGATTGGTGCTACAAGGAATAAGCATGAGAATAACGAGATACTAAGCTAGGGCGAAAAATGTGCAAAAGAAAGAGTAACAGCACTTGGGTGGTGAATAATAAAAAACGGTTTAGAAAACATGAAGTCAAGGGTATCACTTATGCATGATAAAGTATAAAACAGGAGGTTATTGTTAAGAAATATCCAACAAAATGATGCCTGATATCATAGAGAAAGGGTGAAACACTATACAGGAAATTACTTATAAATTATAAAACAATTATTCAAAATAAACAAGATGATGTTGCACGCTAGTACCTTTTCAAATTTCTCTACACGGACTAGTGCTTTCATAAGCGTAGTATAGGTAACAACATCTGGTTTAAGGTCCTGCATCATAAGAAATCACATAGACGCACATTATAAAGAAGTTACTAGATCATTCTAATTAAATAATTACCATATAATTATCAAAGGTGAAATTATTTGGCATTCACTAACATTTTCCTTCATGTACTGTAGAACAGCAAAGGCTTCAGCATCCCTCCTATCTTCACTAAATGCATTAATCAATGAATTTAGAGCCACTAAACTGGGCCTCAGACCATCTCCTCTCATAACCCTAAAAGCATTTACTGCTTGCTCTGCCAACCCCTGCAAAGAAGTGATGGTGGTTCTTTAGCAAACTCATGTACAACAAACTTCAAAAATAAATAAATAAAAAGATCTGATTAATCTATACACCAAGTCGTAGAGTTGAAAAATAGCAGCTGCGAAACAAAGTGAACAGAACAGTTGCCTCAGTTCCCACAGGAACTACTCCAGTCTAGCCTAAAGATAGAAAATCTTCATCTTATTGAACTTTAAGTCATTACTCATGCCGGCATGGGTCAAAGTTCAACCAAGCTCCCCAAATGAATCAGGCAATTTTAGAGAAAATTCATTATACTATCATAAGAAAACTGTTGGAGATTTAGGATTAATTGTTTATATTCTTTCCTTTATTATTTATTTGTTCTGAAGTAGAAAACATAGTTGAGGAAACCATGGCATGTTTTCCTCCCTTTGTTCTTTTCCATAGATTCCTCCATGTTTTATGGAGTTTGTCTAGTTTATTATGTATATATATATATATATATATGTAACCTATTTTGTGAAATAGAGATAAGAATAATGCATTTCTCAGTATTCTTATGTCATGGTATCAGAGCTTTCCTGGTACAGGTGACTAGTCTAACTTCAAAACAACTAAATATGACTTCAGAAGTGTCTTTCACTACAGCACACCAAGCACTTCAAGGACCCATATCTGGAATTGAGCCTGATACTTCAAGGGCTGATGTTTTTAAAGAATGAAAACAGAAGTATTAAAGGGTATGTTGATGCAGACGGGGCAGGAAGTCAAGATTGTAAGTCAACTTGTACTAAGCTTTAGGGGTTACATGAAGGAGTAAGAAACAAACATTTGTGGCAAGGAGTAGTGCTGAAGCAGAATTTCGGGCTATTGCACAAGGGTGTGTGAGATGATATGGGTGGAAAGATTGATGCAGGACTTGAGGATTTCAGCTTATTGTCCCATTAAGTTGTACAATGTTAGCAAATGTACCATTCGCATTGGTAACAATCCAGTCCAACATGATCGAATGAAACAAGTTAGAATTGATCAAAGTTTTATCAAGAATGAAATTGAAGATGGGGGTATCAATTTGTGTTACATCTCCTCTCAAGCACAAGAAGCAGATATCCTGACCAAAACTCTACCAAAGCCAAATCATGAAAGACAACTCAGCAAGCTTGGAATGCGAAACATCTATTCCTAAGCTTAAGGGGGAGTGTTGGAGATTTAGTGATTAATTGTTTATATTCTTTCCTTTATTATTTATTTGCTCTGAAGTAGAAAGCATAGTTCCCTTTATTCTTTTCCATAGATTCCTCCATGTTTTATAGAGTTTGTCTAGTTTCTCGTATATATATATATATATATGTAACCTATTTTGCGAAATAGAAATAAGAATAATTCATTTCTCAGTATTCTTGTTTCAAAAACAAAACAATAGGGCAACAATGCTGCGGAAAGTAATCCAATTAAACAAAATTAACAATGAGTAACCACAATAATATTCTTAAGTGAAACACCACAAGTGACATTAGAAGATGAAGCACTTGCAAGTCTAGCATAAATTCAGAAGGTTGTTTCCATTCACAAAGGTTATCAAAACATAAAGGCACATACTTCAACTAGGCTAATACTGGCAGTAATTTGTACAAATAATTTTTTTTTTTCTTTCCTTCCAAATAAAGCCCAAGGAAGCTTTAGAATAAGAGAAACAGAGTAAGACTGCATTATCCACGAAATGAGAAATTTAAATGTAGAAGCACTATAATAAATACTAAATATGCATAAGAAATAGATAGTTGGATAAAAAAGCATACTCTCTGTGCATAAGCATTGATCAATGCATTGTACATGGTAGAGGAAGGCTTCAATCCAGCAGATTTCATCACCTCCAAGCACTCCATTGCCTCATTGAATCTTCCTGACTGACCATAAATATCAACAAGTGTGGTGTATGTTACAACATTGGGCAGTAGTCCTTGACTCTGCATCTTCCCCATCAAGTCCTTAACATCATCCCATCTCTCCTGCTCCCCAAAAGAATTGATCATTATATTGTAGGTTGTAGTGCAAGGTAAACAACCACTTTCTTGCATTGCCTCAAAAAGCTCCTGAGATTTGTTATAATGCCCATGTTTACAGTGGCAATCAATAAGAGTATTCCATGTTACAGTATCAGGCTCAATTCCGTCCAATTTCATCCTTTCAAAAGTATCCATTGCATGATCTAAACAGTTATATTTTCCAAAAGTATCAATCATCACATTATAGAATTGTCTGTCAGGGGTTACACCATTGTTCCTCATTTCCTTAAGCACCTGAAATGATCTCTGCCACTCTCCCCTATCACGATAGTTTGCTAATATCCGACTAAAAACATACGAATTCGGTTCAACATTATTAGCCTCCATTTCTTTCAACACAATTCTCGCACTCTCCCATCGACCTGCATTCCCATAAGCATCAATAAGCAGACTATAGGTATATTCATCAGGTGCCACACCACTCCTCTCCATCTCAGACACAACATCTTCTGCATCTTTCAAAGCACCAGTCTTTACATACCCTTTCAGAAGGGCATTATAAGCCCTTGTCCGTGGCTTCAATCCACCTTCTTTCAACTCTTCAAAAACTGCCTCAGCCTCCTCAGTCCTTCCAGACTTCCCCAACTCAGATATTATAGCGACCAAAGTTGCAGTCTTGGGACTCAATCCATTCCCCTGAATCACAGATAAAAACTGTAAAGCCCTATTTGCATCACCAGATTTTGCAAAACCCACCGTAATATCATTCAGCAGTTGGCAATCAAGCTCAGTCATATCTGCCTCAATTTCAGCATATAAGTTTTCCAACAAATTCGAATCAATGGAATTATTTCGCATAAGCGATTGAATGATTAAACTATAATTCACAAAATCAGATTGGTACCCATCTCGACGCATTCTAGCCATCAAATTAAGAGCCTTTTCGAGGTCGTCATTACGAGCACACGCTCCAATCAGAGCATTATAAGTCAAAGGCGTCAAAGTCTGGCGCTGCGAAAGCAAAAAAGCTTCATATAGCTTCTCCGAGCGTCCCAGAGCATGAATTAGTATCGAATAGAGAAGTTCATACGAGAAGCAAAGATTGTGTTTCTGAAGCCAGGTGACAAGAGCATACGCGGTGGAAATTGAAGCCGGAGTCGAAGTGAGAGATTTCAACAGGGAATGCCAAAGCGGAGCCGGAACTGCCCGGTACAACTCGGCGAGTCGGAGTTCGCTGGGTTTGAGCTGGGCAGGTGAGTTGGACCGGCTACCGACGGCGGGAGGTGAGTAAGTAGAAAGAAACTCAAGGAGGGGAGTGAAGTCGTAGCGGTGGTTGTTCAAAGAAGCGACGTCGTAATCGTTGTCGTCCTCATTTTGGAGGCTCAGTTGCTGGGAGGACAGTGGAGAATTGGTTGCAATGGAGGTGGTGGTAGCGCCAGGGGTGGAGGCACATAGGGGTTGTTGGAAGATGTGGTGGTGATGGAGATGAAATATGGGCGGAGGGAAGTGAATTGAAGGGAAACGGAACTGCAACGGCGGTGGCTGCAAAACTATGGTCATCTTGTTGGACGATGGGAGGGACGTGGGTGGACTGACGGACGATAGTATTGGATTGAATTTTTGAGCTAAGTGTTCTGTTTCGCGCACATAAACAAATTTGATAAGATAAATATATTTTTAAAATCTTATTTAGATAAATTATTCTTTTGGTCCCTAATATTTTTTCTATAGATTATTTTTTGTTCTTAATAATTATTTTAAAATTTTGAAATTTTTCTACCATTTTGATTTTTTATGATTATTTCAAATTTTATTGTTACAATATATAACAAATGTATATCATTATTATATATCTTGGGGTGAACAATATAACATTCTTTTTATATTTCTTGCTCTAATTATATTGGTCTCTTATGATTTATTTTAACTTTTTGACAAATTGGCCCATTTCATCTCTTTTTTTTTTCTTTTTTTTTTTACATTTTGATTCATCATTTCTTTTTAAGACATAGTAGTATTTTATCTATTTTTTGCCATGTTTGTTTCTCATCTTTATTTTTATTTATTAAAATTCTCTATATATTGCATTTTTAGCCATTTTAACTCATTATATATATACTTTTTAGTCATTTTAATCCATAAAATAATGAATCAAAATAGCTAAAAACACAATATATAAAGAGTTTTAATGATTAAAAATAAAGATGATAGATCAAAATAATTACTCGAAAACAAATAAGTTATTACTATATATGAAATATTACTATAGTAAAAAAAAAAAAGTTAAGGTACCAAATGAGCCAATTTACCTAACTTTTTCTTATTCCTTAAGAATTTTCGAGCAGCAGTCATATTAGTCGTTTAGGCCGATTTTCAGCCAAAATTTTGCCTAAAGCAGGTGGAAAACACATGAGATTTTTAATAGGGCAGGATAGGAAAATTAAGTTCCACCACTTTTTATCCACACAAAAATTCACCCTTTCATTCACATTGGGGAACTTAACTTTTAAAATTCTTTTATTATTTTCCTCCAAAAAAAAAAAACTTTGATTAACTTTGCAAGTTCAATTGTGAGAGTTTTTAGCAGCCTCCAGGAAATGGTTTCAACTTTGCAGGTTCTAATTAATGGAACTATGTCGAGACAAATTATCATATATCAAAGGCCACATCCAAAGAAATAGAAGAAATCAGATTAAAAGTTTATTATTTAGAAGTTTATGTTTGGCATCAATCTTGATAAAAATTATGCAGCATCAAGAATTCATTGTCAGCCTTATGAATGCATACGCCAGGCCGTATCCATCTTCATATAAGAGGTACATAATCACTTAAAAGGAACTTGGATAGTTGGATTCCATCTTTAGATTTAAAAAAGGAACACTTATTTTATGGAATGAATGTTCCTCTGCTTCTAACTTTTCCACTTTCCCCAAATTAATCCCTCTCCATTCCCAACAAATCACCAAATCAGAGAGTGACCATAACTTCTCGGGCCAAGGCAAAGCAGGCGACCCATGGTTTCCAAAGTGACCCAAGTCTTAGAACATGAGTCATGGTTCCCATCTTAAAGAATATTGATCAGTTGATGTACATAGATGCCATATTTTCCTCCTTTCCCTGTCACCACTATCATATTCTGCCCACATCTCCCATATCCACCAATGGAGCCTCTACAATCCTCCACGTTCATTGCCGCCTCTGTAGCATCATTCGGACATGGGAAATGGAGCAGATCTGTCATCATCTTGGGGATGGAGAGGTTTGGTTATTAGTTTAACATGGAAATATGAAGTGTCATTTTTGCCCTAAAAAATAAAGCATATAACTAGCTCGTGTTTTTTCCATTTTTGGGACAAAAGGACCAATTTGACTGGTCCAAAAAACTTAAAGTATCAAAAAAGTTTAAAAATTATATGAGGGATCAAAGCCGTTCGTGACCAAAACATAAGGGACTCCGTAGGTAATTTTCCCTATATCTTGCATATTCAATTCAAATCAATCAAAATATTTTATTTTTCATTCCAAATTTAAGTTGACTTCAAAGTATTTTGTTTAATTTAAGGAAAACATTTTAAAATGCCTTTCAACTATTTGCATTTCATGGAATATAACTTTAATTTTTATTTTTCATAGTTTATATCCTTATACTATCTTTACTCATACAATAATATCTTTAAACTTTTATTTCATCTTTTTTTTATAACAAATGGTGTTTCAGTCTTTTATATTTGTAATTTTGATAACTTTGGTTCCTTGTCTTTTTTTAGTCATTTAGGTACTCTATGTATTATTTTTCAATATATTGGTATAGGATTAAAAAAAGATTAAATAGAAGTTTGAAAAAATATGTTAGTGACGCTTTAACTTCACAAAATTTTATTTTTGACCCTTACTTTAAAACGTATAATTTTGACTTTCGAACTTTTAATTTTAAAAAATTTGAGATTAGCATTTTCATCAAATATGGTCATTTATATGGTGTTTTAACGAGTTGAGCATGATAACATTTTTGTTTTATCAAAATTTTTTAAAAATTTTGAATTTAAAGACCTTATTAATTTTTTATTTTCTTCTTTTTCTTTCATCCCCTTCTCATTTATTCCTATTCTTCTTCCTAAATTTATACACTAGCCAACACCTCAACAAACACATGAGAAGGAAATTGCTATTGGAAATCCTATCACCTAGACATGAGAAAGATCAATTGATGAAGCAAGTCTTATCAAGGTAGACATTAAACTCTATAAAATATGCAAAATTGAAATTTAACACTAGAAGCTAATAGGCTCATCACAGCCACACAACATGTAAAAATGGACTATATATGAAACTAATAGCCAAAAAGTTGGGTTTGAGCAAATAGATGGCTAAAAAGTAAGAAATATGGTTAGCCAGGACTTATAAATGGTTTATCAATTATGCCAACTTACATAATGAAAAAGGTAATAATTTGACTAGTTTATCTCTATTAC
The DNA here is from genome assembly GCA_019593545.1 of Apocynum venetum. NCBI lineage: Eukaryota > Viridiplantae > Streptophyta > Magnoliopsida > Gentianales > Apocynaceae > Apocynum > Apocynum venetum. The sequence continues at coordinate 6,068,422 of SRSM01000124.1, read as the reverse complement.
AGATCACATGACAATATTTAAAGAAGTAAGGATCTTTTTTTTTTATAAACCCACCTTCTGCAATAAGGTTTTATGCCTTGGTCCAGATTGAGAAGTTGGTTTTTTGCTCTTATACCCCTCTCAGAGCTTCAAAAGTATTCTAAATGCTCAAAATTCTTTCTCTTCTAACATTATAGTCTCATGGCTTGGTGCATTTTGCGTGTAAGTTGGGGGCTTTAATTGTTGAGATGGTGGCTAGAGTTTGACTTGAGGAAAAAAAAGGGCAAAAAGAGAAAGGGAAAAATGAAAACAATTTTTTTTTCTTTCAATAAAGTCTTTACATTTTAAAACTTTTAATTTTTCTAAACAAAAATACCCCTTTGAAGTGTCACACATAAATGATGAGAAAATGTCCTGTCAACATTTAATGGACCCTAATTGATATAAGAGCAAAATTCAAACTTTTGAAAGTTTAAATTATGTGTTTTAAAGTTTATGGGTTAAAATAAAAATTTTGTAATTTTCAAGGGTACTTACACATTTTTTCCTAGAATTTAAGGGTATTTTTTTCATAATTATACTCACACATACAAATGCGCGCAAACCATCTTTTTAATATAATTTTGATCGATTTTAGTATTCCTTAACAAATTATCTAAACTGAATGCTATAAATCTATAACTGGAATGGTTAATGTGTAATTTACCAAAGTAAGAGGGGTAAAATGTAATTTACCTCGCTCGTTACGTTTAAACCCTAGCCAAATACTTGCTTAGGGTTCACTATCGATTCAGACGGTCTCTGCTCGGGCGAAAAGCTGCCATGGCGGGCTCTCGACAGCAATTGAACAAAGCGCATAAATCTCGATTTTCTTCCAAGTCTTCTCGCAATGCTCACAAGGTTCCTTTGCAAGGTTTGCTGCCATTTGGACATCTTCGTTAATTTTGATTTGCATCACCCGTATTCGTTTGATACCGAAATCTTTCTTCTTTTCTTCTTCCATAGATAGACATAAAATTTCAAAATCCGAACGCAATGTTGCGAAAGGAGCTCGAGCAGCCAGACTTCAACGTAACAAAATGGTACTTTACAAAAATGCTTCCGTTCCTTCGTTTAGAAGTGTATACTTCTGTGTATAATCTCAGAAAATAATTAATGTGTAAAATTGTGATGGTGTAGTTGAGGGATCATAAGCGTTCTGAGTTACTGAAAGAGAAAAGGGCTTCTTCTGGTTCGGGAAGTCCTCCACGCGTTATTGTAAGAGTTTATGATATGTTATATTTGGCACCCCGAATGAGTAAAACAGTGGAAGGATTAATCTTTATTATTCTTTTTAATGGATTCTATAGGTTTTGTTTGGCCTGTCATCTTCTGTGGACCTGAATTCACTTGAAGAAGATCTTTTGAGATTATTGTCTGCTGAGGGAAATGGCGTTGGGTTTCCTGCAGTTGCTTCTTCTGAATACAAGCTGAGAGCAACAGTAAGCTGCCTGACAAGTAACAACATTGTTCAGTTGTTTTGCCTTTTGTATTTATTGTTAGGGAGAGGTTTTCTCTGTGTAGTATACATTGATCTAGTAGTCAAAACCCTTCATGTAATTAGCATTATAAGAGAAATTAGGCTGGAAGCTTAAAAAATTATCAATTTTTTTAATATTACCTACCTTAAAAATAAAAAAAGAAGAAGAGTAAAATGGACCTTCTATATGGGGCCTAATATAACTCAACTACCAAATAGAAAAATGCTCTTCTATATCATTGTCCCAAGTCAAATGTGGTCAATCATTCTGAAATAAAGGAGATATATTATAGCAAATTTTGAGATGGGAAACAGATAGTGGGCTTGAAGTTTTACTTGGCCGTTTTATGTAATTGATGAACAAGAAAGAAGTCAGATTTGTTTGTTTTATATGCTTTCTGAATATATTTCAATTTTCTTGGAGATAGTTATTTTATTTTGAAGTTTCTGAAAATCTAACAGTATGTCTTGTTTAGATCTTGAAAGCACCTTATGGTGATTTGTCAGCTTGCATGGAACTGGCTAAGGTACTTCATGAATTTGGTGCTCGGGATGGCCTTGCTTGGATTTCCATAACTTGAATTTCTAAAATTTTCTTTATCATGAGACATGTTGTGGCACTACTGATGGTTGGATATTGTAGGTTGCTGATTTGATTGCTTTTGTCGCTTCTGCAAGATCATTGGATGAAGAAGACAGTTCTAACAACTGCATTGATTCGTTTGGATCCTACTGCCTGTCAGTATTCAGGACTCTTGGGCTGCCAAGTACTGCTGTTTTGATTCGTGTAAGTGATTTCTTCACCTCCTTTGCTTAGCTTTTTCTTTGTTCTCTCTTTATACCTGTGAATAGACATTTAAAAGTTTGAACCAAATTATCTGTTATCATCTAGGATCTACCTACAGAGTTGAAGAAAAAAAATGATTTGAAGAAATCTTGTACTTCTAGCCTTGTTTCTGAATTTCCTGAGGATTGTAAGTTTTACCCAGCAGATACGAAGGATGATTTGCATAAGGTAATGGCAGTGTAATTCTTGTTTGAAACTCTCCATATCCAGTTTTTCATGATAGAAAATATTATTTCATATGATTACGATGTATTGACTAATTATCTGCCATTGTCCATGTCAAATTTTGTCTTCATGGTTCTCAACTGTCCTATGCATTGGTTGCAGTTTATTTGGCTTTTTAAGGAGCACAGGCTCACAGTTCCCCATTGGCGGCAACAGCGACCTTACCTCATGGCTCAAAAGGTATCATTTTCTTTCTAACCATCATATGTAGATGGATTACAGGGTCTGCATTTGTTGCATCTACGTAGTTTTTGGATTATTATATCATCGAGACAATTCATGTTGAAACTCTTGATTTCCAGTTTTTTCTTCTTTTAACATTTTTATTCCCTCTTTCTGACATCATGGAGATGTTAGGTATAACTGTCTGGTTTTGAGATACGTATTTGCACTTATCCAGCCATAGGATTTGGTGCCATCTCCATGCTACTGCAGGTTGCCTTGTCTTGTTTTTTATGGTATTTCACTTCGTGTGACAATATTTTCTAGGTTGACCTTGTAGCTGATGAGAATGCTTCTGGAAAGTGTACCCTTATTCTCACTGGTTATCTGCGTGCTCGCACTTTGTCAGTAAACCAACTGGTAATATATCAGATTTTATTAGTCTTCGGTCGCTCTGTGGTGTTCAGCGGTTGAAATTTTTTTGGATCAGGTTCATGTTTCAGGTGCTGGGGATTTTCAGTTATCCAAACTCGAACTTCTCAGGGATCCATGTCCTGTGAATATTAGGAAGGAAGATGACATGATGGATTCTGATGACATTAAAAATATAAAGGTATTCTTGTTTCTTTGTCAAATAAAATGAAAAATGAAAAGGTTAAAATAAACTATTCATTATCTTCTTATCCTCACTTCAAAACCATAATTCTATAGGTCTGTTTGGACTCATTTGCTTAATGATTTTTCTAGATTAGTTTGAACTCATGGTTTTATCTTAAATTGATATTTAGGACATCAGGATTATTCATCCAAAAGAGGCTACAGTTCAAGTGACACATCATTTGCTTGGACCCTGTTATTCATTTTTCTTTATATGTTCTGCTTCCCTGGTTCCAACACAAAAACTTTGGATTTTAGGAGAGGCTTACTGTAGATTGACTATAACATGCTGACACAATACAATAACTTTCTATCCTATAGACTTCATGGGTTAGGATTGAAATATCTGGTTGTACTATATGAAATTAAGCTCAATTCAATTGTTATTGCTCTTGAACTGTTAAAAGATAATTTGACCAATTGTATTGTATGCGCACATGATTGTTTTCTGTAATTTGAGCTATCATTGTGGCACTTTACTGAATCTTTGAATCTTAGCTCCTGTCCTTTTTTTTTTTTTTAGCTTCCCAGTAATACATCTGTTATTGAATTTTGTGTGGGTTTGATTTTGATGCGAATCTCCCTTTTATGAGCTAGTATAGATATCATGTGGAAGTAGAATAGGTATTCTGCCATTTGTTCTCATAATTGAACTGATGATGCTTATAATAGAGTCCATATTCTCATATTCATCCCATTGTCTTTACAAAATATTTCAGGTCATCAAAAGCTTGAGTCCTGATCCAATGAAACAAGAGCCTTTACTTGTTGAAAACATCCCTGATCCATTGGCAGGGGAACAGGTACCCTTTCTTGGACTGGATTTAAGCATTAAGGGTTTAGGAGCCCATGTGATAATAGAGTTTGCTTGAACTTCATGATTCTTGTAGATTTGTAGGTAGTCAATTGATATTGTTGCATGTGAATTACGAAAAATCGCTCGATATGCTTCTTTCAGAAATAGAAAAACCTTTCACCTTGAGGCAATTAAGTTATCCTAATGGTTAATTTAATGAGGTTTTAATTGGAACATTCTTTGTTGCAGTTGATAATTATATAACTGGAGTTCGGTTTACTGGAAATGGTTGTTATTAGAATATTTCTACTATCTATTCTGTTGGTTGATTTCTGTTTAAAGATCTTAATTGGGGAATTGATGGCCATTTTATAAATCAGACCTGGCCCACAGAAGAAGAGATGGCTGAAGCAGACAGAAAGAACAAGGAGAAAAAGCTACGGAAGAAGGTGCTTCCTCCAGGCACATCTGAATATCAGGTTTATTCTTGTTCTCTTTTTCTTGACACAAAGCAGTTCTCACTTTTTGCTTCCATGTTTTGTGCTATTGAAAATGTATTAATTTGATTTCATATATCTGAATTATAATTGTGCAGGCTACTTGGATTGTGGATGATTCAGATCTTGACTGTTTAGAAAGTGATGAAAATGAAGATGGAATGGTGCTTGATGAGAGAGGGAGTGAATTTCCTGGTCAAGATAGCAAAGACGGCTTTGAGCCTGACGATGATGTGGCTTCTCTACCAAGGGAGTATGATGATGAAACTGAGACAGATTCTGTAATGATGGTGAGCACATACTTAGTGTTCAAAGTAATGGATAAGTAAATTTACTCCCAAGTATTGCACTTACTAGAGACTAATTCTGGTAAACCAATAAATATACATGACAAAGGAATAATCTACTATCACTGTCACTGGGAATTTCACAATTTTTTCTGGAAAGACAACAATTTTTCGAAAAGCATTAACAATCTCTGTGATAGTGCTGAACAGCGATATGCATGTCAACAATTATATTCCTACTAGAGTTGGCTTATTGCTTTTCTTTGTGATAAAGATCCGGCGCTATTTTTATTTTTTCACAAGTTGCCACAGTAACTAATTTCACTTTGGATCCTGCTTTTATTATCTCAGCAATTAAGTTTAGGGGAAGCATCTTTTCAGAAGTTGTGTAATAACACTTTTTTTTAATCATAAAACCAACTTTTAAATGAGATTGCGCTAAATTTCTCTTGCAGGAAGGTGAAAACCTGACTAAAGAGCAAATAGAGGAGGAGATCCGAAAAATTAAAGCAGCACATGCTGAAGATGAAGGTACTATTTTTCAGTTTTTTTTGTTTGTTAATGACTCTTTTTGGTTTTTTCTTATCAGTCATGCCTTTATTAAACTTTCCGTCCTGTTTACTATAAAACTTCAGCAAGTGTAATATGGGAAATATTGTGTATTTTTTTTTAAAACAAAAAGGAGAATTTGAATGGTAATATGAGGTTTTTTGGTGACATGGGAAAAGGGCTTTATCAGGCTAAGTTATGCAATGTCTTTGAGGCAATAATTATAAGTACAATAAGATATTTAGAGAAACTGGAATGAGGAAAAATGAAGGGTGGAAAGTAAAAAGAAATCCATAAAATAATGAAAATCGTAATCCTGTTTTGTTAATTAGGGAGAAAAAGAAGCAAAAGGAAAAGGATTGCCAGGAAAATATTTACCATTGTTGGGATTATGGGATTTAGGAGAGCAATGGAAAAGGAAAACGATTTTGGAATAAATCATATCTGACTGAGAATTCTCCTTGGCTCTACTCCCCTCCTCTCCCAACACCAGAAGGTCTTTTAGACTTTTTAACTTGTCTTTTACTACATTAGAGTTCCCGGATGAAGTGGATACACCATTTGATGTTCCTGTTAGGAAGCGCTTTGCTAAGTATAGAGGTTTGATGTCATTCAGAACCTCTTCATGGGACCCAAAGGTATGTTCTGGCTTTCAAGAATGTTTCTGAAACAAAATAGAATTTTGTGGTTCTAAGCATCTTGTGTATGGCTTCAGGAATCTCTTCCTCCCGAATATGCTAGGATTTTTGCATTTGATAATTTCAAAAGAACTCAAAAACAAGTTTTTGCAAAAGCTTTAGATATGGACCAGGGAAATGTGGATGACTGCATTCCAGTTGGTTCATATGCAAGGCTTCATATCAAGGAGGTGCCTAATGCTGTTGCTTCCAAATTACATGATTTGTCAAAGACAATGCCAGTTATATCATGTGGTGTAATGCAACATGAATCCAAAATATCTGTCCTTCACTTCAGGTTCTCTTTCGCTACGTATGATTCCCTTTTGAACCTAGCTTTGAGCCTGATGATGATGTGACTTCTCTTGGTTCTATTTTGTAGCATAAGGAAGCATGACACGTATGCGGCTCCTCTTAAGGCTAAAGAAGAACTAATGTTTCACGTTGGCTTTCGCCAATTCATGGCAAGGTGCTTCTTTGGGGGTGGACGTTTTGGGGTTTGGGCAATGGTCTTGCAGAATTTAGTCTTTGGTAGTAGTACAACATTAATATTCTTTGTTTCATTGCAGGCCATTGTACTCATCAGACAATATGAATTCTGATAAGCACAAAATGGAAAGATTTCTTCATGCTGGCCAGTTTTCAGTAGCTTCTGTTTTTGCTCCAATTTCTTTTCCTCCTAGTCCACTCATTGCTCTCAAGAATATGGGAGAGGCTGTTTCACCAGCTGTTGCTGCTGTAGGTTCACTGAGAAGTATTGACCCAGATAGGATTATTCTGAAGAAGATCATTTTAACTGGGTAAGATCATGTTTCTTAAATGATAGAAGCTGCCTGGAGGATTCATGTGACTTCTGCTTTCGAGGATTAGGATTTTTGGGTTAAGAATCATTTAGCAGCAGATATATGGTTATCAATTCGTTCCTAACATGATGTTACCTTATTGGAGCACTTGAATTTGCTGTTCCCGTGTTCATATGTTATTTGCTGAGTTTGGTTATGGGAATGTTTTTGAAGTCTTCTTGGCATCTGCGTATTTGGTGTAGTGGACTCTAGAAATTATGTCAAGGTTCCCACTTTGGCAAAGCATCCATAAAATTGAATTTTGTTATTTAGTAAATATTCCTCTGCTATTTGTTTTAATAACATTGAGGTGGATTGACATTTGAGATGGTTTTGATTGATTAATTGGCATATTTAAACTTCAAATATGTGCATTCTGTAAATGCTGGCTTTTATTTGTTTCTTGGAGTTTCATATGCATTATTTTCTGAAGTGCCTAATTTCATGACCAACCTCGTACCATGTGACCGAATTAGTGGGGTGATACAGTTACAATTTTTGACCATCATTCATGTTCATATTTAGAGGTGTAAATAAATATATCTGACATAGGCAAGTGCTTGTTTTGTAGCTGAAACATTACTTTTTGCAGTGTTCGAAGTGAAACTAGAAAAAGTTTAGTTTGAACGTTGAAATTTTCAACTTTTGTACTAACAAATTCAAAACTTTTGATGATGCAGTTATCCTCAAAGAGTGTCAAAACTGAAAGCAACTGTACGATATATGTTCCATAGTCCAGAGGATGTTAGATGGTTCAAGGTATATAAAGCTAAATGGCTTAATTTTCCATTTTAGTCTTTCACTGTGCTGAGAGTGTTACTTTTTGCAGCCTGTTGAACTGTGGACAAAATGTGGTAGACGTGGTCGTGTTAAGGAGCCGGTTGGTACGCATGGTAAGTTAATGAACAAAAATTAGGTATTCTTTGTAGCATGTATAAATCATGAAAGACATATATTAGTAAGAGTTATAGAAAGAAAATGTTTCTTAACATGGATTTGCACCCCTTTTCCCATAACACATCTTCTTTTGTAGGTTACGTAATAAAATTCCAGAGATCATCTTAATAATATTCCAAATTGATTGGTCGTACAAATGTATTTATTTTTTTGATTGAGCATTTCCTGTCTAGTACTGGTATTGTGATGACATCGAGACATTATGTACATGGTACAAGTTTGATAAGGGCAATGGTCAGGGTGCCTTCTAAGTTCATGGTTTGATGTGGTTATATGTTTGAAATATGTCTTTATTCTGTGTATGTGAAACTATCTTAGAAAGTTACTTTATGCAAAAAAACTTTATTTAATAGTAATCTTCAACTAGTGGTGCTGTTGTGTGTGCCATGATGGGTGTAACCGGGGTTGCTAGTGCTTTCTGCTACATGATAAAAAGTAAGAAAAATGAAAAATGAAGCATTACAAATGCATAATTTGTGAATTTTTGAATCGCAAGCATAGTTTTTGAATTTTCTTCTTTTGGTTGCTAAGGTAAATGGCACTTGTACAAATGTACACTTTGGTGACTATATATATATATATATATATATATATTTTTTTTTTAATCTATTAGATACCTTCTATTTTGGGTTTCTTTGGCTGGTCACTCAAAAGTTTCAGAATTCTCTCGTCAGTACCTTTCTGCTAATTTTATCAGTGTGAATGATCACTGATGATGATTTGAGGTGGTGCAGATGAACCATGCATAGTGATACTCTTTCCTTACGTTTATTTTTTTTCAGGGGCAATGAAATGTGTATTCAATGGGGTCCTTCAGCAACATGACACAGTATGTATGAGCTTATATAAACGAACATATCCCAAGTGGCCAGAGCACTGGTTTCCTCTTGGTGCCTAAATGATATAGAAGTTCGGACTGATAGATCTGATTCCTCTCAAAGCACAAAAGGGAGGTTGTGATAGGTGTTTCTGTTGGATGGGAATGAAGCGTTGGTTCGGAATAGTTATCTGTTTGTGTGCTCCGGCAGTGGTACATGCAGTTGAGCGTCACAACCTGATTAGGTTTCTCCATACTTGGGAGGGCCAACAATTTTGCCTGTTATCACATTCCTTTTTTTTGCTATTTTATTGTCATGGAAGCCTAAAGAAAATATGATTGTCTATACTTTTTGTTTACTGGTGGAATATTCCTCTGGTTTTCCTCAAGTATGTATTTTTATTCCTGGGCTGTATATAATTTTTTTTTGGTGTCAAGAAATTAGTGAATGGATATTTTACCTCTTCTAAGGAGAAGCATCAACGGAAGTTTGACACTGAACTTGAAATAACATTAGTGTAGTAAGGATTGTATTCTTTTATTTAGAATTTATTGTTTTTATTTGACTTGTTTAAAATTGAATACTCCCATTTGGCTTGATTTAAAAATAAAGGAGAGATTGTAATTTTGAAGACAATTTTGTTTTTATTATTAATGAAATTTTAAATTAAATATGTATTGATATTAAGAGTGTGGACATTCAGAAAGTGGAAATATTAAACAATGTATTGAGTCTGGTAATTGCTGGTACAGGGCTCTTAACCAAAGTACAACAGTGACAAATCCAGATGATGTAATCTCCTTTTTTTTTTAATCTGTAATGTCTCATAATCGATAATAATCCCCAATCATAATTTCCTTAATCAATTGAGATCCTTATGTAATTTATCTACTGTAACAATGTGTGGAAAGAAAATATTGAACTACACTTGGCAACCACGCTCTCTATTTTAAGTCTCAGATTCTACATATTCATTATTCAGGCAGTGTTTGGATAGCTAGCTCATAAATATTAGACAATTATTGTATTTATTGGATAGCTCATACGAAGAAAAAAAAAAAAGAAGCAATAAATGGCTAGTTGATATATTTATAGTTATATAAGTTTAAGTATTTTATTATTAGGACATTGAGTGAATTGCAAATTTGGTCATCATACTATCATGTTGTCCCATAAGTAGTCATTTTAATTTAAAAATTATTTTTGAGATCATCTTACTTTAAAAAATGAATCAATTTATTTATTTTGTCATCTTAGCATTGTCAACCTTTAACATAATGTGACTTTTTAAGGGTATTATGATCCTTTAAGTAAATTCATATAATAATAATAATAATAATAATAATAATAATAATAATAATTTTATGTTCCTCAACTTCAAAATTTTAACTTTTAGTCCCAATTTTTTTAAAAAAAATCCATTATTTAAAAATCTTCTCTTAGAATTTTCCTTTTCTTCTTATTTATTCCCTAAGTTAGGGGTATTGGACAATGCTGACAGCTCAATCACAAGTCTGCATCAACTCTCATCATATTCAACCCACACAAAAGATTTATCATCACCAAAATCCAACTAATTTATTTTTTATTTTTCTTCTTCTCAACCCCATCGTTCGGCATTATCATCGCCACGGCAACCATCAACACTTACCATTTGAAGCAGAAGGAACAATGAAATTTGGTCTCTTTGAGATATTTGATAAGTTTGTCTCGAAAATAATCACTTGACTTTAAAAATATTTTTTGAAGTCACTTTACTTTAAAAAAATTGTGTCAATTTTTAATTTTCGGAATAACTTGTCAAAGATCTCAAAGGTGACCAAATTTACAATAATTCTTTAAATTGATTTTCTTTTCATGTTTCTAACCGTTTTTAATTTGAAATTAAAGTAGATATTTTTTAACTAAATCCTTCATTTTTTCCCACTATCTTCCTTTCCTTCTCCATAAGAATGGATCTACACCTAAATTTGTTTCCTCTTTCTTATTTTCTTTGAATTCCCTCACTCGCCGTATTGTTATACTCTCCACCCTCACAAAAATTTTCAAATGGTTTAGGCTCTCTTGTTACATTTGATATACTAGTATTTAAGAATCTAACATGTTTATTTTTTAATAATTGAAAATAATTACTCTCATGTCCCTTTTTATAAAATGTTTTAGGTAATTTCTCACAGATTAATAAATTAATAAATTATTTTTTAATGTACCCTTATTTATTTTAATCTATCTTTAAAAATAAAGTATTTGTTCTCTCTTTATATCTATCAATAAAGTAGAGATAATTTGAAAATAACATGCACAATAATCATAGAAAATATCAAAACGTTTTATAATTAGAAATAAGAAAATTTACCTAATGCATCCTATAAATCTTTATGAATAACTTGATTTTTAGTCTTGTAATACTTTTTCTTTCATCCGTCTTTTCTCTTCTATGATTTTTCCTGTAAGGCTTGTAATAATGTGTTTTTCAATCAAATATTTAGTTAATTTCAGTTGAAAATAAATCAATAAATTCATGGGGATTACATACTTGCATCTATGATCTATTCCCATGAATGTGTTGAATTCTTGGAGTTGCGCCATAGCAATATTAACATTTTGCCGTACATAGTCCAGTTTTCTCTGAACCTTCTAAAATATGTTTAGGTCCTTCATTTGAAGCTTATGGGCCCAACCCAATCATCAAAGACAAATTATTTTTCTCTTGTATCCTGAATTTCATGATCTTCTCATAGGCAACGGCTAGTCGTCGGAATCCTCGTCGGAACCAGGGATTCGAAGACTAGTTCCGGTGATATAAACAAAATTCTAGTCACATGGCAGTGAAAGGCCACTATATGTGAACGGTGTTCTTCCTTAATAGTTAAAAAAAAAAACTCTTAAACGCATTCCTAGGGCTTTGTACCTCTAGCTTCCAATAACGCCACCAAGATATGCACAAATTCCGGTAAGTTCAGTTCTACGTTGAAGTTTATGTAGTAATCTAGAAGTTGATTACAGAAGCTAACTTCACCATTTTGTATTTCCTCGTTGAACAGAGGGAAGGAAGCTTTGGAATCGGTAGTCAATTGTTTTTGGAAGCTGAAACTCCCTCAGCATGTATGCTCTCTTTCATTTTCCTCATTTTGCAATTTTCCTTCATAAATTGTTAGAAATTAGAGTTTTTTTCTCCTTGCTTCTTGTTAAATCAATTGAAGCGTTGCAATTTGTTTTTGGAGAATAACTTTTCAAAAATTTGTTGTGTAGGGGCGTACGATTGTGCCTGGTTCAATTGAAGGATTCCAAACTTTTTCAACCTCCAATGGTATCAGTCATCTCATTTGGTTGAAATGAATGAAACACATAAATTCTAGGTGTTTGGGATGAAAGTTTTGATTTTTAAAAGTAGGATCTGAGCTTGGATGGTTTTTAGTTACTAGCGAATGTTCAGCTTAATCTGCATTTAGGCTGAAGGAATCGTAATTAATTTGGAAATGTTGTTGCTTTAGGGTATGAGAGGAGTTCAATTACAGAGTTACTCCAGCAGAAGATTGTGAATGCACTTCGTTTCGGGGAGAGGAGTACAGCTTCAAGTCTTCTGTCAGAGCTGGGCTGTAGAAGTGAAGCATTGAGGGCAAGTGATTTTCTTCTCATCCTCAAGGACTGCGCGAGATTGCCTGATCCACTGGTGCGCTTGATAGTGAATTTCCTTTTTCTGCTTTACTGTTTTGATGCTTCTTTGGCAAGAAAATTGGCAACATCTCAAGGCCAAATTTTAAAAACAATCTCATGAAAGTAATGGACTCATGGAGTCATATTAATGATTATTTAAAGTTGCATAGTAGATATGGATTTTTCACTTACAGGTTATAATTGCAATATAGGATAGGTGACAGTATTAGTTATTCCTCTCCTCCTTACAATTACATTTTTTAGTGCACGACATTTGAGAAGAAACATGTACGATGTGAACTAGGGGTGTATGGGTTTGAATTCTGAAAGATAATATTTCTTTTTCCCTGCAGTTTGCCCTGGAGACCTGGAAACTGATGGAGGAAAAGGAGATAAGCATGCATGGAAAATGCTATTTTTATACATTTCGAGCACTGTGTAAGGGTGGTTATGTAAAGGAGGTAACAGTGTTATTCTCATGATACTTTCTATTTAGTGTATTTCTTCCCATTTTATTGACACTGTTTAAGCATTGTAATTAATGCATCAATGCATCAGCTATATGTGATTAAATTTATAAGAACTTCTCTTATTTGTCTGTGTATGACTTTGTTAATCAATAAAAGGGTACCTATGTTTTGGAATCAGACAAGCTACTGCTTGAGTCAAATATTACTTTGCCATCTAAACCTTTGAATATCTCTATTTTGCAGCTAAATTTCAGTTTTGGTCTCACTTTGTACTTCTAGTCTTGCTCCATTGCTGTCCTTCAGTCATCTTTTTTATTCCAATGGGACCAAATTTTGCACTTGAAATGGGTTACATGCTAGTCTTTCATAAATGAAATGCCAACCTTTCCTAATACAAGCAGCAAGTATGGTCGTCTACTGGCCATGCATGTGCCAAACTTGGGTTTTGCATTTGACCACATTTTGGGGCTTAATTTAGCTGAATTCTTAAGAGAGTAAGCTGCCAGATAATACTTGCTGATCTGCTAAAGCATAACAGCAAAAGATAGGTTTGGGAATTGTGAATTAGCTAATCTTTTTAACAACTAAATTTGCTACTCTTGGCAATCATGCAAAAAGTACACGATGACTGAATGCTGATTAATCAATTTACTGATGCATATTTATCTTTGAACTCTAGTTTTTCATGCCACCTCATTGATTCCGTTCCATAATGGTTTAAGTTTGGCTAATAACCTTTTCTATAAATTTTCATCCAGGCATTCAGCTTGATGAGCCTGCTACAAGATAATCCTGATATCTACCCTCTTTTGCCAGTGTACAACAGTTTATTGAGCTCATGTGTTCAAACTTCAAGTTTACCTTATGCTAATGACTGCTTAAATTTGATGGAGCACCAGATGGTGGGCAAGAATGAAATAACATATGTTGAGCTTCTCAAGGTGTGTAAACAACACCTATATGGCAAAAGCTCATTTATGGTTATGTCCTGAGTACTTCCTCGGTCTCTTTCACATCCAACTCTGTTGTTGCAAGTTTATTTAACTCTTAGGAAGAATTTTCACTTTGATTTGCGTTGCATTTTCCACAGTATAGATATTTTGTCAAAACATATTATAGTGATCCAATCTATACTTCTTGCAACAGCAAGCTTGTTTTAAGTTACAGGAAATTTACCAACTTCTGTTTTCCCATTAAAGAAGTCGTGAGAGTAGAAGTTCCTTTTAAACATTTCTCCTGCTGAAGGGAATAATCTCTGATATCATCTATTATTTTTTCAGGCTTTGGAGTTTGTTAGATATCATTTTCCTCATCTTGTTAGTCATCAGGGTCTAAAATAATTAAAGTTAAGTTGCTATGCCACTGCTCATGTTGGCACAAGCTGAACTTCCAGAAACAGTAGTATCTAATGATTAATCTTTGAGCATTATGTGAGTGATAATGCTTTACCACTTCTAGCTGAAGCCTGTGGCAAGATAAATAATATTCACCCTCCTGTCGAGGGGCTCCTGTGGGAATGGGGAAGGAACTTTGAAAGAACAACTTGGACTGCAGAGGATATCAAACCAAGTTTGGTCTTGGCAATGCATCCTGCTTACTGATGCTGTATGGTCTTGCCAACTTTCTATTTTTAATGCATAACCTGGTATAGCAAAGGTAAAGCAGTTTGTAGGATTTTTTAATAGTATTTCTTTATGCTTAAAGCCATTCCAAGAATATGGTCTTGAAGGGCATCTTTTTGTACCAGTAAAGAAAGGGAGTAATAAGCATATGCTATAGTCCTATTACTCATAACTATAACTTCCAATCACAGTAAGAGGGAGGTGTAAAGAAATGAAATTTTGGTTTAGAGGACTTCCAAGTTTCTACAAAGATGCAACTAGAAGAACTTTTCATATCATCACCTCAACTTAGTTTTAGAACTGTCGTTACTACCATGGCATCTACAGCTTGGAAAAATAATTTGGTTGATGTGGGAAGATGAACTTGGGACATCTGTCCCCTGCTGTTTTTATACTACTCTGAGAAAGGAAAAAGTATATTTTGCTTCTGAACATGAAACATCTGTTGAAGGGTCAGTGGAGATTTGCTCAATTGTGAGAATTGTAAGTTGTTGGAAGCATATTTCCATACTTCAACAAATTGGAAAATTAGTATAGTATGGGGCTTGAATCACATATTTTGCTAGAATTTAGCTGAATTAGGTCAGTTCTCAGTACGTAATAGTCGAACTAAATGCAAAAAAATTTCTTTAGTGGATGCCATGTGTGTGAAGGAATGTATTTTACAAACTCCTATACTCCCTTCCCCCACCCATGAAAATAAAAGAAAGAAAGAAACAAGGGAAATCATCTCTAGGTATTTTTGTGCTTTCAGGAATGTGTCAAAATGTCTACTTCTCATTTCTTTTCTGTACGCTCTTGATGTGCAATTACTGTGAGCCTGAAAATATATTTTCAGCTCAAGTTACTATTTTCTAAATGCAGTCTTTCAGCTTGCAGTTTTGCAGAAAAATCTGTCTGCTGTACGTGAAATATGGAAGGAGTGCACCAAATACTATAGCCTCAGCATTATTTCTCTTCGGAAGTTCGTATGGTCCTTTACAAGGTTGAAAGATCTGGAATCTGCTTATGTCACCTTACAGTACATGGTTTCTTTGGCTTGCCAAGGGAACCATGTAATCATCAAAACTGCTGAAGGCAATCTATTCAATTCAAGGCTGGACATCCCAATACCTTCGAAAGGTGACTCAAGTCTGAAAATATGTAGCAAGGATAATAGAATAGTACCAAATGCATTTAAATATCAGGAGGCAATGGATGTACATACTAGCAATTTTGACTGCAATCTGAATGCTGACATGGAAAGCCAGGGGAGGTGCAGGGTTAGAGCAAGTGTGCCAGCAGAAGTTTCCCATGTTCCTGTTAAGAAAGTATTAAGATGGTCTTTTAATGATGTGATACATTCTTGTGCTAACCTGGGAAACTATATCTTGGCAGAGCAGTTAATGTCACAGGTAAACACAACTTTGTCAGTTGTCAAGCTGACCTTCATATAGAAATATATCTACATGGTATGATCAGCATCACTGAGTTTGTAAATAGTGAATACAACCCTTATAAAATTGTGGATGAAGTCTCCATGGGAATACTTTTTTTTTTCTTAAATTCAAAAACTGATAATTTTGATTTCATTAACTTGAAGAACCGTGTGTTTTAGATGCAAAATCTTGGCTTGGAACCATCATACTGTACCTATGACGGCTTCTTAAGAGCAGTTCTAGCAGAAAGGGGCATCCACAAGGGTATGGAAGTGGTAAGATGTGCAAATTTCGTCATATATCATATATGGAATGTATTCCTGAATTTAAATGATCATAAAGAAAAAAAAGTTTGACAAAATTCTCTTGCATTCAGTGCATTGGAACTTTTTATTTTTCTGATCTGTACTTACCCAGCATGACATTTAACAAAACATAATCCCGGGTACTTTATTGAGATTTAATGCAATTACAATCTCTGTGCAGCTGAAAGCTATGGAACAGAAAAATATGAAGCTTTGTGATTCAACTCTTGCAGCTATTTCTGTTAGTTGCAGCAGAGGTTTAGAACTAGATTTCGCTGAAGCATTCCTGGATCAAATATCAACAGGTCCAAGTCCTTATCCTTATAATGCTCTTTTGGGAGCTTGTGATGCTATGGTAAGTAAACTGTTAAAATGACCAGGCAAATGTCTAATATTTTTGAAATTATTTGGCCTACTAGTTGTCTCATGGTTGCCGTGTAAGCTTACTTGTTTCAAATCCTTTCCTGTATATTTACCAGAAATTTTTGTTTACATTTTAGCATTTTTCAATCTTGATAACTCCTTTAAATGTTGTTGTTCTAGCTAGCCAAAAAAAACTTTTTTTCAGCACTCGTATTACAATTTTGTAGAGAACCAACCAATTATGTTCTTTCAATTCATTCAAACACCATAATTTTGATCTAATATACTTCATTGTATTCTTCTACTCTTTGGTATGTGTTAACTATTAATGTTTCAGTGAATTCCTTATGCAGGATCAGCCTGAACGTGCTATCAGGGTGTTGGCTAAAATGAAAAAATTAAAGATCCTGCCAGATATCAGGACTTACGAGCTACTTTTTTCAGTATTTGGTAATGTAAATGCACCTTATGAAGAGGGAAATGTGTTGTCACAAGTGGATGCTGCTAAAAGGATAAATGCAATAGAAATGGATATGATGAAGAATGGAATTCAGCATAGCCATGGATCATTCAAGAATTTGGTAACTACTGGCAATGGATTTTTCTTCGTGAATACATCCAGAATAATTTTAATTTTCTTCATGATTTTTCTATTTATCATTATCTATAAATAGAATTTAGATTGGTGGACTGCATTGAATGGACCTGCCATTACACAAAATGGAATTTACACATCACGTTAATGGATTAACAATATAAAAACTAGAGGACATTTTACACCAACAGAGGTTCACATATTGGTCTCAAGTGATTTCATGTATACTCTGGTATTAGCTAGGATTGATAGTTCTGCAGGAACTTCTTTTAACCCATATTAGTTTCAGAAATAGAAAATTACAAACCTATTCATTGTTGTCTATCTCTTCCTTTTGATACTGTGGGTTTGAACAAGCAAATTGTCCAGGGCAAAGAGGAGCAATAGAAAATGTTCTGTAATGGAGCTATTTTTGTTTCTGCTTCTCATTATCTGGAACCAAGGAGAAATTAGATTGCCTTGCCAATTGCTTGAAGTTTTTTTGTAATGTTATCTTTGAGCTTAACTTTATAGATTATCACCTAAATCTCTGCAGCTGAAAGCACTTGGAATGGAAGGGATGATAAATGAGCTTATTCAATACTTGCGCGTTGCAGAAAACCCATTGTCTAGTGTGAATTCTTTTCTGGGGGCCCCCATCTATAATGTAGTTTTGCATTCGCTTATTGATGCTAGAGAAGTAAGCACTTTAAACTGTTTACTTTTGTGTTTTTGTGTTTTATGGGTTAATATATCTTTTCCTTCTCTACTAGACTTGTATGGCAGCAGAAACATTCAAAAGTATGAAATCATGTAGAATACCTGCAGATGCTGGAACCTACAATATCATGATCTGCTGCTGCAGCATTACGAATTGTTTCAGATCTGCTTCTGCCTTGGTTTCGTTGATGATTCGTGATGGTTTCTATCCAGGGACAGTAACTTACACCACTCTCATTGAGGTTCTTAATTATCTTCTCATTTATGTTTTCTGATTTAAGGGTTCACTAGCAGAACGGTCACAATAATGTGAATTGATCCAGATTTTGACATGCAAAGCGATATTTTTAAGGCCTTTCAGAGTATCCATCTTCTACCTGTTTTACATTTAGAATGATTATTTGAATATTAGACAGATATAAATAGAAGACTTAATTGAGATAGACTCTTTATCTACGCCATAGAATTTGAATATAAATGGGGACTAAAATGAGATAGACATTTTTTCTTCGAAATAGAATTTGAAATGACTGATACATTTTGGTGAATGCTAAGGGTTAAATCCAATTTTCCTTATTGACTTCTTGGGTCAGCTAATTGAGTATCCATTCTTCCCAAAGTGCCAAGTGAGTACCCTATTGCTTATCCGACGAGATAAATTATATGGAATTCACCAGAAAAGTGTGCAATATCTATAATGCCCCTTAACTAATGTAATATCCATTATACACTTGATGGATTTGGTTGGAAAATGAGTAAACTCCCAACAATTGGGGGCCAAAGTATCAATAAAGTTCCTTATAAAACCTTCTATCTACTTCCATTCCAAATGTTCTAACCCAGGTCATCTCTCTTTATCTCCAGGTCATCTCTAATCAAACATTCCAAGAATAAAATTTTCTCTTTTATGGTTCAAGCTCCTAAGGGGGTGATTTCTCTTCACACCAAATGGTTTCAAGTTTCTGTGTTTCCAATTATAGGACACGAAAAACTGGGACTGAAATCTTGAAATGAATAGAGAAATGAGTAATAGAATATTCTGCAATTTTAAGGATTTTTTTTTGGGGGGGGGGAGGGCTGGGGGAGGGAGCACCCTTCTATCCTACTAATAAACCTAATAATTTACAAATTAAATGTTTTGCTTATGCTTGTCACCAGCTTGAAATGGAAGGGTTTGATAGGAAAGAGGAAAATGATGAGGGTTAGAGGGGAAAAAGGTAGTGGAGAGAAAATTGGGGCAATTTTTTTGGCTTTTAATGATGTTCAAGGGTGTATTTTGGATTTCATTTTTTTACCTTAAAAAAAAGGCTAAAGTTCAAATTATTCAAAATGGATATGCAGGCCCTAAATTTATTCTGTCAATTTCTTGTTGGAAGGACCCCTAAATTTTTTTTTTTTGGGGGGGGTAAATTGAATTTAATCTGCATACTAATAAATATTACTTTACCTTAGGGTATTGCCAAATCTTTTTAATGTTTTTTTTTTTTTTTGGTCAGACTCTGTTGGAACTTGACAACTTTGATGATTCACTAAAGCTGCTCAATCAGGGGAAATCAGATGGAATCCAACCTGATCTACTTTTATACAACACTATTCTTCGAGCAGCATATGAGAAGGTATTGTCTATATATACTACATTCCATGTATGGTTGCTTATTGGACTCACATTCAGTTGCATTTCTACCAATTTGTTATTGTTGGGCATATTATTAAACTTAAATAACAAGTAATCCTTAAATAACATGTATGGGCAATGTAGAACCTGGAGACTATAAGCCTCTAAGGTATTGTTTGGTTTGCAAAAGGGGAAGGAGATAGGGGAGATGCACCTTTACTTTTGCTTGGGGATGTAATTACATTTTCTATTTTATTTGGTAGGAACAGAAGTAGAAGGGGTGGGGAGTTCCCCTATTCTCTATTTTATTACAAGTTCTAATGCTAAAAGTTATATCAATTTTGTCATTAATGGTTCCCACATTTTTTTTTCTCTTCCAATCGTTCCAATTAGGGAGGATAAGAAATCATGGTGTGGAGGACGAGTGGTACCACCTCCTATTTTGCTTCCTTTCCACATCTACATCCAACCAAACAACATAAATGTACCATTTACATTCACATTTATTTCTCCTCCCCATTTACTTTCTGGAAATGCCCCAATCAAACGTAAGTGTATCATCGATACGCATGATGATTATAATCAAAAGTAGCATCCCAACCTGATCTTGAAATAATATGTTACCTTTGTCCAAGATGAATGTCCACTTCTGACTTAATTCATGAATTAGTGTGAGCCTTTGACCAAAAGAAAATTATCACACTATCCTTATTATTAGTATAGTTTGTGGTAGGATTATGTGAGTTAGTGAGATAAATCCCTTAAATTAAGAAAGTTGTTAATGGGGTTTTAGATGATAAATATGTTTATTTTAGGAAAGTATATATTCAATTTTAGACATCCTAAAATCAAAACATGAACAGCTAATTCTAGGCAGAGAGAGTAATTAGCAGCCTGATGTGACGTGAAGGAGAATAGGGGAGATGCACCTTTATTGTAGCTCATTGTGACTTGGAAAATTGCAGTCTCTTTAATTTGGTTAAATGTTACAATAAAATTAAATTAACCTTGAACATACGATCTTTGCCTCTGAAGTTGCAATTTTCCTGTTCTGATGTTCTACTTGAATACTGCGGTCCATTTGCTTGAATCGCACTCTCTGCTATCTCTATTTGCTAGCCTGCAAATTGTAAGGGTTGGTTTTCTGAATTACAAGTTTTCTTTTAAGGTTGGGTCCAGACCGTTGTAAGATCTATTTCACTAATTGATGCGGTTTTAATACTTTCAGGGAAGAATTGATGTGGTGGAGCTTATTGTTGAGCAGATACACCAAGAGAAGATCCAACCTGATACATCAACCTGTAGTTATGTTTTCTCTGCATATGTAGAAGGAGGTTTTTACAGCACTGCAATGGAAGCATTGCAGGTTTTAAGTATGAGAATGATTTCAGAGGATGATCAAATTCTTGAAGATACAATAATAAAATATCGAAGTCTTATTATAGCTGAAGACATGGAAACTGAATCACATATTATGAAGCTTTTTAGAGATTCTGAGCATCTTGCTCTTGCCTTGCTGAACTTAAGGTGGTGTGCAGTAGCTGGATTTCCAATATCATGACTCCCGAATGAAAATCGATGGGCAAAGAGGCTTTCAAATAACCATGCTTCTCAAAGTGTGTCCAGCACATAAGAGGGTTACTTTGATTGTCACAACGATGTGGTCACAGGTTAGAGACTTACGATTTGATCGCAGAAAACTTTATGCATTGGGAAATCTCTCATCAAGAGATTTGGATGATCAACAATTGACCTCAGATTTGAGGACATGGGTCTATGGTAGCTATCTACTGCGTGAATCCAGTACTTTTGGTTGCTTCTTAACATATTTCCCTGTACTGTTACAGCTTCCAGTCTCGCGGGGCGGGGATCACGTGGTAAGCAAAATTTTGCCAGATTTTTTGTAGAATTTAGCAAAATTGATGAATTCAGCTTGGATAGCCTTCTGGTAGCAACTAGTTACTTCAGATTATAGAGATGTATCTCAGGGATGCGTGTACCTTTGGTCTGTGCGTCTTGTGCATGCTTATTCTGAACATTTAACCTTCTTTTAAAGCCAATAGTTTGTTGTTTGTTATGCTAGTGTTGTCATAAGGACGTGGATCATGCCTCTTAAGTGGATCACTGGTATTGTTGGTCAAAATAATAACTACCGAAAACAAGCCTGGTAGTTCACAAAATACCTCCAAAGGCCAACCTTGTGTGTATTGGGCGCTGTTCATTACATATTTAGTCTGGCTCTGTTATGTACAATACAGATGGCTAAATGGCTAAATTGGTCAAGTGGACGCATAAATTTCAATTTCTCTCACGCTGATTCCGACTTATATTTCTAATTTTGATCTCATAATATAAGGCAATTATTTATTAGCAATAATTGGCAACTTTATTGCAATTAGGGGTTCCAATATTAGACCTGAACGCTAGACGATATTAGCAGTTTAAGGTGGGATGTTTAGGTGTTTGTGAGTCAATTATTTAAGGTTGAACAGGTTCATGAATATATGGGTTGAAATAAATCGTGGGTAATTTGTCAATTCGTTTATTTTAAAAATAATAATAAAAAACTCATTTGCATTTTATCTAATTTTTAATCTTATTTGCTTTTTTAATGTAGTGAGCTAATAAATAGTATTTTTTGAATTATTTTTATTTTAAAATTTTTGGAATTTATGAGTTTTTTATCATATTCTATTTAATTCTCATTTATTGGGACAAATGATAATGATGATTTATTTATATATTTTCTAAAAAAAATAATGCAAAAGGTCAGGAAAATGATTCTTCCATTGAGCTTATTCAATAAATAATTTAATTTTAATATATTTTCTACTTTTTTTCTAGTGATATTTGTCAATGTCTATTTCAATGAATGTTTATGTTGATTATTTTTTTAAAAGAACTTTTATTGCAATAAGTTAGGATGAGATAATCTATTTTGTTAAGATAAAAAACAAATATTTATTTATATAATTTTACATTAACATTTTATCTACTTCTCTTAAATTAAATATATTTTTATCTCAATCCTTATACATTAACTTTTTTTATTTTCAATTTAATTTATTACATTTCATATTAGAGATAATATAATTTTCTCATTAAGTATTATTGAATTAACAATTATTAAATAGATATTATTATTTTAACATATTGACGAATTATTGAATATATATTATCATGTTAATGAATTGATAAAGTTAATCCACATATTACGCACAATTATTAATCAATGTCACGTTCGAATCCACATATTAGGCACTATTATTAATTGTATCATGCTCAGGAATGTGTGTTTGTAACACACCAACATGTCAACTCACTTAGCCACCCCTACTTGCAATAGTTAAAAGAAGAAAAAAAAAACACATAAATCAGGGCATTCAATCTGTAAAGTGTGTGACGCAGTTATGTGCTATAATTAATTATCAACATTGGTTGATCCCCCTTTCAAAATTTAAAAGAAAAAATGAAAAAGAAATATTGGTTGATCCCTTTTACAAACAAAGTGGTGGCCTAACCAGCTTCCAGTGACAGATTGATTGCAAGCAGGAGGAAAACTAAATCAGCACTTATGCTCTAGAGGTTCTCCCGACTGGGAATGGAATTAATTCGTGACGCTGCTGTAATAAAATATTGACAGCTTTCCCTCAGGATTTGCTTGACTTCATCCCTATGCAGATGAAAATATGAAGAAAAAAAATAGAAGCCCTCCACAATTGATAACATAGTGTGATTTACTTGCAAGTCTTGCAAGTTGCAACTGCATGAACTTCAACCCGCATATGATTACTCTGACCACCGATTAATGGGACCTATACATTCTCTCCTGGAGGAAGCTCAGCATGCTTTGGCGGAGCACCAAGTACACGTTCCATGTCAAATCGAACTTCAATATTTCTAATACTATAACCAACCACCATAAGCCAATATAGCAGCTTAGCAAGCTCAGTAGCACTTGTCTCTGTAACACTAATCTGTAAGCAGCAAATAATACAGTTTAAGGGCATGGCCTTATCCCAAAAAAATTAATGATTGGGAGGCAGCATTAATTCTAGGTAGCGGCAGTAAGACAAGCACCCATTTTCTAGCTCAATAGGTTTGAACTGAGCACTGAGCAATTGAGCACAAGAATGGGATGGTGACTAAAAACTAAATGATGTAGTACGCCTATACATGACACGGTGACTGAGACCAGCTATTGCACCATATGGCGATAATGCAAATGCTGTGATTAGCACACGTTAGAAAAGCACATAACAAATAGAAAGCTTTCTAATTCCAAGACCACCTGTTTCTTCCCAATTTCAATTGGAGAGGATCTAACAGCTAGGAACAAGAATCTCTAGTATGCAATTTTGCAGTTCTAGTGGGATGCAAGCAAAACATGAAGAGTTCCAAAACAGATGTAGGAACCTGGCAGTGTGCATATCCAATACCAAGCACATAACACGCCCATACGCCAGCAGCGAAAAATGGACCTTAGCTCAGCTCATGCAATTACATTACCTTGATTGACTATAATTTTACTGACAGACGGAAGAAACAAAAAGAGGAGGAAAAGGAAGAGCTGGAATACCTTCATTTGACTAGGATCTGAAATAGCCAAGAGGCGCTTTATGAAAGTGTTCATTGCCACCACAACATCTTCTCCCGCACTACTTGTTAAGTCCTGAACAGATATGTGATGTCATTGTTTTTTGTTTGTTTAAGTTGATCCAACAATACAAGCCTATTAAGGCAGGAAGAAGATATGAGCATTTGGACACATTTGAATAGGGTGAAGCTTCAGAGCAACATGGCTGGTAAACAATTAGCATAGAATGTAACAAGAATAAAATTATAGAAAGTCACTGCTAAATCAATCAATTCATCCCCCCCCCCCAAACCACACACACACTTTTTTCTTTTCTTTTTTTTTTTGGGGGGGGGGGGGTGTAAATGCAAGCTCAATCATTCAAACAAGCATCAGGATCAACATCCTCAGTACAGAATCCAGCAGGGTCATGTGATCACACCAGGTTTCCAGGGGGAGAAGGAGATACCCAAACTTACAGTGAGATTTTACACATTGAGCCAAATTATGGGCAGTAAAATTACAATGTCTAAGAATATAATTAAAAGACCAATTGCTATCTCAATTACCAAAGAGAAAAGTATGTGCCAATTCCCACCACACACACAGCAGCAGCAGAAGAAGAAGGACAACAATACATCCAAAAGACATCCATGATTCTGCACCGTAATAGAAAAATTAGAATCACACCTTCAGATTTTGGGGCTCTAGAGACTTTAGATAATCCAAAAGTTCATTCTGTTCATTTGCAGATTTCCTGTCAATCTGACGGTTGAGTTCCTCTATTTCTGCTTCCAGCAACTCAATATACTTCACTACATCTATTTTTTCAGGACCAGATACATTGTTCCATCTGATGACTTCACCAGTAACCTTTTTCTGCGTACCAGGTGCAAAATCTGGCTTATCCTGTATAATCAGAAGAGAATGTTTAAGTACCCAGTAGAAACATGAAGACTGGCATTAACAAATGTTCCTACAGAAATTATGGGAAGCTAACATGCATCACGCATTGCTACAGAATACCTACCAAAATGGATATACAATCAACAGAAGGAATTAAATTGTTGACGGTTATCCATTTGCATATTTTATCAAATTGTCTGATTGCAAAAGTTGATGAGTAGATGACACCAGAAGAATGCATGCAAGGCATACCAAGTATTCTAGGAAAAAATTTCCATCTCTTGAAACTTTTGTAGTCATAGCAGTTTTTATATGACATTACTCAAAGTAGAGCAGAGAGAACTTCATACAGGTCATAGAGCAATATTCCCATACTCCAAGGACTACTACAAACAAACACATTTATAAGCATGCCCTTGCATTAACTAGAGTGAAACAGCTCTCCAAAATGCTTAAATGTGAAAAATGAAGGATCCTTGAAGAATGTAGCCCACTGCAAAAAAGGGAAGTTGTACAACCAGCGTTCCACCATTGGTTTTAAACTTATTCCATATCAGTCTTGTATGGACTCTTTGAGCTTTTGATAGAAGAAATCTGTATCTTTCTCCAAAACAGGTTCAGAAATTGTGGAATTTGCTTCCCTCATCTCTTCTAAATTATCTTAATCAAGAATCCCTCAAATCCTAATCTTTTGGGAGCCGATCTCTTTGGAAGATCATGAACTTGGATGCGGAATTGCAACAACATAAGGCCCTCTGAGTGGTTAAATTAATAATTTTTCCCAAAGACTTGCATTCAGCATCAATATTGCCAAATTACAAGGTTGGCATCAGAGAGAATTACCTGAAAATTTTCTCATTAAACACCCATAAAAATTAATAATTAAACTAAGACAGTACACTTAATACTGTCCTTTTCTACCTTTTACCCCAAAGGCCAAATCTTCATGAATTAAGCAGATTTCATCTTTCATCCAAATTTATCATTGACTTTGCACATAAAGACTGCTCCTCATGGTTGACAAAATATACCTCTGGGGTACCCATTCCACTTCAGCACATGGGTGCAAAATATTTCTAAAAATAACTTTGCAACTTAAACCCCATAAACTCATATTGGTTCACATCATCAGAACTTGAGCCTTAAGTTGCCTCAAACATGGTTTTGATGCACCTCGACCAAGACTATGGATAATGCAGCCAAGTTGAAAGCTTGCGGAACTCAGCAACAACAACTTCGGCTTTGAACTCCTAACTATATGACCAAATAATACACTGCAACTACTTGTTTTCCTTGCATATGCTTTTATCCATCATTTTTACAAACACATGGTTCATGAGGATCTGGAACAAGATATTTATTTTCATTTTAGATGTTTTATTACATATTGGTGAAACTTAATTTGTTGATTTGAAATATCTTCAATCCTTACTAGCAGGTAGCAGAACACGTTACAATGTTGATGCTCTACAATCCAAAACAAGCTGCTGTTAAATGGAGTCAATATGTGATTTTGGTTAGGGACTTAGGGTGTGAAGTGCAAGAAATGAGCCATAGTATCTTATTTGGATCTCCCCCCTCCAAAAGATAACCTCACCTATGATGTAGGTAAAAAATGGACAACAATAAAAACAGGGAAAAAAAAAGGGAAAGAAATAGCTAACCTTTCTTTCTTGTGCTTCAGGGAGAGCAACCTGCTCCAAGCTTTGTTGCAATTCCACACGATATTGTGCATTCCTAAACATGTATCCAGTCATCATAACACTATACATGAGCTGTGCAAGATTCTCAGCAACCTACAAACATTCAAACAATGAATAGTTAAAAGTCATCCAACTAAGCCAACAAGCATTCATCCTTATGTAAATCAGAAAAATCAACTGGAGGGACAAAATGGATAATCATAGTTCTAGATGCATACAGTGGTTACTGTTACTGAAAAAAATTGTGGAGGCAGCGTCCCTATCATGTTTGTAACCGTTTGGCGCATAGCTTCAACAACCTAAAAACAAACCAATGAAGGCACATAAAGAAGCAACATACCCAATATTTTTATTCCAAAGCTACCTATGGCAGCATAAACCACAGTCCACTGAAATTAGGGTGAGAGATACTAGTCAGGAAGAGCCATTACACCATACGCATTATCAAGTTCAAAGAATAATTTACAGATTCAACTGTAGCAAACTAAGTGAGTCTTATAGCTATAAGCATAATGCAGACAAATCCCTAGAAAAGGAAAATAACAGGACAAGAAGTTCTCTAACTAGTACCTGCTGCGGCGCCCTTTTAAGGAACAATTCCATGATTTCTGGCTGCACATTTTGCACGTATTCTAGAAGAATTTCCCTCCTGCTCTTTTGCTGTTGGTGTAATTTAAGGGGGGGGGGGAATAAAAAGAAATTACCATATATCGAAAATCCATTGTTTCACAACATTTAATTCAACAAACAACTTTCATACATTTTCTAATTTTTTTCGCTCATCAGCAACTGAAATGAACATCACCTCCGCTCATTATATTCTTATTGAGGTCATAAAATGAAATGAGGAGTGTGAGTGAAAGGAAGTACCAAAGTCCCATTAGAAGGCTTGGAATCGGCACCATTGGGATTGTTCTTACTGTTAGTATCATTACTATTTTTGGAAGAATCAAAAGATTGAGCTTTGAAACTGAATCTTCTGGATTTCCTTGATAATCTAATAGAAGAACACAGCTTATACTGATTACTGCGCCATGATAACAAAACCAACGACGACGAAGAAGACGAAGAAGGCGAAGAAGAAGACGCCGACGCTGACGCTGACGCCAACGAAGACTGCGGCAACAACGCCGGCCTCAAAATCAACGACGACATTCCAAATTGATTGAAAAGTTTGTTGCCTCTGCTAAAACCCTACTGTTATTATCTCCTCCTGACCTCCATTAACGATAACACCAAGAGACAGTTTGCAGTTGGGTATTTGGGATTGGGCATAGGATTAGGCGTGGGCTTGGTCTCTGACTCATAATGAGGTGATGGGCCCACAAGAAGACGAAATCTTTTCTGAATCGTTTGATATCAAGGCCTACATCTTGATTGGGTTTGGGCCCACCTAATATGCTTATAATAAAACTAATCCACTTTTTTCCTTTGCACTGTTGATACAAAAACTAATTACTATTTTCAGTTCTATGTAACCAAAAAACAAATCTCAATTTCTTTCTCATTTCTTTTCTTTTTTAGATAAATTGATTTTTTCACTTATAGTTTTATTTTTTTTAAAACTAAAAGTACAAATCTAGAAAATCTATCTTTAATGTAATCTTAATTCCTATTATATTTCATAATAAGGTTAAAAAAATACATCCACAAATAATTCTCTACATTTTTTATTTATACATGCGTATAAATGAATGTTAAATATTTCAAAATAAACATATTTTTTATTTAAATTTTTAGAAATAACCTCTTTAATTTAAAAGAATTCATGTTTTAGTCCTCCAAAAAATATATATAATTAATAATAATAATAATATTGTAATAAATTTTTATGAATATTTAATTTTTCATAATGAAGTATTTTTTAAAGATAAGAAAAATTTTATGTTAATTTCTAAATGAAAAATTTTTAGCAATCAAGAACATAAATCAAAGGATATCTTGGCATTCTGGTCCAATTCGTATTCTATTGTACAATATTCAATTTATTAAATATGCATTATTATTCAACACTTGTAAGTTCCCTTATTCAAATGACATGATGAATAAACATGATAATGGCATAATTCGAATATTAATTTTGTTAAGTGCAATATTCACTTACTGATCAGCCATTAGCTCAATAAATCGTGTTTAGTTCTTGATTGTCCTTCTAAATTATAAAAAGGAAGAAGCTTGCCACACTAATGTAAAATCTAAAGTATTAAAAAAAAATCTGACAAAAGTTTACAAAAAATGCACAATATTTTATTTGTGACTCCATGAAGAAGATTCACATTTAATAATGGATGCTTTGCTTGTGGTTTGGTGTTTCTTGATGCTTACAAGATCCCTAGTAGTAAGACACAAGGAATAAATGTAATTAGAACTCATCAAGAATAGACTTTTTCTTTTTGCTTTACTCTGTCTTTCTTCTCTTTTTGTTTTCTTTTTTAGTTTATGTATTTTTTCATTTTTTTAATATGTTACAAAAGATGGTTAAAGAATTAGTCAAGATGAGTACTTCTTTTCCTTATAACTTAGTATCATTTCATCTGCAAACCATACACAAAATAGGTTAGATTCAGTGTACAATCTCATATTTGTTTAGTTGAAATGTCAATACATTTTCCCTTTAACAAAAAACTATAAAAACTCTTGTCCTAAGAGAAGTAAAGTAAAACAAATTAGTAAAATAATATCGTAGCTATAATAGAAGTAAACTTGATCAATTATCACTAAAGTCATTCATAGTTATAAAAATGTTCTTTAAATATTTGAATTAAATTTTGACTTAACAAAAAATTGAGATGAGAACTAAGAACATAATTCAAACGAAGAAAGTTAACTGGTGTAAAAAGCTTTTTTTTTTAAGGGACAAAGATCACAAAATGTAAAATGTAAAATGTTAAGGAACAAATTGAATAAACAAAAGTGCCCCTTAAAATTTTTAGCCAAATGTTGATTTAGATTGAGTTGATGAAAAATTTCACACAAAAAATCAGGAACGTAACTTGAAATTAAAAAGGGAACTGAATTTTTATTTTAAAAAACTAAATCCTCACCAAATGTTAAGGGATTGAATTCACCAACTAAATGACAAGTGGACTATTTTGTAAGCTCCTTCTCTGGACTATGTTGAAGCTATGGCTTTACTCCATGCGGTCCGTTTTGCTGCCATGAATAGGTATAGGAATGTTACATTTAAAGGAGTTTCAAGATCAGTCACGTTTACTTTGCTGACAATGATCTATCTAATGTTTTATCTGAAATAGGTCATATTATACGATTGATTAGAAATTTATTTTATCCGTTTGAATAATTTATATAATTACTTATAAATATCGTAATAATAATAAATTACTTCATTATCTTAATCAAATGACATCGTTATTCTCTTTTCCTTTTAAATAATTTGTAAATTTTCCACTTGACTTTAGCTAATTTATCTCATTAATATTATTACATTTTTTCCAAAAAAAAATACTTAATGACAAGTGAGTGAAAAAATATAAGTGATCTATATATTTTTTTAAAAGAAAAGAACTAAAAGAATAGCTTCACCAAACGTTAAGGGATTGGATTAACCAATTTAATGACAAATGGACGCCAAATATTAGAGGTGTTTATTATTTTTAATTCTATAATTCATTGTTTTCTTAATTTTTTTATATGAGAACACAGCTATATGTCTAACGGGAGTCGAAATGTTTGGTTTTGTCGTATTTGATTAGATTTAAAAATGATATTTTATTTTTTAATATAGTAAATAATATATATTTATGTTTCTAATATAATACTCCTATCTTAATATACATTTCACTTTTTAATATTTTCTATTTTTGAACATTTATATTTGAGTCAGTCTAAAAATTAGTAAATAAAATATTTGATTTTAAAGAAGTTTCATCTTATTTTTATTATTAATTAAATTAGTAGTATGAATCATTATTTAGTAAATATAAATTATTTATA
The DNA here is from genome assembly GCA_019593545.1 of Apocynum venetum. Classification (NCBI taxonomy): domain Eukaryota; kingdom Viridiplantae; phylum Streptophyta; class Magnoliopsida; order Gentianales; family Apocynaceae; genus Apocynum; species Apocynum venetum. The sequence continues at coordinate 6,037,727 of SRSM01000124.1, read as the reverse complement.
TTAAATAAATTGTTAATGAAATTTTAAATAAAAAATATATTTATTTTATAAAAATAAATATTCATTTTCAAAAAATGTAAATATTAAATTTGGAACTGATGAAACAAATATTTATATTGATTTTATTTGATTCTTTAAAAATTCACAAACTGAAAATTGAATCGAAGTATAAAACAGAAGGAATCGAATTGAAATTATAACGCACACCCCTACCAAATATATTAAATATAGGGAAAAAAAAACCTAAAAACGAGGATTATTAAGCACCTGAGCTGCGCGTGAAAGATAGAAGCAGAAACGGTAGATTCTAGTGTTTCAGTGCGGTTCGGGATAACGAAAAGGGAAAGGATCTGTGTTTTTCACCCCTGTAGTGTTTCTGTTTTCTCAACCCAAAATACCAAGTATCTCCGGATTTCAGACTTCAGAGGTGGTTCTTGCATTCTGTTTCTGCAAATTTACCCCAATTCTTGAAGGGTAACTCTAAATTTTTTCTACTTTGATCTGAAGAAGGCAATCCAGAACGTAAAATCGTTGTCATTTTCGCAGAAGCTCCAAAGCTGAACCTCCAGTGATGTCTCAACTCTGATGAAAAATATTTTTTCACTTTGTCATTCGCTGTAATTTTTTATTTGCTGTAATTTTTGCTATCATTACTATGGTGACTCAGAAAGACTGCTTTGTAGTGTGACAAAGGAGAGAAATGCGTATTTGGGGAAGGTAGGCGGCTTAGCTCCGCCTACGTCACTGTTTTAGCATGGGTTTTCATCGGCGCCGCCACCAGTATCAACAGCGTTCCGTGTTTCTAATTCGGGCCATCTTCGCCATTTGCGGTGCTCTTCTGGTTTTATTCATTTTTCTCTCGCTACTCGCCCCTTCACCCATTGATAAGAATGATCACCTCCGCTACCCTCGCCATGATTTACGGGTACTCTCTTCACTACTATTGTGTTTGGGGACGCAATGTGTGTAACGCATGTATACGCTTTTGTTTGTAACTTGTACTGGTTCTTTGTATTGTGGTATTGATTTCTTCTTGGGCTTTAGATGAACAATGGACTCAGCGATGGGATTCGAGTTCCGAAATTTATAGTGCCGGTAAGCTCTTTTTTGGTCTGAAATTGTGAATCTGTTGTCTTTCTAATATTTTTTTATTTTAAAAGCCTCGTTTTTGGAATCATGGATTTGATTTGAAAGTCTATTCCAAATGTGATGCATTGGCTGTTCGGGATTCAGACTGGTGGAGGAGTATATGGTCGTGATCTTTGGACTTCAAGAAATTCAAAATTTTTCTACGGATGCAGCAGTCCCAGCAGTAAATTTGCAAGTGCGTGTCCCTCAATCGAAACTCCATTTGCCTTTTTACTATTGATAAATGGCTTTTGGCAATGCTTCTACCCCTCCTGTATTTGCTCTTGGTTTTGATTTGAACGTTTGAAATGTACAAGTAAAATCAGATTTTTCTCCTTAAGATTTTAAAGTTATTGACCTTTTGATTTATTTATAGTTGTAGATCTTCATTTTATTTTTATATGATGATTTTGCTGATTACATATGGATTGGTTATTGCTGATGCAGAAGCAATCACACGACCGAATAGGTATTTGCTGATAGCTGCCAGTGGTGGACTTAATCAACAGAGAACTGGGGTAATCTTTAACGAAGTTGTTCCTTTCAAGTTTTTCATGAGCTTGAAGAATGAGATACATGCCCACCATTTGGAATAACTATTTTATAGGAGATTCCCTTTTAAGGGTGTTTGTTTAAGAATAGTTATTTGTGGTGATCATCTAAGTAACATTTATTATGAGACCGTTAATTTGCCGGAAGCAAGTCAGCTTGTCAGCAGTGAACTTGATGATTATCATTTCCTTTCAGTATTCAACTCAATTAATGGCCTGTTTTCAATTGCTAGAGCTTATTTTTGAGAAAAAAGTGCTTTTGAAGAACGCTAGTTTAAAAAATTAATACTCCTTTCATTCAAAAATATAAGTTGGTGGACTCATAGATCAAGTAATTTTTTTGTTCCTAATATGCCCTTAATTATTAGGAATGTGCTTTATTTGAACTCTATGTCTTCTTCTTTTATAAGGATAAAAGAGAGGTGAGAGAAAATATAGGAATAAATGAGGGTATTATGATAAAGAAGGGGTAAAATATCCCTAAGAAGTTGTAAAAAATGACTTATATTTGAAACAAGTACAATGGGCTTATATTTTTTTTGTATAACATCTTTATTTTTATCCCTAGAGTAGCTTTTTCAAAAAACAGTTTTTTCAGCCTATTTTAAGCTAAAAGCTGAATTGAAAAGCATTTGAAAGCAGTTTTAGGCTTTTAGCAGAAAAAAGGCTAAAAGCTGTTTTTTCAAGAAACTGAGAACAGGGCCTAAGTATGTCTCTGTTGTCCTTATGTTGTGTGTCTGCCTTGTATTGGTAGGCAGGAACTGGAGCACAGAAGCTAAGGTACTTTTGGTTAGAACATGGCAAGTGCATTACATCATGGAAGTCTATTTAGTATTTGTCCATGAGGAAGAGCAAAAGTTTTCATAATATCAGAAAAATGACTAAAAAAACAGAAGAACCATTTCCAACTTACCTCAACTTGGGGAGATGATGGTGATGGTTCAGTTGTAAGAATGATTTAGAATGGTTCATATGAAGCATGATTTGAAGCCGTCATAGACAATGGTGGTTCAGTGGTTGGTTTCCTGTTTGGTGTCATTACATTCTCTTTTCTTGATAATTAGGGATGCATCAACAAACTTTTACTTGAGCTTGTTCTTACTAAGAATTGGATCAGGACATTGAGTAGGGTTTTACTTGACAATCATTGACATAATCTTGTATATTGACTATTATTATGAAATAAGTTACCTAAAGGAGGAACGTTTCATGAGACAATTGTACAATTTTCTGAAATATAGTCTGGGTACCAATGCTATCTTCATCTCAAAACATTTTCAAGTAGAATACAAGGTTCTGAGCTCCATTTTTTCATTTAATTCATTTTTCCAGATTACTGATGCTGTTGTTGCTGCTCGTATTTTGAATGTTACCCTTGTTGCTCCAAAACTAGATAAAAATTCATTCTGGAAGGATTCCAGGTTAGTTTTTTTATTTGTTAGGTTGTTCCAATTTGGTAAATTTGCAACATTAACACATATTAGCTGGATATGATTGAAAAACTATTTATTTAACTTTTAAATTTAGTAAAAGTCAAGTGATTATTCATTTATTTGTCTTTTTGCAGTAACTTCTCAGAGATCTTTGATGTTGATTGGTTCATATCATATTTAGCAAAAGATGTAAAAATCATTAAGGAGCTCCCACTAAGGAGAGGACAGCTATGGCATCCATATACCATGCGTGTCCCAAGAAAGTGCAGTGAGAGGTGTTACATCAATCGTGTTTCACCTGTGCTAGCAAAAAAACAGGTGAGTTTTTTTGTTTATTTTCCATAAATGAATAAAAGTTCTTGAATCAGTTATTTCAATTATTGTGTTCATATACATGCTCAAACTGTGCATTTTTAAACAAAGACTCACTTCTTGCTTTCCCCTCTTTTTTTTTCCTTTTTTCTTCTCTTTCTTTTTAATGGGGTTTCCCTACTGGAGCTAGGGGTGATTATAAAAGTTAGAGATAAACTTTCAGCTGCGTAGCATAATGTTGGTGGATTTTGTTTCTGTTGACTGAATGCTGCATTTTCACCTAGTTTCCTATTCTGGCAGCAAAATTTTGTTGTTAATTTATTGTATACATGCACTGCAAGAGAACTCCGAGTTCACCTTCTGGTTAGAAAATCTAGGATGTCTTGGCAGTTTCGGTGGCGGCACTATAGTGGAATTAATTATTATGGAACATCATGTGTTGTACAAATTGCTATCAAGGTTGTGTTGTTCCTGGAATAATTTGATTTTGTTTAATGCCTTTTCAGGTTTTGGGTTCAAGGCATTCATAAACTTGTTTCTTCTTTAATAGACAATCCCTCCATCTGAAGTTCTTTTTTTGTTTGTCTCAAATTATTTGGCATCTTACTAAGCAAAGGAATCATTTGCAATTATTTTTTTCTTTTCAATTCTGCCCTTATTTAAATCTCCCACACTGATGACTTAATGTTTTAAAAAATACCTATATTGGAATCTCATTAACCAAATTTGACTTTGCCTCTATTGATGAAAAAATTTAATGATTTCAATTGACTCATTCCTATATATATATATATATATATATATATATGTAGAGAGAGAGAGAGAGAGAGAGAGAGAGAGAGAGAATAATTGTAGTTGTGGTTTTATTTTTTTTAAAATAAATTAAATAAGGGTATTTGTCAGCTTTATAATATGTAATCTATGGATTCTTAATATGAGCTAAGATGGTAATTGGGGCAAATATTTTTAGGACAGAGGGTGTTTGTAGTTTCTAAGTTTGTCTTGTTTGAAATACATCTGAGTCTGTAGTCACTGAAACTGAGTTCATGTTACACAGGCTGTGCAGCTGAACAAGTTTGACTACAGACTTGCAAATAAACTAGAAACAGATCTTCAGAAACTTAGATGCAGAGTTAATTATCATGCCCTGAGGTTCACTGATCCTATTCTCAGAATGGGTGAAAAATTGGTTGAACGTATGCGGTTGAGGAGCAAGCATTACATTGCCCTTCACCTAAGGTAGTGTCAACAATCCAGTTTATATGAATCTCATTTTTTTAACTTATTTATTATTGTATATGAATCGAGATTCTTTTCTTCATATGAATCTTGTTTCAGCTCTAGAATATCCATTTAAGTGCACTAGTTGACTCCTTTGTTGTGCATTTTTGTCTGCTGGAATTCATATGATTCTTAACAAAGCTCCAATTTGGTTTGCATCAGTCTAAGAAAAGTTGTTATTTTACTGTACATAAAAGATAATTGAACTGGTGAATGGTGGCAGGAAACCATAGGAACATTTGTTGAATAAAATTTTTAGTGCATGTCTGAGCCTTTGCTGAGTTGTTCTACAGCAGTTATGATCACTAAGAGAGATTGAGACACTTGTTTTTGTGCAAAGTGTCAGTTTAAACATAAGATTTTTCTTTTTACAGGTTTGAACCTGATATGCTTGCATTCTCAGGATGCTATTACGGTGGAGGAGACAAGGAGAGGAGAGAACTTCAGAAAATAAGGAAGAGGTGGAAAACTTTACATGTAAGGCTCCATGTACTTTTACCTAAGTCCTTTTTATAGGAATTCCATTTTAAGGCATTCAGACTTCATATGGTTTTCGTGTTTATGTTTAATACTCACGGAAATCTTATGACCAAATGACTCAATTAAAATTTTAATTCAAGAAGTGAAAGATGTTTTTATATGAAATGTGGATGGTGTATGACCTGGTTCTTATATCTGTTTGGCATCTCTATAAGATCACAGATCAGTTGCTAGGAAATGTAAAGGTGGTATCGGTTTGCGACTTGCATGATGAGTCAGACCCCCAATATCCTCTTGAACATCCTTGTGATATTCTCCAGTTCCAGATGAAATTTGACTTCTTTGAGATGAAGTTTCTAAAAGATTTTTACCCTATTGATTTTCAGATTACCGACCCAGACAAGGGGAGGAGACAAGGGAGATGTCCTCTTACTCCTGAAGAAGTAGGCTTGATGCTTAGAGCACTTGGATATGGTAGAGATGTTCATATTTATGTGGCATCTGGTGAAGTATATGGAGGAGAAGAGACATTGGCCCCTCTGAAGGCACTGTTTCCAAATTTCTATTCCAAAGACACACTAGCCAGTAAGGAGGAGTTGGAACCATTTTCCACATTTTCTGCTCGTATGGCTGCACTAGATTTCATTGTTTGTGATGAAAGTGATGTATTTGTTACCAATAACAATGGTAATATGGCAAAAATCTTAGCAGGACGAAGGTGCAATTTGGATACCCCCATCAACCATGGAAGAAACTTTTAAATTAGTTAATTTTACATGCTTCTAATCTGTTCCTTCTCTTGAGCGCAGGAGGTATTTTGGACATAAACCTACTATCCGACCCAATGCTAAAAAGTTGTATCGACTATTCCAGAACCGCAACAACATGACTTGGGAAGAATATGCATCAAGAGTTCGTACATTTCAGCGTAATTTCATGGGAGAGCCCAAAGAAGTGAGGCCAGGGAGGGGTGAGTTTCATGAAAACCCATCTGCCTGCATATGTGAAGATTCAGAGGCAAAGGCGAAGACAGATTTGATTCCAAGAAAATTTGGTAAAGAAAATATGGATATAGCAGCTGATGATCAAAATCTAGATGATGAACCTGAAGGTTCTGATCCTGAAGATGATGAAGACCAAATTGATCTTCTTGGCAAAATTTTGAGCAATGGAACTAGTTTGGACTACGATACTTCTATGGCTGAGGAACCCGAGCTGGATGAGTTGCTTTCAGATTAATAGAAACTTTGGGACCTTTCGAGAATTTTTGGCTGACTAACATGTTCCTTCACAAACTCTTTTTATCCCCTCTGTGATGGATTGATCAAAGTACAGGTTTTATGCAGATGTGTGTTAGCACCTTCCTGATACAGCAGTGGAGAGAGAACCTGTTCATTTGCAATCTTGCTTGTACAACATCACAACGGTGAGTCCTCTTCTGCCAAAGTTCATCTTCTAAGAGCTCCACCAATACATTGCACTATGCTGGACATAGATTTGCAAGTCTCACCTCCAGAAAGGTGCAAAATGCCGGGGATCAACTTATGGGAATGGAGAAGAACTCTTCTTCCATAGGCAAATATGAGAAAGCTAGTGTTGAGCATGTATAGACAATATATGTGGAATTTGCTTATGAACTGATAGCTGAGCTGATTGTGATGACATCTTTTTTGTAGCAAGAACATTATGACAAAGTAAAAGCCAATCTTCTACGATTAGCATTGATCAGATCCCAACACATAACTATATTGGATTTATGTTTCTTAATTCTTTTTTTTTTAACTTTAATGGCAGCAACATTTTAATGATTCTATTGTAATGGTGGCGGGTAACTCTTCGAAATTCACAGTTCTTACAGCACTTACCCCGTGTAATTGTGTAACTTGACCGAAGAAAAAAACAGTTTGATGAAGCAAAAAAAAAAAAAAAAAAAAAAAACATACCTCATTTGTTTGCAAACCAACTTGAATGCTGCAGTTAACGTTAATAAAGCCCTCTTAAGAAGAGCGTTTGCAGAGTATGGGTGATTCAACTTTGGCCAAACATTTATGGGTAAAAGTTAAATATACAACTAAAAATAGTATGTCTCCAAATTTTATTTATTAACTACGTTAACTTCTTATTTTCCTTTGTATACTATTTTTTTCTCACAAGTTCACATATTTTGTCCAAAAATTTCCTTTTCATAAATCCTAACTCATTATATGCAGTGACATGTAGATATAAAAAGTTCTTAAAGATAAATGATGTATTGTAAATAGTAATTGCATTATATTGATTTTCTTAAATTATCTATTACAATAATATTATTTAATAAAATAACATATTTATTATAATTATTTTAATATTTTTTTCTTTGATATTTAGCTTGGGATATTCTCTTCCATTATTATATTATTCTTAATACAATAGTATATAACAAATCAAATATATAGATATGCAAGTTTCAAAATTTATAAGATTATTATCGAGAAACGTTAGTAATGACTAAATAAACATAATAGTTAATTTATTACTCATCACATTTAAATTAAAATTATCAAATACATAAATTACCATGTTCTAATTTCAATTTTATAGTCACGATTATTAAAAGCTCTTGTCCTTGTAAAACTCTTTCGCATAATGCGTTATATCTTAGTTTCTAAACCCTCTCAAAAGCCCGAAAACTGCAGGTTAGCTGGGCTGATAACGAGATTCTGAGATTGGATCAAATCGGAGATATTGTCAGTTGACCGGTGAAGCAATGCAGGGAGGATCGACGGGAATTGGTTATGGTCTCAAATATCAGGTCCAATTCAAACACTTCATGAGCCTAAAATCCTCCGTTCACTCTATCATTGTAATACTTGTTAAGATTTTTGTGTAAATTTTTGCAGGCGAGAAGTATTTCCGATGTTAAGGCAGACACGGATCACACCTCCTTCCTCACCGGAACTCTCAGTCTTAAAGAGGAAAACGAGGTTCCCTTTTTACTTTGCTTAAAATTTTCGCGTCGGATTTAGTTTCTGATTTGGGGGGGGGGGGTGGTTGGGTGAAATGCATGAATTATTCAATCTTGGAAATTTTGATGAATTTCAGGTGCATTTGATTAGGCTTTCTTCGGATGGTAATGAATTGATATGTGAGGGTTTGTTTTCACACCCAGATGAGATCTGGGACCTCGCTTCTTGCCCTTTTGATCAACGCATTTTCTCCACCGTCTTTTCTTCGGGTAAATAAGCAACCGGATACTTTTTCTTTCTTCTGTATTTGATTTTTTTTTTCCCTTAGAACTGAAACAGGCAGTTGTGAAATGCATTTCTCTTTTTATATAAAGGTGAATCCTATGGGGCAGCAATATGGCAAATTCCAGAGCTTTATGGCCAACTAAATTCCCCTCAGTTGGAGCGGATTGCTTCCCTTGATGGACACGATTCAAAGATTAAGGGGTGAGATCATATGTTGTAATGGAAAACTGTTAACTAATCTAGTTCTGGAGCTTAAACTTGAGAAACTTCTCTGTTGACTATGTTTATTTGGTGCTCTTCATATAAGAGAATTTTGAGCAACTTTAGTTGTATATGTCGGTGGGAGATTGGATATATAGTTACATATTATCACTTGTATAATAGTTTACTAGTTTGGAAATTGATCCTTTGTAAGGCCACTTGGTTCTTTTGCAGTTGAACGCTAAGCCGGTCTTATCTCAAGGCATTGGAATGCTGTTTTTGTTTTAATAGCTGCTAAGAAAGTTCTCTTGTCCCATATTCTGATTGTTCTTTTTAAATTGGTACAATTGCTATATTCATGCTACTAGTAGTTTATTAAGGATTTGCATTACACCATCTAGTGTTCACCACTCACATAAATTTCTCCTGTATATAGTATTGTGAATAGTTTTTGTTTATGGTATGTTGTGTTAACTTGGGATCTTCAAATATATTTCCTAAAATTCACAGTGTACTTTGGTGGCCTACGGGAAGGCATGACAAGTTGGTTAGTATAGACGAGCAGAATCTTTTCCTGTGGAGCCTAGATACCTCAAAGAAGACTGCACAGGTATGGCCAAGTATAGTTACGTGGATATTTGCATGTCCAATGTGCATAACTGAAATAAGCATCTAATGTCTTGGCTTTGCAATAGAAAATATTGTGGGTTATCACTTGTAGGCTATTCCTATTCATATACGCATGATCAACTTCCTAATTTTCATCTATGATTTGATTAATCAGGACTGAGTAGTACACATTTTGGAGGATTTGATAGTTTACAGTTTATAGACTTCTGCTCATTGAAGTTGCTATTCTGCCTAAAGACAAATAATAAGGCATTACCTGTTCTCGGGAGGCTCAAATGTTCATCCTAAAGTCTTGTCTTGCCTCATAGCTGTGAATGAATTAGTGGTCTCAATTGTTCCTGTTGGCTGTTATGCAGTTGCATGATTTGTTTTTCTCTGAGGCATTTGAATTTTGTTTTCCATTTACTTAAACTAAAACAGAAGTAGAAGTTTTTACATATTCTATTAATTCTATTCCCTTTAGTTTTTGGGACTGGTAGGTTCACACTGCTGAACATACCCCATCATTTTTTAGGTTCAAACTACCTGAAAATACCTCATCATTTTTCATATCCTTAGCCAACGATGGCCCCTTACTTTTTTTTCCTCCTTACTCATATGTTTCAATCTCATTCCGTTAGTATTTAAAGTTTTTTGCCCATGGGAACATTTGTAAGAGGCTGTCAGCTTAGTGGGGCTTAGCAAATTTACTTATTTATGTGCAATGAATCAATTAGCAATATTTTTTTTAAAAAACAAAATATTATAGTCAATGAGGAGGTTGGTCATTCAAAACAGAGGAGGCGTCTTTTGTGTCTGAGGGAGGGAATATTATATATACATAACTTGAGAACCCATTGTGGCAAAACCTTTGGTTATTAAGTATGCCATTTAGTTGAATGAATTCATCTATCTATATTTCATTCCTGTTCTTGGTTTGCCTTCCTTGGAATCAGTTCATACTTCATAGTCAGTATACAATATATAAATCTCATTCTGTCGGATTCAAGAAATTAATTGCTATGAGGACCTTATATTCACATGATGGTGTTGTTACTTCTTATTTCTGGGACTAATTCTTATTCAGGTCTTGCTGCAAATCTAGGTTCAAGCAAAAGAGACTGCTGGTATGCTTCAAAATTTATCTGGGGGAGCTTGGGATCCACATGATTCTAATGGTGTTGCTTTAACAAGTGATTCATCAATCCAGTTTTGGGACCTGCGTACAATGAAGTAAGTTGAATCTGATTCTTCATTTCTGATTATGATTTTTGACGCAATTTAATTGCCTTTCCTTCTAAGGACTATTGGTTTATGTTTTGCTTGTCCGTTTTGTATATTGATTGTCTTCAAGATTTTTTAGTATGGAAAGGGACTACTATTGGAAGTGACGCAATGAAGAAAAAATTGAAGAATCACATGTAAAGGTACCTTTGGGAAACAAGAAAGAGAAAAAGAAGTTTTCGGACTTAATGTAAAATATGATATCTGGAGAAACTCACAAAATATTATCATAAAAAAAATCTGCCGTGTTATGGAACTGGATATGCACAGAAGGAGTTTAACAGACTTATTCCCTAATTCTCTGTTTTCTTATTACTGTCATGAATTTTTTTGTGCCAATCCTGAGATTCCTATTATTTTTTGTCTGTTTTTAAGTTTTTCTGGTGCTTGATATTATTCTATTCACATGTAAACAAAGCTGAGACTAATCCTGTCATCTTTTTTATTGTGTATGACTGACCGTAGCATTTTGACAGATGACATCCTTGTTTGACTATTTTTTCTTTTTCACCCTATTTAGTAGCAACAAATTTTGTGACAATTTCCTTATATTTTTGGAGGCATTCTGCAATGTTATTCCCTTCTATCCATATAAAAGAAAAGAATGAGTGAAGTAGGCGATGCATTGGTTTTTCCCTTGAGGGTTAAATTACCTTGTTATCTAAAAGCTTATGTTATTAATTGTCTAGAACTGATTGTGCAATAAGTCATGAGTTTCTACTTTCCAAGTCCATTGTCGTAAGATCTTATGTTCTTGAATCACTTGGTTGTTGACTTCAATTTTGTGAAAGTAAGAAATTGCTTGCCTTTTTACATCATGGTCTGTATGCTTGTAGGAAAACAAACTCAATTGAGCACGCTCATGCCCGTTATGTTGAGTATGACATCAAGAAGAAGTATATGCTTGTAAGTTTTTAACTAAAAGTTATGTGAATAATCCATCTGGTTTTTTACTATGTAGCATTATCTGTAATTTTGAGTTGTATGTGCATCTGCGTCTTTATCATTGGTTACTATTTCTCTGGAGAATTATATGGAATTTTAGTGCTTTGGACAATTTTCTAGTGAGAAATTGATGGACATTTTAACTGTTTAATTTTAACTCTGGTGATCTCTGTTTCCCTTGGTATATGTAGTTGAATGCTTGAGGATTGAAAACTACAAAGAAAGTATATGGGCTTCTGCTAGGGTATGTTACTTTGCAGTGTAACTCTAGAGGTCGTTAGTATAATATGTTGGTTGTGACCTCCATAGACATACAGATAAGTCTGTCCAGCATACTAGGCTCTTTCCTATGCATTTTGGACAAGCGAAAGTGACTAAAAGATGGAGGCAGGCACAGTTTATGTGAAATAAAAATAATTGTTTCTTCTGTTGCATCTAAGATATATGCCTAGGAGTTGATATTCTACAAAATCAAAATGTTCATCTTGCTGATGCTGCATAAGATGAGAGCAATATTTCAAATTTCCTGCCATGAAGGGATGAAAAGAGGAGCTAAAAGAGGGAAGTTTAGGGTAGTTTAAAATATTAGGATAGAAATAGTCTAAACTAGCCTATGCTGTTTATGGGATAAGCTGAATCTGTAACTGCTTTACCTAATCGAGCAGCTGGTTACATTGTAGCGTTGTCTGGCCACTTACATGTGCTTGTTGGCTTGGACCTGCAAGTGATTTCCTCCTCTCCTTGAAAATGAATTTGCTTTCCATAATGAATGAAATTATGACAACAGTTTGGACCTGGGGTCATTAATAATGTTTCAAAAAGTATAGAAAGATGAGGCTGTTGAGAGTTACACTTTAAGAAGGATATAATGCTTTTGTTTGTTTGCTGTTCCTTTTATTATTATTATTGAGAAGATAAATACAATCCATTGTACTGCCCGGAAGGAGGGTTGACACACCCTTGTTAGAAAGTTGTGTTGAAATAATCATTGACGTCCTGTTTTTCTAAAGCTATGTTTGTCTGTGCTCTGCTCCTCCTATTATGTACCAGTAATATGGTTTAGCCCTGATTTATGTTCGCAGGTAACTGCTGAAGACGAGTCCGGGATACACGTATGGGATCTCAGAATGCTGAACATTCCTGTAATAGAGCTCCCTGGACATGCACACTGGTATTTATTTTTGTGAAAATAATGCATGGATACTTGTTCTTGTTTTTCATGTCTGTACTATAAGGCATCTTCAGCTGTTTAAAATTGTCAGAGAGCATGTTTCTCAGTTTTTCGACTTTTTAAGTGTATGTTGTTTCTGCTGAAGTATTCCTAAGCATCTTCATCTCATTGTAGCATACAATATTGCAATATTTTTCTCACACATAGTAACACCTGTGGATCGGACCATTATCACCTGAAAATTTTAACACTCCATTTGATTTTTCGGACAGGACATGGGCTGTTAAATGTAATCCCGAGTATGAAGGCTTGATTCTGGTGGCTCTCTCTCTCACTCTCTCTCTCTGCTTGTGTTGTCACTGAGTGATGAATTAAAACATTTCAACACAAAACCTCTTTTTCAGTACATTATGCTTTCTATTGCAATTACAGAAGATCTGGCTTTCCAAGTTTTGTGGCCTTCCTTTGAGCCAGAGTGAAGATGACACAATTATTAGATTAAGAACTTACAGTCAATTTGAGCTCATTTTTGTTCAGCTTTCTGCTCACGTTAAAATATAATCACTCTTGTCAAGTCTTTCTTGGATTATGACTTCATATATATATTGTACCAGAAACCATGTGCCTGTAGCAAATTTTTTTCTTTGTTTTCTAGCAATTGATATTCTGCTAATCATTCAAAGCTTTCTGTAGAGTGCTGGAACTGACTCAGCTGTCAACCTGTGGTTTGCTTCTCCTCCAAAATCTGATGATTCAACAACTGAAGGGTTTTTGCTTATTTTATCCTACAATTTTTTATGTTTTGATTCCAGTATCCAATTGAAGAAGTGATTTAATGTGTCTTTTTGGTTTTGGCAGCTTGGTAGATTCTCCAACTAGGAAAGGTCCATTGCTCAGTACCTACAGTGATTATGAAGACAGTGTCTACGGTAATTGTTGCATGCTCTTATTGTAGTCCACAGTGCTTATTTCACCACAGCTTGACTTCTCAACTAAATTTCAGGCATCACCTGGAGTTCTCGACAGCCCTGGATTTTTGCCTCATTGTCTTACGATGGAAGGGTAAGAGCACTGGAATTCTTCACGCCAACAAGCTAGGAGAACCATCTCTCAACTGAAATATATCTGGCACATTTGTTTTTATTATGGTCCTGTTCCTCATTTTGTTACTTCAATTGTGTCCTGCTATTGGGGAACTTACAAGTTCTGAAGAATTTTGTAATGCTCCACTTCTGTAGTTATTCCTTAATAATAGTTCCCCAGAAACTGGTCCAGGACCCCTGAAGGGAAAAAGGATGTGGACCGGGGGGAGGGGGTGTGTTGGAATCCGAGAGTGGTCTATCTATTATCTTCCAAGTCCAGTTACTTTGGTCTATATGCTTTGAAACAACTTATGGGAAATTCAATTATAAATAGCTTTTGTAGCTTGTCTCACGTTCCTGATTATGATATCATATCTCTTTGTGGAAACAGGTAGTTGTGGAATCAGTGAAGCCTCATCTTGCTAGAAAATGAACTTCGCCAATGCAGTTGGGGTATATTCTTTCACCCCTTATCCAAAACAAAATTTCCTTCACTATTTTTTTTCCTGCCATTTCTTACATGTCTTTTTCGTTCAACTCAGGAGCACATTCACATTGGAACAAGCAACCCTGAACAATGATGCTTTAGTCTATGTGACAATGCGTACTGCAGTGCTGGTGACGTGGAATTTTGACTCTTGCAAAACTTTGCCTGAACAATTATGCTTTAGACTTATGACAATGCGTACTGCTGGTGACGTGGAATTTTGACTTTTGCAGAACTTTGCATTACTTGGTTCTTATATGACGAGTTCATGTCAAAGCATCTTGTATAATTGCTTGTCCGTATTTGCAACCCATAGGGACAATTGTTTTTGCTAGATTGGTTGTCTATAAAGGTGTAGCAGTAGCACAAAGGTAATTGATGTGTCCTATGGTCCAACCGTCCAACTATTATTGTCTTGATTAGGAAGAGATTGAAGTGGCTTGGAGGAAAACATATCAAATTTTCTTGTCTCATCTCCAAAGCACATATTGCTTAGATTCTACAAGTGGAAGCACACCTGTTAAGGACCCCCATATGCTTTGTCCCAACTCCCAAGATCTCTGATAGAAGTTCTTGTTCATGTTTTACATCATCTTAAAATGAAAATTACTTCTCTGGTCCTTGTTGCTTTAATTGTTTTGTCTTGATTGATGGTGAAATGAAATCTTTAAGCCCTTGGGCTTCATTTGGTTACTCAGAAATACCCCTTTTCTATGGCCCCTAATCAATGATACTCTTGCCTTTGAGAATTTTAGAACTAATGGCAATGATGTAGTGGTGCTTTTATTAGATGTGTATGACACGGTATGCTTATTCAGTTTGTGGTTATCTGTTTTATGGGAATGTGTGCAAGTGGTGTGATTTGGTGGTAATGGTCGGCAAATCCCCTCAGGTTGTTTGCTTTTTCTCTTATAAAGCAAGTATATAAATTCTGTCTTTATCTATTACTAGACTAAAAAATTGTTCTCAATCTTAAATATTGTACATTCTAATGATAATCGAATCTAAATAAGTATTTATGGGGTTGTATTAGCAATTCCTTTGATAAAGTACGAGTTTTGGTTTTTTGGTGTAGTTTTTAGGAGGCTTTTAGACTATATTTGGATTGACATATAAAATCACTTTCTCAATTTTCACAAAAATATTTTTTGAAACGCTTTTTTTAAAAATTTCATAAGTGAGTTCATTCAATCAAATAAATAATATTTTTTATTATTTTTAAATTATAATCATAAATAATTTGTTAACTATATTTTATATATTTTTATCAATAATGAAATATTTAAAATATATCAATTAAGTTTTAATTCTCAATATAAAGACTCTTATTCAGACTTGTAATTCTATTTTAAAAATAAAATAAAAAATACATTCAGAATTCAACCAAAAATATAACATGAGGTCTCACAAGCACCCTGAAGAAGACTGAGCTGAGCGTGAATTGAGTTTAAGCTTATCCAAAAGCATAGTTCGATGTGGTGATGACTGATGATTGACTGGGATCAATTTTTTTTTTTTTGAGGAAACTGGGATCAAAATTCAAAACCTGATTCTGGTTTCCTCGTTCAGCGGCAGAAAAATCAAATGCATACGTGGCGTTGGTTTTAACCACAAACACACGAATGCCTAGTCACTTTTTTTTGTCAGGTGTTTTTACCTGAAACGTGTTTTGTCAGAGTGCTAAACACATCTTATCCACTAAAAATTCATTTTCCAGAGTGTGTCAGCTGCCATGTCATGGAAGGAATATGGTGCCGCCACGTGGAACGAAGGTTCTTCTCCTCCAAGTAGAAGAACCATCAATATAAAAAAGTCTCTCCCGTACTTGACTGAAAATCCAATTAAAGATAAGGTGATGATGCTGATGGAGATTTTCAACCTTCAAAACCAGAAGGAATGAATATAATTTAAAATCCAAATCACAAAGACAGAAAGGGTCCTTTTTTTTTGTCCACCATTGTTTTGTGGTGTGTCCGGTCCGCCTATACCCCGCTTGTCTCGATCCATTCGAAAGAGACCCGACTAATTTCTGTCCGAAATTGGATCACCCCTTTTTGTTTTTTTTTGTTTTGGTAGAAAAGTTTATTGCCCATTAATTCAGTGAGGAAATGGATGAAACTCGTTACCGATGAAGTTCTCTCAATCTCTAATCATTTCAACATTTGTATGCACAATATGAAGAAGAGAATTATCTTTTTATTCAACTAATCACATAAATAAATATTGTATCTTATTTAAATTTATTATCTATGTAGATTATTTGTCGAATGATTTTGATGGTTATTTACTTCTTGCCTAAATACCATGGATTTTGTATTAATTGTTGTTGAAAAGTTTCATATATATGTTGGGGTATCATCATAAATTGATATTTCGTACACTGTTTTGTTAATTTTTGTGCGAAATGGATTCAATTAGTGTGAAAAATGACGTTGCGAAATGGATTCAATTAGTGCGAAAAATTTTTCCTCAATATAATGCATTTTTTTTATTCGATTGCTGTGTAAAAGTAAAACTTACATATATCTGTTGGGTTTTTATCCTATTTAGTTAATATGTAATGTATTTGATTGATTTTTGGCAAAATTAGTTAGAATTTCAGAGAAAACATGACGAAGCTCGAACTGTGCAAAGATGCCCAGAAGAAACTTTATGGGCATGATGATGGTATGCCGGGACAGGTTCGATCGGTCCTGGAATCCTTCAAACGGGCTTCCTATTGTGGTGTCCAATTTTGCCATCCTACCTTCACATTATTCTGGGCATGCACACCATTGAGTGGGTAAAGACGAAGATGGGAAGCTTCAAACCAGCAATAGTAGTACTTGACACAAAGCTTCAAGGCTTACCAGATCAAATGGTACAAGAAATTCTTAATACACTGGGAATTGTAATGTTCGGAGTAAATTCATCGCCTACTGTTACTGTTAAGGCTAACCGTGAAGGAAGTGGTGGCACTTTCCAGTGTTTCAAAGCAACTGTTACTGTTATCGGTGGAAGAAGAATAGTGATCTTGACTTTTGGTATAACATCTTTGGGGATTTAATGTAAAGTTTAGAAAAAACGAATGGTTCATTTGATTGTGTACTTGTAATCTTTGTTGATTCAAGAAGCTTAAGATGGATCATAGACAGATTAGAGAGGTAACAAATTAGAGAAATCCAATTTACCATTAAATGGGTTTTTTAATGACTGGATCTCTCATCTATTTTGGATTCATACTTTAAGAATACAGACTTTTCATAATTTTTTTAAAGAGAGAAATAAGGTAAACTGTATGAGAGTAAGAATGTTTGATATAATATTTACTAATAAAGTGCGATATTTAATAATCTCAATTATTTAGCATATAAAGATGTGTCAATGGATCTAGATCTATTTCTTTGGTGAGTTGCGCACCAAGTTACAATCTATTCCAAAGTTTACAATCTTGTCAAAAGCAATATTTATTTTTTTACTAAGTAAAGAGAATTGAACATTGGTTTTGATTCTTAAGGTTAAAAGAAAGGGTAAAAAGTGAAGTATATTCTTAAATTTTCACAAATTTTGATTTTATTACTTAAACTTGTTTTTTTATTAATGTATACATTTAAACTTTTTAAAACTATCAAAAAGTGTATTTGAACTTTTCTTTTACCCATACATGCACTTAAATTTCATAAAACTATCAAAAAATGCATTTTTATCTATTTAATTATGGGATATTTTTGATATTCTCAATAAAAATCTAAACTCATTGTTTTTAGTGGGGATATTTCCAATAACTATTTAATTTATAGTTATCATTTTATTGATACATTCAAATTCTATTTATTATTTTCTAACTCAATTTAAAGTTTTTTCATTTCTATCATAGCATTATCTCATATTTCTCTTCTAGTTTTGATTTATATGTATTTTGTGTATGATTTCTTTGCAAGTTAATTTATTGTATCATATTTTTTACCTTGTACTAAATATTTTCTTTTTAATAAAATTTATTTGTCTTAGGTTCTTGTTGAGAATGACAAAAATGTCTTTTAATTAGATAGACATGAGTATAATTTTTAATAATTCTATAAAGTTTGAATGCATATATTGAGAATAAAAAAGTTCAAATGTGATATTTGATAGTTTTAAAAAATTTAATTGCTTGTATTGATAAAAAAAGTTTAAACACTAAAATCAAAATTTGTGAAATTTTAGAGTAATGTACCTTTTATAATAAAAGAAATATTTTGACAATTCCTTTTAAAAAAATAAAAATAAAAGGAAAAATGCACTTTTTTATGAAACAGAGTCAGTCCGCTGTCACAATTCACAAGGGTTGAGTTAGTTCTATAAGTACAGATCAACTCCACTATATCATCCCTCCCCGCTCCACATTTTAGTTTCTGTTTAGTCCCTCGCCGTCAATCCGGCCTCCGTCCACCGAACTGAAAAACCCACAAAGATTCCTCGATTTTCGCTCCTCTTCTAATGCCGTTATTTTTCAATTCAACTCAAATCTCTTTCGAACTTCACTTTCAAACATTGAAAAAAAATCTTCACACTCTCTTATCTCTGGCTGATTTTCAGGATTAGACCTTTCCATAATCAATTAAATTGGGCTTTTTTCTGTATACATTTTGTTGTTGAGTTGATGTAGTTTTGGGTGTATGCAGAAAAGAAGCAATGGCTGCTGCTTCTAGAGGCTTAGCCGCGCCCTTTGGTTTGCTGAAATTGAGTGGTAGAGATTTTGATACTGCTCTGCCTCGGCATTGTCACCGTTATGGGAATGGATTTGCCGCAGTGCGGAGGAAGAAGCGGCTGTTTGTTAGCAGTGGCTGGGGGAGGTTAGTAGTGAAATGTTGCTGTTCAGACTCGATTGTACGGACGAATGGCCCCAGGAAGGGTATGGACAAGTTTGAGGAGTGTCGATGTGATACAAAGAGTAATAATTCCAAGAATAGAGTTCGAGTTCAAGCCTCTCCTGCCATGTCGTTCAACTCTTCTACTCGGTAAATGCCAATGATGTTTTTATTATTTTTGAAATATAGAAAATTGAGTTTGAGATGATGAAGTTTTGTTTTTTCGCTTAGATTATGTGGTCAGCGGATAGAGAAAGCTATTGATTCTGGTTATTAAGCAAGCATATTATGACTCTTTTATTTTTGAGAACAAGAAAGGATCATGAGAACTTTTATGAATGAAAAGTTTGCGTACAATTAGAAGTCCGTAATTTGATAGAGAAACGAATGAGACTTGCATTTTATTAGCTTTGAGAGAATCTGCTCATAAGTGTACCTCTATGTACATAATCAGAAACACTGTCTGTAAGATATACTGGAATTCTTTAAAGTACTTCTAAATTGTTGGTTGTAACCAACTCTAAGGTTTGGTGCACCCCAATTCATTTGTAGTCTCTGCCGTATTAGATGATTTCTCTCCATTATGATGGAAGGGAAAACAACTCTTTTATAAATGTTCTACCGTCTGGTTTAAGTATTTAACATAGCACAAGTAGTCCAATTTTACTTTTTCAATATATATATATATATATAATATATATATATATTTTGTGGGAAAGAATTTTCTTAGAATAATAGCATATGTTGATTAAATTTCCAGTGATCCTTTTCTACCCTCTCATCAGGTCAAAGCAAGAAAAATTTTTCCCCCGATGTACTCCAAGAAACACTGGCCCTCAGTCCCGTGATTCCCCACCTAAACGAGGTGATTTGGGAGACTAATTGTTTTGTCGTAGTTGTTCTGGTTGATTTGTTGAGGATATGTCAAATGTTAATTATTGGTTTTGTGTTTTTCTTTGGTAGATACGGGTATCGCAAATGAGAAAGATTGGGGCATCAATTTGTTGCATGAAAATGTCAATGAATCTGGTACAAATGAAGATGGCAGTATTTGGCATCGTGAGAGTGGAGAGGATGAAGGAGATAATGGATACCGATGTAGGTGGACGAGAATGGCTGGTAAAAGCTATGATGGCACCTCAGTGTGGAAAGAAACGGTATCTGAGAATCTGTTATACAACACTCAATTGATTCCGTATTTATGCAAGCCAATCATGATTTTATTTGTTCAACTAGTCACCCCTATATAGGAACCTAGACCTGCAATAGTAGACTACAGTGCACTGATTTTTGTCTGATTTCAGTTTTTGCTGCATAAATATGATCGAATGAGTTCAGATACAGTCCTGATTTGTTACTTCTGTCTACAGACCTCAACTGTAATCATGAGGATGAGAATCTGGACGACTTCTTAGATGGATGACCAGGGACTGCTTTCTCATATGATTTTTGTGTGATTGCATTTTTTTTTTGCTTGAATATGATAGACTACTTTGATGTTGTCTTTTTATTTTCTCGGGAAGAGGGAGCCTGAACTTCTCTCTGCATGCATAAATGAGGCAAACATGAAAAACCTTTACTTTTCCTGAAATATCTGACTTACGGTTTTGCTCATTCATGGGTTGGCTCGGCATGGCCCCAAGTCATCACATCTATTGACAAATTTGGAGCTAAAATAGCACAGGAATAGTTATATAGGGATCAAAGCAGAGAAAGAGGGCCAAAACATTATTTAATATGACCAGAAAAGGGATAAAGAGCTTCTTTTCCTTGGCTTTTGTCCTTTTTCATTTCAAGTTTGTACATTCAGACAAGAAATTCTCAAAAGTATGTATAGGTGTTTGTGTCGTTTCACTGGTCTGACCCCCCTTAGAATCATGCACTAGTGTTATAGTGCTCTTTGCTATTTCGGCAGTTGGTAAATTCCATAAAATTGGCCTGACTAATAGAACTACCTGTCCTTCCCGGCTTACTGGAACCTACTTTCTTCACAAACAGGCTGCCCATCCATTAGTGGATCCCTTGTATGTATATATCTGATACTCATGATATGAATTTTTCTCTGAAGTAAAGATAATGCTGTTGAATGTTAGATTTTTATTGAACACCATTAATGTACTTTCTGTTTTCAATATGTTGGGAGCTACTAATTTATTAAATTCAGAAAACTAAACCGCGATCGCCTTATCTAGTAAGACCTTGAAGTATTGTTAAATGAGGTAAAGTTTATCTATTCATCAATAACATTGTAAAAGAAATGAAACCTTTCAAGATAGTCGTGTATTGATTAACAATGCCTGTAATCTATATCCATTTGTTGGAGTATTGTCCAATTGTCAGCCATCCTTGCAATAATTTTCCCAGCCTTTAAACACTTTTGTTGGATGTTACCTGTGCCTAGGTAGTGATTTGCTAGTTATTTATTTGTGGTTAACTTCCTGAAATTAGTGATGTGCTTTGGCATTTATCTTGGATAAAACACAAAGTTTTGGATATTGAAAATTGATTCATGGAAACATTTTCTTGAACCTTCTGGAAGAAAGGGGGGGGGGGTAGTAGCTTCTAGCAGGCCCTCTGTTGAGTTCTCTCTTTCCGAGATAAAGGTCCTCTGTTTTATGTGTACTAACTCTACTAAGTGCAGCAAGAGTTTGCATGGATATTCATCGTACACTGATTATTTTCATAACCTTATAAAGTATCATCCCAGGTGGATGCATTTAATTGGATTTGTTGTTAATCTCCTTGACAGTGGTGGGAGAAGAGTGATTGGACTGGATACAAAGAGCTAGGTATTCTTATATCTATATTTCTGCTTTTTCTATTCCTACTTTTTAGCATTTTGTTATATCCAGTTGAGAGACAGTTTATCCTAATGGTTATATGCTTATACTAATGTAGGTGTGGAGAAGTCTGGGAGAAATGCTGAAGGGGATTCATGGTGGGAGACATGGCGAGAAGTTCTTCACCAAGATGAATGGAGGTTTTGGTTTCTTGGTTTCTTTTTCTCTTGTTTTGTGAGTTGTGACCTTGTAGAAAAGGCTAATTGAGTTGGTAATCAGTTGTAGTGAATTTGGGTAGGGTTTTTCCTTTTTCTAATCATCGTACTTGTTTATGAAAGTGCAGCAATCTAGCTAGGATAGAGAGGAGTGCACAAAAACAAGCAAAATCAGGCACAGAAAATGCTGGATGGTATGAAAATTGGTAAGACAAAATATGGAGTATAGCTTTTGTTAATTATTACCAAGAAAACATCACTAGCAATGTACCACCCACTTTTCATTGCTAATGTTTATATTCTTCCACAGGTGGGAGAAGTATGATGCTAAAGGGTGGACTGAAAAGGGGGCACATAAATATGGTAGATTAAATGAACAATCTTGGTGGGAGAAGTGGGGTGAACATTATGATGGAAGTGGATCTGTCCTAAAATGGTATTTCTCCCTCTTTCATTATAATAGGGCTTTATAATGGATAGATGAGGTCCTTTTTTATTATTTTTTTATTTTGTGGAATTCTGGAACATATTCTTTTGTAAGATAAGTTTGCATAATTTTCATGGCAACTAACTGGTTGCTTTTCTGGATAGTAGAAGAAATATGATGCATATTTTAGGATTGGTCTAAAGTTCTTAAGTTTTGGTTTCACTTCTATCTCAGGACAGATAAATGGGCTGAAACTGAGTTGGGAACAAAATGGGGAGATAAATGGGAAGAGAGATTTTTTACTGGCATTGGCTCACGTCACGGAGAGACATGGCATGTCTCACCCAGAGGTGAAAGTAAGTATTTCTCACCTTTTCTTACTGAACGTTCATGAGATTACATGATTGTAGTATTTATTGCTGCGAGATTCATATTTATTTGAGCTCTCGTAGACTTGAAAATAGTACATTACATGCTGTATTTTTCCTTTGACATGCCAAATGAGCTTTGTTTTTTTTGTTCATAGGATGGTCTAGGACATGGGGAGAAGAGCACTTTGGAAACGGGTATGAAATTGGATATGTATTTCCTCCACCAACCCTCCCCCCAAATGACCAGTGTACTGTCACCCTTAATTCTAGTACAATTTGTGAGCCCAGTTTTTAGGAAATTTAACTCTTGCCTTTGCACTTGTCAGAAAAGTGCACAAATATGGTAAAAGTACTACAGGTGAAAGCTGGGACATTGTAGTGGATGAAGAGACTTACTATGAGTGAGTTGTCTTGTCTTCTTCTATCTTTTTGTCAGGCTTAAACATGCAAATGAAGAAGGGTTCTGATATTTACACTCACACAAACAAACTAAACTTCTTGAAGGGCTGAACCTCATTATGGATGGGCGGATGTCGTGGGTGATTCAACTCAATTGCTGTCTATCCAACCTCGAGAAAGGCCACCTGGTGTTTATCCAAATCTTGATTTCGGTTCCAGCCCACCACCACCACCACCTCCATATGTTGAACCTGAATAAGATGCGAAGCATATGTTTGTTTTGATGGTTTTTGATTTGTTTAAAATTCATTAAATTGTAATTCTTAAAAACCATCCCCATTGCAGAATGATTCATTTCAGGAATTATTATTTTATTCATCGGATCTCATTGATTTGCTTTTATATCAGTTTTTCATTTTCAAATTGTTTTAAGAACTTGATCCAGTTTGCCCATCTTATATCGAATCTCATTGGGAAGCCAGGGTATGTTACACGGTAGCAAACTTTTCATCACAGCTTATCTCGATGTCCAATTAATCCACTGTTTAATTTTTTTCAATTATTAGTTAAGACGTGCAGGGCATTGAAATGGAGCGAAACAGCCATGAGCATCTCCAGAGTAATGATAGTTCTGAATATGATTCTGTACAATCTGCTATTTTACCGTCTATATTCTGTAAGTACCCGCAGTATCTTTTCTGTTTACTGTACTAAAGTATCTCTCCAGCTCCAGCATTATTACGTACTGTACTAAGTAATAGTCATTATGATTGCATATAATGATGATATTAATTTATGAAAGCATGCATGCATACGTACATACAATCTTAATGATTGATAATTAAAAAGGAAAATTTCGATATCTGGACACAGGGGATGATAGGATCTGGAAGAACAACTCCGTCTAGGACCTTATTAAGAAAGCAACTGATGGTACAATAGAAAAAACAGTTTGTAAATAAGTCGATCATATGGTGCGGTTTGGAACTTTTTATTCTGCCTGTTGCATCACTGGCATGGCTTATTCAGAGTATTCAGTTTGCTGGTCACTTTTGGAACTTGCCCTCTTCTTTCTCTTTTCCTTCTTTCCACGTTTGGGAGGATTTTCCGCATAATCTGAAATGTCCATATGAACACCTGGATCGTTGGTTGAGTAGCTGCCACCCAGCATGATTGAGTTATTGATAGCCTGAAAATTGCTGTTCACGTAAGTGCTTAATGTTTCTTCCTCTCCTGTTGACACATCTCCAGGGCCAGGCTTTTCATCCATATCTCCACGCATGGTGGCACCCACATTGTTTCCCGCTAGTGTTATGATTCTCATGCCATGATCATCCTCATCTTCCTCGTGGCTAGACCCTCCAGCACCTTTGTGAACATGCTGGAGACTCGCAAGACGTTTTGTGAGAGTAGAGATCATATCCCTGAACTCAAGATCAATTTGTTGCTTCTCCCTGTCCATTGAGGATCTACTTTGGTGCTGAAAGGATGATGGGGGTGTTTTGGGCGGTGGAGAAGGTAGAAAATTTGATTGGAAAAGGCTGAATGAAGTAAGCAGTTTAATGGTATTGAATCCAAGAAGTTGGCATTGTGTATAAATAAAGAGTTGGAAGGAAAAAGGCTTTGCCCACTAATTCCCGGGAATTTGTTAATAAAGGCAAGAGACAGCATGCTTTCCTTTACTTGCCAATACATTCATTCGCTAACAATGTAAAGTACAAAAATGCTTTGCTTCCTGAGAGGTTCATTCTGTCCATTCTACACTTTTGTCACTTGCAAATTTTTTTACTTTTGTCAGTATGAAGTAAATCCCAACTATACTTCAGACAAGGATATATATATATATATCTATATATATTTCCAATGGTCATTACAAGATTTTATTTAGACAAATATTGCATTGCTAATAAAGTAGAAATACATATATCTAAAGATAAAACTATTATCGCTCAAATTTCAATGTAAGGCTAATCATAAAAGAGTAAAGATAAGACTCTTAATCTACTAATCTAGGCTAGCTAGTTCAAGGTCAAGAATGAAAAGGGTAAAGAACATCATTACACTAGAATAAAGTTTTCCATCAGTACGATGTTATGTAAATAAAATAAAATATTCTCTCATTTATTTTTGAATGTCAAAATAAAATAAATTTCTACTTTCCTTAAAGCTTTGCAAATGATCTCTTTTAAATTAAGTGGATATCATGACGATTTTATTTATGGTAAAAATTTCGTTAGTTTTTAGAAAAGATAACTTTAGACTGAATCAAAGACTAAAATTTTCAATTCTAATTGATTCTTATAAATTTAAAAAACGTAAGATTAAATTTAATTGAAATTTTAAAGATCTTAACTAGATACTCTATGTATACATTTTTATTATACATTTTTATTTCATTAGATTAGAGATTGAATGTTTATTTTTTAAAAATAACATATATATTTTTTAAAATTATATTAATAATCTAAAAATAATTAATATTATACAAACTAAATTAATTAAATTAATAACAATAATCATGTGATAAATTTCTTAAGATACAAAACTCTTATTATTTTTAAAATTATAGATTTAATTTCACATGAAGCTAAGTATTATATTTTCCATCCCCTTTTGTGAAACAAGTAAGTTGGTCGGGAGTATTGGCAAAATTCTGAAATTTGGATAATTTGATGTAAAAGAATCTTGGACTTTTATAGCTTCATGGAAAGTTAAAGTCTCTCTATCCTCTCTTAGTAGACAATATACAACATTACCCTCCATAATATAGTTTGAGTGCCAAGTTGGTATGTGTTTTTCCAGAGTTGACTTTCGAACTTGTGAATGTTCAGACTTAGTTTGCTCATGTTCATCGTGCTCTGGTGTAGCTTTAGAAGAATTTGAAACTCTTGTTTATATTCAACTTGAACTGCAATAGTTTCTAACTTCTTCTTTAAAGTGCTATCATTTTAGACATTATCTTCTACAAATACAACGTCTCTACTGATAATTACCTTGTGAATAGTGAGATCCCACAAGCAATACCCCTTAACTCTATCAGCATACCCTTCCTGCATTTTGAATCTAACTTTGATGTTTCTTGAGAGTTGTACATAACATAAATAGGACTCTCAAATGCATGTAAATGAGAATAACTAGTTGGGTTAGCAATTCACATCTCCATCGACGTTTTTAGATAAATTACGATTGATGGTGACCGATTGATCACATAACAAGCAGTTTTGACTGCTTTAACCCAAAATGATTTAGCCAACCTTGCAGTTCTTAAGATTGTTTTCGTTCGTTCTAATAAGGTTCTATTCATTCGCTCTGCCACTCCATTTTGTTGTGGAATGTATGCTACCGTGAACTGTCTTTTGATTAATTCTCGTTGACATAAGTTATCAAATTCATCACTAGTATATTCTCATCCATTATCTATCCTTAAACACTTGATCTTTTCTTCAGATTCAAATTCCACCCGCGCTTTGAAAGTTTTGAAAACTTCAAACACATCTGATTTCTTCTTAATTGGATACACCCAACATCTAATGGAGTGATCATCAATAAAAGATACAAAGTATCTTGCACCTCATTGGGACATAACAGGTGCTTGCCAAATATCAGAGTGAATCAACTCCAATATAGTTTTACTTCTAGCATTTGTATTGCTAAACTTTAATTTGTGTTGCTTATTGATAATACAATGCTCACAAAAGGGTAATGAAACATTTTTGAGTCCTAGAAGAAGCTTTTGGTCAGCAAGAATTTTCAAACCTCGTTCTGACGTGTGACTAAATTTACGATGCCACATTATTGTTGATTCTTCGTCTGATCTTGCAATTGCAGCAAATGATTCTTCTTTTAGTTGTGTTTCTCCTTTAAACATGTACAAATTTGCTACTATATTTTCTCCTTTCATCACCACAAGCACACCTTTAACAATTTTCATGATCCCATCTTGAACATGGATCTTACACCCATTACCATCTAATTGTCCCAATGATAAAAGATTTTTCTTCACACTTTTCACATGTCGTATCTCTTGAATTGTGCGAACTGTACCATCATACATTTTTAATTTGATGGTACCAATACCAGCAATCTCCAAGGTATGATCATTTACAATGACACACAGAGCCTTTAGAAACAGATTTGTAATGATGAAATCATTCTCTCTGCGAGGTCATGTGCCAAGTAGTTTTTGAGTCTATAAACCAGACATCAGTGAAACTTTTTCTGCCTTCAACAATTATGGTTGCCTCGTTGTATAGAATTTCACCATTTTCCATAGTGTTTGTAATATTCCCTTGAATATTTGATGATTCAGGGACCCTACTCTTCATTTTACTCCAACAATATTTTTTGGCATGCCCTTTATTGCCACAATTGTGGCACTTGATATTCTTCCTACTTTTTGAGTTTGATCTACCATAATTGTAACTCCTACTAGGACCACGTTCCATTGATCTTCCTTTTGTCATTGTCAAAGCTTCAGTTTTCTGCAAACTTACTTGTCCGTTTTCCTTATTTTTGCGTATAGTTTCTTCTTCCAAAACAGAGAACCCAACATCATCGAAGACTAGAAGATCCGTAAAGATATTGTTCGTCAGATTGATAACAAGATGATCATATGAATTATGGTAGTAGAATTTCCGCACATTCAGATGTCTCTATTTTATAACTCATAGATGTAAGTTGCGAAAATAGAGCATTCAAAGTGTTGATATTGCCAGTTACTAGAGTGGATTCTACCATTCAAAGAATATAAAGTCTTTTCTTTAAAAAATTCTTGTTGTGCAGTGACTTGACATCGTACAATTTTGTTAGAGTATCCTAAATTTCCTTCGCAATTTTCTTTTCTGTCACACTAGATAATACTCCGTCAGCTAGCGCTAAATATAGATCAGCAATTGTATCGCCGTCCATTTGGTTCCACTTGATGTCGTCGATGATTTCTGCGGGCCTACCTCTAATTACAGCTAGACAATTATCTTTTCTTAAAAGTGTATTTATCTTCATTTTTCATAACGAGAAATTATTCCCGTTAAATTTCTCAACGT
Organism: Apocynum venetum; assembly: GCA_019593545.1. Lineage (NCBI taxonomy): Eukaryota > Viridiplantae > Streptophyta > Magnoliopsida > Gentianales > Apocynaceae > Apocynum > Apocynum venetum. The sequence goes on along the minus strand of SRSM01000124.1, from coordinate 6,009,470 downwards.
TGAATTTTTTCGTTGACATGATCTTCTCTTAACACTAGAAGCTCTTATACCACTGTTGGAAAATATAATGGTTGTTTTAAGTTAAAATAGTTGTCACACAACTAAAGTAAAATTGAAAATAATGAAAATAAATTGGACACAAATCTTTTATGTGTAAAACTTCCAAACAAATCGGGGTAAAAAAATCACGAGCAAATGAAATGATTTCTTTAACTATAATTTGAGCTCAAAAGCTCTTGAGATACAAAACTCTTTCTCTACAAGATAGCTACTAAATTTATATCTATATTGAGAGCTAGAGAAAGAAATGAGATTGAAGAAAGATTTGTCTTGAGATAGGATGAAAAATCAAAGTAATGAAGTTAGCTATTTATAGTGAAAATAGCCCACATATTAAGAAAAAATTATCCCTTCTTTGAGTGAAAATTAAACAAATTTAGGTAGTCTAATTTTCACACCAAATGACTAATTTAATTTAGTCAAGTAACCAACCAAAAGGATATGATTTTTGGCCAACAAGTGACTTTACCATCAACAACTAATCCCTCACATTTCATTCAGAAAAGGACCTCTGGTTAGGGATTTCACATCCTAGTTTTTGGAAGGCTCCCCCATCCAGTACTTACTCAAGTGTCTGTTTATATCAAAGTTTTGTGCATTTCCCAGTCTTACCATAGTCAGATGGACGGTACAGTTTTGATCTCACCAAAGAGGAGTGTTTTTTACATTGATGATGTCAATGTTAGAGGAGACGAGATCAGTCTAGAGGCTTGTTTAGTGCAATTTAGAGGCAAGTTATCTCTGTTTTATTGTAAGGGTAGAAATATAATTATCCGTTCCCTAGAAATGTGGACAAGTCTTGGACGGTGCATGAAGCTACATTGCCAAAAGAATTCCAAAATCCTGCTCGCATCCTTGTTGATAGTTTTTGTCCACAGGTCAAATATTATTAACATTATATCCTGAGATAGAAAACTCAATCACTGATATAATTTCCTCAGTTAGCAAATTTGACTAATCTAATTGTATGGAGCAAAATAGTGAGATACCTTTTGTGTTCTTACCCTAGAATTTACCTTTTCAAAAAAAGAAAAAGAAAAAGTATTACTTAATATATCACCCAAAAAAGATGTATTCTACACATTACAAAATCATTAAAATTGAACGCAATCATGAACCCTTTTGCTACAAGTATAGATGTATACATAATACTATTATAGTTAGTTATAAATGTCTTTTTTCTCCTATTACTATTAAATAAGATTGCCACCATCTGTGGCAAAGTCACTCGAGTTGGCTTATATTATTAGTCTAATAATGACTAACACTTACTTGGTATACAATTTTGGTTAAATCTAAAACAATGCCTTTTTTTTTAAAGTTAAAATTTAAAGAAAAAAAAAACAATTGAGAATACTTTTTAGAATGAAGTGCAAATTAATCCATGAAAATACCATAGAGTTTTTTAAGTTAAAAAAAAAGTCATTGATGTTTCAAAATTTTCAATCAAGTCCCTCATTTCCAAATATATATCAGACCATCTAGAATTTTCATCCAAATTTGTTCAAATTGATTTTTTTTTTCTATTTTGCTAATTGTTTTACAAAATAAGTCATCATTTTACTCTTTATGTCTCATATTGTATTAATTTTCAATCATGAAGGACTAAATTGAGTCTTTTAAAAATTTAAGAACCTGAATGAGAATTGCAGGACTAGTATGCATTTTACCTTGCTTGGTCAAAATAACTTTTAAAATGCTTTTTCTCAATAGTTGAAAAAGAAAAAAACTAGAAGATGCTTATTTAAGCAATTAAAAATATGACTATGATAGGATGGAAATGGAATACATGTAGGAATTCTAACCAATTCTATTAATAGGTAAAATTCACTGCTTCAAATTTAAATTCAATTTTTTCTTTTACTAAACAATAAGCAAAATATATCTAACTTTATTTTTTTAATATAATTTCCTAATTATTATACAAAATAAAATTTATTTATACCTTAGTTATCACACAATATAGAGTTGTCACTTGGGCTGTGAAATAGGCAAACTTTGTTGATTAAAATTCATGCTACAAATCCCATGCCAAAACCGCAAGATCTCTAGCCACTTCTTTATCTTCTTTTTCTAGTAGCTTTTCCAACAGTGTGGCGTGAATTGTGATAGAGGTTTCAATCGATATGATTTTAAGAATTTAACTTTTATATATATAATGGCTAGCTTTCTACTTATTATATAAAATAAAATAAAAAAAGAAGAAAGGCTTTCCACGAGTACGAGTCTAGGATGGCACGAAGACGAGTTCGGAACGTACCAGCCCGTAGGTATGTAGATTATTTGATTTAAGTGAAGAAGATGATGAGGATCTAAGATTTAATTATGGGTATTAATAGGGCCGAAGATAAAGATGTTATTATATTTAATGAATATCTATTCGTATTTATACTCGCTTCATACATATTTTGTATATGTATATATTTTTACTTAATTTTTATTAATTATTTATATTTAATTATATATAAATGTACATATTAAAGTCATTCTTAATAATATTAAACATTACATATTTCAATCATTAAAAATGAACATTACACATTTCACATCATATTTAAAATACATCAAATGTAAAATATCAAATAAATAGAAATATCCTTTACAATTTTATTTCTAAATAAACTTCATCCAAATTTCTATTTTACATATTTTTATTCAGATTACAGTTTATTAAAGGTATCTCAAGATTAAATTGCGAGAAAAAAAGTTTACAATGTATGAAAAAAAAGTCTACAAGAATAATTCTTCATCCAATAGAAAATAATAATTTATATTCAATGTCTAAATCAAGAGATAATAGTAAATCATCAAATAAATTATTTACATTCAAAATATCAATTGTTTGTTTTAAAGTATAATTCGATGTTCAACTGAGAAATGAAATAATAAGGAGATCAACAATAATACGAAAACTGAAAAGCCATGCTATGCCTAAAACATGGAAGATCTTACAACACGCAAAGGTCCAACAACATGTGACAATCGCCCACAAAGAATTTCCAACGATTATCCTATTAAACAATTTTCTTGTTCCAGGTTAACACGCTTTTTGTACAACACATTTCAATTTTTAATGCCACAGTGATAAATATATTTCTGATTAAATAACAGCTGAACAAAAAAATTCAAATACATTAATACTTAATACACGAAATTTAATATGATATTTAATTTGAAAAGTTATCATAGTAATTTTATTAATATTTAGCAATACTGTATGATTATATGAATTAATGAAATATAAATATTAAATTAAGTAAATTAGTGAAATTTAAAATAAAAACTCAAAGTTCAACCACTAATTATATTGATCACAATAATAATGTAATAAGTTTTTTTGAAGTCAAAGTTCTAATTAATTCTCATTTTTTCTTTAACAAACAAATATTCTACTCAACTCAATTTCTCGCAAATTGAGTTGAATCTGAGTTAATATTCTATTATGTAAACTTCTTTACGTTCTTTTTTTGTTTGGATTTAAATATTTATTTTTTAAAAATAAATATATTTTTATTTACTAAAATTTTACAAAAAAATATTTTATTTATGAAATTTATATTAAATTAATCCATTTAATATTATTACTAACTATATTGGTAATAAGAGTAATGATTTTGTTATAATCAAAGCTCTTACTAATTCTTAAATTAATAAAATATAAAATTTTAGTTCTAAACATAAGGAAACTTGTCTATATGTTTCCTATCATTTGAACAATTGTCTAATATTGTTCATACTTTTTTTAGTCCATATTTTTTGGTACATTTGTCCAATGTGATTTTTCTATCTAAAATGTGACAGAACTGTTTTTTTAAGTGTAAATTTGGAAAGGGACCATATTGGACAATGTTTGAAGGATTAGGGACTAAAAAATCGTTAAAAAATAAGGACAATAATGAATAAAAGTCAAAGAATAAGGACTATACCGTAAACTTATCCTAAATTAAATCCTCCTATAAATTTTTTTATTTAATACAAATGTAAATTATCAATTATCCCTGTTTACTAATATTGTTAATAGTGAGATTTATTATGTGTAAGAAAAAAAATGAATTTCTTAAATTGAGAATATTATTTTTAATACTTTATAAAAAACACTTTTTTTAAAGAACTTTAAGTGAACATGAAAAATAAGTATTAATTATTACATCTTTTTTTTCAATTAGTCAATAATACAAAAAGCTCTCTCAATTATTATAATAAAACCAACAATCTATATAAAATAAGACCAATTATAACTTATATTGGAACAATTATTTTCCTATTTATTTTCATGAATGTTATATTCAAATTCAATGAACTTAAATCACTTGAAAAGTAGTTTTGTACTAATTGTTTATTTATCCATTTACAATATTTGCATTATTGTTTCATGTGTTTTACTTATTGTCAAGTTATATATGAACTTTCGTAACAATAACTTAACAAATAAACATCCCAAAATGATAAAATGAATAAGAAAATAAATTTTAGGATAATTTCCCATTTTAGTCCCCATTCTTTAAATTTGAATCCATTCTCATTCATATTTTTTATTTACTTTTTTAACCTCTAATATTTTAAACATTGTCCAATGTTATCCATTTTCATATTTGTTCTTAAAAAAAAAAGAAAAAGATGTTACATCATATTTTAGACAGAAAGATCACATTTGGAAAATATCTTAAAAAATGAAAACTAAAAAAGATGATAAAAAGAATAATAACAACATTAGATAATTGTTCAAAGATAGGGACAATGACAATTTTCCCTAAACATAAAAATACAGTCAAATAAGAGTCAACATTAAAAATTTAAATACATCAGGATTGAAGTTGTAAAATGGGGAAAATTTTGCGAATGGAAAGACGAAACACAATTTGAGGCTTATCCATAATGGCACACTCAAAGTGCAACAAATGAAATGTTATAGTCCGAATCTCACCTTGATGACAAAGTGGTGGTAATGTGATTGGTGCGTGGAGGGGAGAGGCGATCCTCCCCCATGACAAGTCAAAACTCTGGCTTTCCTCATTATAAAATTTGATACAATTTAAATTTTTATAACATTTTAAACATTCTCAATTTAGAATTCTATAGAATTCATCAAAATTCAATATCTTTAATATGAAATTTAATAGATTCCATAAAATTCTAGTGTTCTCAAAAGTTTAAGAATTTAAATGGAATTCTATTTTTAATTGAATTTGAAGTAAAAACTATGAAAAAACAATTCTTCACAAATTCGATCTCGTTCTCTCATAATTTCGTAAAATTCGTCTCTTTGTTACCAATAAAAAATAAAAATAATAATAACAAATATAAAAAACAAAATATCTATATATATATATATATATATATATCTCAACTTGATTGTCATAACATTATATTTCTCATTCTACAATAATAATTTTTACATATATTGATTTGTTTACATGTAATATTTTATGTACAAATTATTATATTTAAAAAGTCTAATAAATATTCATCAAATGTCACAAAAAATTATGGAATAAAAAAATTAGCTTTTGCTTTATTTTCAAATTATTATTCAAACTTTATTAGTGATAACTATGATATTAATAAGAAACATTTGATTAAGAATTTCATATTTAGAAATATATGTACTAGTATATATACATATTTCAAATAAAGCATACCAAAATATATAAAATCTAAAGGGAATGAAAAATCAATCAAGAAATCCATTAAAAAAATGATTGACGATTGAATCGAGTTTAAACATATATTAGTTAGTTTATTTTTTTATGTACAAATTTTGTTCCATCTATTTTGTTGAAGCTTCAATAAAAATTCACCAAATTATGTGATGTGGAATTACATTTAATTCTATTGAATCTACCTAATTATATATAATTTTATTAAAATCCATGAAACTACACAAGATTTTAAAACTTCATTGAATTTCATGTTGGGGATGGATACCCCTTAGACTTTGAATTATCAAAAAAAAAAAGAATGAAGAAATAATTTTGTTTCAAATATGTGAAAAGATGTATTGAATGAAGATTCATTAAAAATAATTAATGAGACTTTTTTTCCAAATTTAATAAATTTGGTACCTTATGGTTTCCAGTAATAAAGTACAAGATTTTATTTTACTTTTAAATTATATAACTATACTTTATTTTTTATGAATTTTTTATAATAAGTGCATATTAAATAGAGAAAGTATATATCCATTATATTTTTTTAATTTAAAATTTTTATATTCATTATAATTATAATAAAATAAAATAAATCTATCAAATTCAACTAAATAAAAAAACATAAAATTTTATAAAATTCTATTGAATTTGATAGATTTCATAAAATTTTATTAAAATTCATTAATTCCACAAAATTTGATTACGCTCTCTTGGACACCTTACCGCTTTGGTCATTAAAAAAAAAAAGTTATTAGCCGTCCCTAACACGTGCCAAGTTGCCACAAGCTAACCTTTTTTGTTTTCCTGGTTAAAAGGGCTATCACATGCAAATAATCTAGGCAGATCTATTTTTATTTTTTAAAATAGGACTTAAATATGGATTACAATATTTACATCCATCCCTTTCTCCACCGCAGTAAAACTATTCTTTCCACTGAAATTACAGCCCAAGAAATCGACAGAAATTTTCCTTCCCTATTAAGCATTTACTGATTGATTTTTTATTACATTTACCTTCCAAAGATCATTCCCATCCTCAACTACCGTCTATCGGAATCCTCGCAAGTCATAAATATCGTCCTAATCACCTAAAACCACTCAATATTTTTCAACAAAAGGGAAAACCCACAAGGACAATACGATTACAATGCAAACATCATCATCTACAATTCAAAGTTCAAACCACCCTATCAGAAACCAAAAGTGTTTTGAAAAAGTCCAATCTTTACACTTTCCTTGCACCCAATCAATTGGTTCATATACTATTTCCATTCTTGGATCTGTGTAGAAAAAACTCTTCCCCTTGATTTTTTTATATGGAAAGAGGGATTTCAAGAACCAAGATTTTCTGGAAAGTAAAGAGATGACAAAAAACCCAACAAAAATCTTGATGCAGTTCACGAGAAAGGCGTCGGATCTTGATTGGAGGATTGTTTTGCTGCTTCTTCCTCCGCTCTCTCTTCTTGTGTATGTATCTGTCTCGAGTTTTACTTCTCCGACTACCGTGGGGGTGGTGATTAGTTCATTCTCCTCTTTTAGCCCTTTTAGATCGATATTTCACAGCCACGGCGATTCACATGCATACACAGAGCAGGGGGCAATTCCGCCTTTGGCTTCACCATCACAAAGGTCAGGGTGGTTGGAGGCGAAGAAAGCGGAGTTGAACCGGTCGAGAATCGCCGTGTGCTTAGTGGGTGGTGCCCGAAGATTCGAGCTCACTGGGCCTTCCATAATTGAGAAGATTCTTGAATTTTATCCAAACTCCGACCTTTTCCTTCACACCCCTTTTGACTCCAATGCTTATAAACTCTCCTTGTTAAAGGCAGCGCCCAGAATTGCCTCTGTCAAAATCTTTCATCCCGAGCCCATCCCGGAAACGGAGACGCAGCACCGGGTTCTCAGGGCTCAGGACTCGCCGAATGGAATACAGGTAATTTTCTTCAATTGTTTTACAAACAATTTTTAAAAAAAGATTGTATCTTTTTGTGATGATAATATGCTTTATGCAAGAGTAAATTTGACCGCCGGCTTAGATTACAAGGGGCCAGTTTTGTAACGTTCGGTTTGTTGGCTGAGAAGTTACTAAACTGTTGAAATGATTGAATGTTTGTTGCATCTTTAGAGGATTTTGCTTGTCTTTTAGTCTCAGCACTTCAAACGTTCTTTTCTTTATTGTTTTTTGTCTTTCGTGTTTGATTTGAGAAATCAAGCCAAAAAAAAAGGGACTGATATAGGTATAAATTTACTGGAATTTGGCGTTTAGAGTTGTATAGATAAAGGTTATGTTCCTCGGCAAAGATTTAGGTTGATTTGGAAATGCATTTTTTTGCTCTTTTTTGGTTTGATTTATCATTTCTGGATCCCTACTTGTCATAGACATAGATAGTTCTTTCGTGCAAGTTCCCTTGCTATTGCTAGATGCTAATTTGTTACATTTGTCTCGTGACACGAAACACAATATATTCAAAATCTTTTGGTCCTAGTCTTTTATTAAAGCTTTAAACTTTATCATCTTGTTAAATTAGAACTTTTATTACATCTAAGTTAGCTAATTGCTTAATATCTTTTGACTTTTTGGTCCTCACAGATTCTATAGCTGTCACCATTTGTATTGTTTCTTTTCCAATATAGAGCTGTTGATCTACAAGGAGAGGGCCCTTTTGTACCAAATAGGTTGGGGTTAGTTGGCTGGTAGACCATGCTGATGGAATATGATTTTATAAACTCTAGATGTAGTGGAAATACTCATTATCAGCTGTTTTCCAATTTAATTCCCGGATCCCATATTGATTGTCTAGACAAGAAATTCACTATTGGGTAACTGCGACAGCGACAGCTTCATATTGGGCTTCTGGTGAAGTGAAGCTAAATGTGGAAATTTATTGTATAAATATAGTGAAGTTATTTTAATAAACTGAATACCATTCCTTAATGCGGCAAAAGTAAAAGACGTTCTTTTCCGAGTTAAGTGTTAGAATATTATCAGGAATTAGTAATCTGTAAATGTAGTACAACAATAGTTTTAGTGGTCTGAGTACCTCATTTTTTGTATAGATTATTACCCAGATTTGAACTCTTAAAGTATCAAGAATCAATGGGTGTGCAATGAGTTTCTTGACTTCATTATGGCTTCTCGATGCATATCAGTCAAAGACAGACATTTGACGTCAAAGAATGTGAGAGGTCCTTTACCCTTTCCTGATTCACAGAGATGATTCTCTGACAGACTTGCTGCTCCCATTTGCAATATTTTATTTTATATACTCGGTTGCTGCATTTTTTTTAGTAGAGGCTTAGAGGGTATATATCTGGCAATTTGCTCATCTCCTTCCCCATTGTTCTCGTAGGGTCTGCTGCAGTATTTCAATCTTGTGGAGCATTGCCTCAACATGATCAATGACTATCAAATCCAAAACAACTTCACTTATGATTGGGTTGTCCGAACCCGAGTTGATGGTTATTGGTCTGAACCTTTAGGACCGGAGAACTTTATGCCGGATCAGTACTTGGTTCCATCTGGCTCATCCTATGGCGGACTAAATGACCGGTTAGGCATCGGTGACTTGAACACCTCCATTGTAGCTCTTTCAAGGCTCTCCCTCATTCCCTGGATTGATCAAGCTGGTCTTCAGCAACTGAATTCAGAATGTGCTTTCAAAGCCCAGTTAACTACGCGGAAAATTGCTTATGCCACAAGACGGTTCCCATTCTGTGTAGTAACAGATCGGAAATATGATTTTCCTCCGTCCCGGTTTGGTGTTC